>CM062817.1:243307814-243811022 GCA_031772625.1 Pinus tabuliformis
AGAGACTAGGTTGCACGTTATAGAAAAACAAAACCAAGATACTAACCAAACATCCCAACAAGGAGATGCTTTAGAGAGCCTTAAAATGAAGGACATGATTAAATAACTAGAAGAAAAAGTTAATAGCTGGCTCACCCTAAATAATGTGGTAGATAAATTAGATATCAAACCAATTAAAGATGAAATGAACAAATTAATAGAATTAGACCATGAGCATAACAAAAGGGCCTTGAACCTTGTAATCTTTGGTTTAAAAGAGGAGGTAGATGAGGATACTTTAGCCATAGCCTAGATAGAATTACATAATAGATTACAAATTGAAACAACGTGTCTCACAGAAGCAACAATGTTGGGGAAATTAATTGAAAATAAAGGAAGATTAATCCGAATAAAGGTGAACTCTACTGATCATAAGTACGACATACTTAGCAAAACCTCAAGTCTAAAAGGAACAAGAATATTTATAAATGAAGATCTCATCCTAGAAGATAAAGCAGAATTAAGAAAGGAGGTTCAAAAGGTAAAAGAAGCTATAAATGAAGGCAAATGGGCAATAATCAGAAATAGAAAAGCCTTTATTCGAGATAGACACCAAAAAGATAGTACTAAATAGCAATTCAACATGCTCCAAATTATTTCTTGGAACTGTGGGGCTTTCCATGGAACAAAGGCCCCAAGCTAAGTTGGATCTCAAATGATGTTGATATTATTTTGCTTGTTGAAACTTGAGAGCACGAAGAATCTAAGGTCCCTAACATAAATGGCTTTACACTATGGTCTACCTAGAACAAGTGATCCTCCCATAGAGGCATTGGGGGAATATCTTGTTGCATTAAGAAGAACATCTCCCCCCATGCTAGGATTTATAAAAACGACCCTTACAACCAATATAGTTGGATATAGATCACTGACATTAATAATAAAATGACCTACATAGCAATATGTTATTTTCCCCCCATTAATTCTAACTTCTATAAGAAGAAGAATCTAGATAAAAATAGTCCTTACAATGGTTTGGAGAATGATATTTCTAGGCTAAGGAATGAAGGTAATATCCTTTTAATAGGTGAATTTAATGCTTGAACTTCAAGCAAACAAGCTATTATTCTAAGCAATCATTCAAACCCTAATACTCTTTAGTTGGACGAAGACCCTACTCTGGCTAATAGGTACAAAAGGAGTTCTGAAGACCTCAGGGAGAGTCTGTTTGGGTCAGAGCTAGTCAAGCTCTGTAGTGGTTAGGATCTCATAATTTGCAACGGTCTAAAGAAGTGGCCCAATTCTAGCCAGATGACCTGCATCCATGGGCTTGGTAGCAGTGTGGTAGATTATGTTATTTCTGATCTCCCTTTATACAATAAAATAATAAATCTTGACATCTTAAATGACCATGAGCCTGACTCTAATCATAGGCCTTTACTTATAACTCTCAACTTTGTCATGCACAAAGATCCCATAGAAAATAATCCTTATAGCCAAAAGAATTAAAAACTAATTTGCTTCCTCTATCTAGTATAGACAACATAGAAGACCTCTACCATAATTCTACTACAACCCTCTCATATTCTATTAACAAGTTCTCAATTGAAGTTTCAAATAATAAAAGAAATAGAAAAACCAACCCATGGTATGACAAAGACTGCAAAAATGCGAGGAGAGCTATTAAGGAAGTTGTTGATGAATCTCTTAAAATGGACAAGATAAAAATATACAAATCCCTAACTAAAAGAAAAAAGAGGTAGTACATTCGTAAAAGATAAGAGAATCTCTTACACCTCTCTAAGGTAGCTCCTAAGAAATTTTGGAGGCAGATTCTGACTAGGAAAACTAAAGATAATAATAAAATTGCTTTACACAATTGGAATTCCTATCTTAAGAAGCTCTATGAATATCTAAATGTCATGGATAACTTTCAAACCCTGCCCACAACGAAAGAATTTTTCTCTCTAGAAGACATTGATTTTTGGGTTAAATGCCTGGCTAATGGGAAAGTTAAGGACATTGAAGGTTACCAGGCAAAAATATTAAAAATTGGAGGCCCTCTCCTCATCCCCCACATCCACAAGCTTTTCAATCAAGCAGTCAAGCAAGTGTTCCCTAAGCTATGGACTGATAGCCTCATTATCCCTATTTTTAAAAATGGGGATACAAATAACCCCTCTAATTATCAGACAATTATGATCAACCCTCTCTTAGCTAAGTTATATGGTAGTATTTTGGAAAAGAAGTTGAGCATATGACTTGAAAGTGAAGGTAAGCGAGCTAAAGGCCAAGCAAGTTTTAGAAGGCATCACTCAACAACAGACCACCTCGTTACGCTTAGGATCATTGTGGAGGAATGTCGTAATGATAAATCCAATCTCTTTTGTTGCTTTGTGGACTTTAGAAAGGCTTTTGATATGGTTCCTCGAAACAACCTGGAATAGAGTAGAAGAGCTAAAGGTTCCTTTTGAGTTGAGAGCTGTCGCTATAAGATTATATAAGAATGTAATTGCCAAGCTAAAGAGCAATGAGGGGTGGTCGAAAGATATTAAGTGTAATATCGGAGTTAAACAAGGTTTCCCCCTCTCCCCTACCCTATTTGGCATTTACATTGACAAGCTCGAAGGTTATTTAGAGGAAGAAGGATGCGCTGGCACGATCTTAGTTGGGCTAGTAATCATCCTTCTTCTCTATGCTGATGATATTGTTCTCCTCACAAGGTGTCCATCTGATCTTGATAAGAAACTTAGGCTTCTTAAAGATTTCTGCTCTACCATGGGTATGACTGTTAACACTGACAAAACAAAAGTTATGATTATCAAATCCAAGAAGGACACCTACGCTAATTTTATGTATGACAATAATAACTTGGAGGAAGTGTATTCTTACAAGTACCTAGGAATTGATATTCATCACAAGCTCAACTGGAAATATAGCATTGAGAAAAGGATTAATGGGGGGTGGAAAGCTTACTTTGGTCTTGAAAATAATTGTAAAACGACAAACCTCGTAATGTGGGATAGAAAGAAGTTCCTCTTTGAAACTTTAGTCACTCCTGTTATCTTATATGGATGTGAGGTTTGGGGTTGCAGCATCTCTAGAGAATCCTGGAGAAAGATTGAGAAAATCCAAAAGCGCTTTATAACGTATAACCTAAAAATTAAAAGAAATACCCCCTACCCTATTCTCCTTATAGAAGTAGGTCTTTCCCCTATCGAAAGCCTAGTTATGACTAGGCTTCTGTTGTATAAGCACAAGCTCAATAACATAAGAGATCATAGACTTCCCAAGCTAGCTTTAAATTCCAGCCAAAACTAGCTAAGGCTCAAACAGGGGTGGTATAAAGACATGAGGGCTTGGTTAAACCATTGGGAGATCAACGAGAATGATGCATTGAAAAACATTAATAACATTAAAAATATTGTTACTTCTAAGTTCAAAAAAAAAAATGTGGTGTGAGAAAGATTTAGCGGCTAAAAGAAAATTAAGTTATTATAAGAAGTTCATCAAACCCACCCTAGAAGATCAAAAGTATCTCTCTGTTTTAGCTAGATCAAAGAAGAAATTAATATAGCGAAGATTAGAGCGAACTCTCATGAGCTCCATAGTGAAACAGGTCATTGGGCAGTTCCTAAAACACCATGGATGGAAAGAATTTGCCATCTATGTGATAATAGGAACATTGAGGATGAAAACCACTTCCTCTTAGAGTGCCCCGTGTACAACCACATTAGATCTCAGTTTCATAATCTTTGTCACAATACTGACCTTCCTCGCCTTTTATGATGTCAAAATTATAGTGAGTTTGGGAGGTTTCTCTCCAAGCTTTTTGAGCATAGAAATAAAATCTTAAATCAAACTAAATAATTTGTTTCTATAGGTCCGATAGACCAAATTTTGGTCTCAGTGGATGTTAACCATCATCATCATCATCATCATCATAAAAAAAACATTATTTTTGTTTTCCTTTGAATTCCTTTAATCAATATTATTAAAAAAAACCCCTTTACTTATCCCTAGTGATTTAAATAATCAATTAAATAATTTAATTTAATATGCATCAAAAATCCACAGATGTCCAAAATTCTGTCCATTGCTGGTCTTCCTTGGTAGCACAAACCATAATCACTAGTGCCACGCAAACACTGTAATATCTCGAAAATGGATTTCTTAGCAAATCATGCCTGAAAAATGAATTTTTCAGGAAATTGGGCTTCAGATATCTTAAAAGGTGTTTAAAAAACACTCAAAAACCCACTCCAAATACTGCAGAAACCTTTACTCAGCTTTTATAGGCAAAAAGGTGGGGAAAAGTGAGGATTTTGGCCCTAAAATGAGTGTATAAGAAAATATGCATAAAATCAAGGGTAAAGGTTCTGGAATATGTTAGATTAGGTCAAAATGGATATGCATGTCTAATTTCATAAAAAAAAGGCGTTTTAACAAGTTAAACAGTTCCTCCTTTCCGACTAGTCAAGAAAAACCTTGATTTCCCATGATTTTGAGTATGCAGAAATTTACTGAAGCAAAGAAAGCGTATTTTCTAAACGTATAAGATTTAAAATAGTATGAAAAATCAGAGAATAAGTTTAGGAACATGGAATAGGCATTAAGCAAGGTTAAACAACAAGTTTACATAGAAAATCCCTCAAGATTGAGGTGCTGCAAGACAAGAGAATGGCCCAGAAACCCTTCAGTGTTATTTCCAGGAGGTTGAAACTTATTTTTATTATATTACAGATCTGAAACTGATAAATACATGAAAACTGAGATTTATAATGAAACCAAATGCCCAAAGGGCTCTTTATTACATTTCCCTTAAGGGTTTTAGCAATACATGAAAATGCCGGAGCAGATCTGAGTTTTATTACAGCAAATCTATAGAATGATTCAGAATTTCTGAAGCAAAAACCTCAGTAAATGTATCAGATCAGAAATATACTTGGATTGGCTGGCCAATCCAAGGATCACCCTTGATGCAAGGAGGCTTCCTTCACATCAGAGATCTAGCTCCACAATGATGCCAAAAACCCTGGAACGCTACTCCTTCAGCAATAATGCAGATCTGGGGAAAGAACTGCGCAGTATACCATGAAGAACACATTGGCCTGATGCCAAGATCTACAAATCAGATCCAATGTCTTCCACTCTGATCCTCCGAAGGAAAGAAAGACTCTTCCTCTGAAAAACAAGCAATGGAAGTGGTGTTGTGGACTCTCCACGGCAACACCCTACAACACAGTATTATGCTGCTGTAGCAATAACACTGTCCTAGAGGATGATGCTTCTATCTTGAGCCAAAATAACAATGGGAAAACCTCACCTGCGCAGGCACTCGAAGTCCCTTGGGGCTGAGGGTGAGATCTCTAAACAGAGACACTTGGTGCACTAAACAGTGCTGCAGACTAGTTAAACAACTAGCGTGCTCAAGAAGTCGAAATGACCAACTCAATATCATAAACATATGCATGAATGGCAATAGCTCTCCTCCCCTCCATTTATATAGCAATTGGAGACTCCTCATGGGCCCTTCCTCTAGAAGCTTCCCTCCTATGTTGTCATGTAGTGCTTTCCAACTCATACCCTGCGCTGGTTGACTTGGTCAAACCTCTTTGCAAATATCTCCTTTCACACATGAGGGTGTGAAATCTGGTTCCATGGCTGATCCCTTTTCATACTAGAGGGATTTTATTTATGTTTTTATTATCTTTGGGCCTCCTTACCCAATTATTCATCTCCTAAATGAGTTTAGACAAAATTTAATGTTCCAATTTATTGAAGAAAAATTTGGAACATTACAATCCTCCCCTCCAAAATGTTGCTTGTCCCCAAGCAACTGCAAGGATAGAACTGAAGAATCACCACTCAAGGCATGGAGTCTGGAATATAATGAGGAACATCTCCCTTATGTGGATCCTCCATCCCCAAGCAATCATCCAAACAAAATTAGCCACCTCCCAACAAGGCAACTCCTGAAAATCTCCTTCCACCTCAAGCTCCGGTAATGAAGGTGGGATGAAAATCTGAACTTAGCAAGCATTATAGCTTACCCCATGCTGTCCTTCTCTCCACTCATGACAAGTGTAGAGTTTATGTTGATCCTGGGCTGCAAAATTATTGCCCTCCAATGGCAAAGTGAAGAACAATCCTCCAAAGAAGGCTCCTCCAACAATGAAGAACAACCTAGCCCAAAACAATCCATCCATGAAGAATAGGACTTGGTAATCATGGGAAATCCTAATGAGAGGTTTTCTAAAGGTTTTACATGATGATACATGATGCAAACAATTTCTCACAAGATACAGCGCAGTCTCATCCACTGCAACTACAAAAAATTACATGGCAATCAATGTCCATGATTCATCACATCTACTAAAGAATAGTAAATGGCTGAGTGTAACAACAATAATACATGATCAAGCACTTGCCCATGGATGTACAATGGATGAATATCAATATTATGGCCCACCTCAAAAGAGAACAAACATTTGGCTGTGCTGGCCATATCTCCTCTCATGCTCCCATTAGAACATGTAGTGCAAAATTGTGAGAATTTTTCCCACTCACGGACACATCCAACTCGTGTTTCTCCCTCATAATCAAACCTACCATAAAAATCTGATCTATATCAGAAAATGAAGACATGATCAGCAGAAAAATAAAGAAAATACTGAAGGTTACAAGTGATACAAGAAGGTACCAACAGCTTTCCCCGTAGTGACAACACAGTTTTGCAAGTTGCTGCTTGATAAAAGTACATGGAAAAATGTTTCTTTTTACATGGTTAATCATGCATGTCAGCAATTGAACATACATGTGGTGATAAAATTTTTTCCCAAGGCCACAAAAGAGATGGCTGCCTCCATCATGTAGATTGGCCCAATACAATTCATGGAGCAATTTGACGAGCTTGCCCTCTTGTGAAGCAATGCACTGCATAAGAATGGTAAGAGTGTGCAAATCAATGAATGTATAAACAAGATTCTCAACATATGTTGGAAGTAAGATGGTACATGGGTCCGTACATGAGTCCTTCATAGTCTTTTGGCATGCTATGAAGAAGAATGAACCATGTGCTGCAAAAAGATAATCCTCCTTATGCTTGGAAACCCAAGTCAAGAAGAATATGCCATAGATGTCTCTATCATCATTACCTCCTCTTTTTTCATCAAGTGAAACAAATATGAAGTGATCCTGGGACCTATGGGTTATGGATCCACCATATCTCTGCTGGGCACACTTCATCCATAAGTCTTTACTCCAAGGTCGTTGTGACCTTATGTAAATAAGCTCCTGTCAATATACAACTATGTTCTTTGACATGCTCCTTGTCAAAGATTCTTCCAATAATGCTACAACAAATGTGGAATACTTCCCAAGATGGAAGTGCTTCCCAATCATCATCAAAGATCAAGGAGATAGTGCCATCCCCTCCTCCTGCAACATCATACAAAGTGTGAGAGCAAATCTACCCTTGCTCTCCCAAGCAAAGCAACAAAGTATTTTGCTGCCTCCTCATACTTCCATCATACATCTCATATGATGAAGACACATCAACATCATGCATCCATTCTCTATGCTGCTCAAGGATGCAAGTATCCTGCCATATTTTTTCCATCCTCCCATTCTTAGGAAGAGTGTTTTCCAAGTGATGGCCAAACTCTTTCAAGAGTAACCAGCGCAGCCAAGCCTCCTGCTGCCCTGTATCATAGATCTGTAAGTAGCCTCCTAGTTCCTTGCTCATCAACCACATCCACTCAATCACCTGTGGATGCCTCCTTCTTCTCCTTATCCTGGTACTCCTCCCATGAGGGCTACCATCCTCCCAAATCAAATTCTTGTCTTTGCACTTTATGGGAGTTTGAAATGTAAGCTTCTCAAGGATCAATGAGACCCTATCAAGAATCAAATAGGTGGTAGGCAAAAACCTCCCATCATGATGTGTATGGCTCAAGGGATGTCCAACACAAGCATGAGAGATGTTATCCATCCTAAGATGTCCTCCATCTTCTATCTGCTCTTGTGAGAAGGGAAGAAAAGCATTGCATTCCATGGTGTGTCGAAGTGCATCTCCAATGAGATCTCTCCTTGAGACCTCCCTTTCATCCATAGTCTTCCAAAACCAATGAGGTCTTGGATCTGAAAGTAGAAGTTCCTCTTTGAGCTGAGAAGAGCTCATTGAGAAAGTGTCATCTTGAAGGGAGAAAAGGTTTCTTACTCCAAGATGTCTACCATCAATCTTCAAGGCTTCAAACCCCAACCTCCAATGTGATGTACAATCCAACAATGGCTCATGAGAATGATGGCTTGATTCCTTCTTGAGTGTTTCCATGTTGCATAGCGCAGTGCAACCAAGCTGCTCTATAGTAGCAATGAGATTTGACTCTTGGTCATGCAAAAGTAAATCTCCAAAAGAATTTGCTGCAACAATGGAATGTGGAAATCTTTTCATACCTTGATGTGCATTTGGAACTTCTTGTAGGGCTACAAGAGTCCCTTCCTCAAAAGTGTTGGCTGCCCCAACTGTTGATGCATGTGGCTGCTCTTCCCTGAGTGTGATAGCGTTATCACAAGCCTCCTCAAGAGGTGATGTGATCTCTTCTTTCTTTGTTCTTTCTCCATCAAAGGTTTGGATCAAACTTTGAGTGAACTCTGCAAAAGTCTTCACCCTTGCATGGCTCAAGTGGTTGCACCACCAATCATAGGCTTCACCCTCCAAGTGCAGCGCTGAGATTTCAACAGCTTATTTCCCTGCTACAGGATGTAGTAGGAAAAATTCCTCCAATTTTCTCACCCAAGTTCTTGCATTAGATGACCCATCAAAGGTAGACAACAAAATTCTATTGCCTTTGATTTCTTTTCTACCGCATGGCCTCTTCTCTTCCTTCAACTGGATGAAATGAGGAAAATCTAGAGTCTCCCTGAAGGCTCTAGGTTGAGATCTATACTCAACAAGGTAATCACTGAGAATCTCATGATCCAAATATCTTCCATGCTCAATATCTTCTTCTTGATGAGAATAGGAAGTGCATGGTACTTCCTCTTCTTTTTCTTCAATCTTCTTGACCTCCTCAAAGGTGGATGCATCTCCTCTGGATCTGAAAATATCTAAGAATAAACTCATATTTTTCAATGTTCTGATCTTCTTGGGCTTAGACTCACAGGGATCAGTGGATCCCTCATACATGGGAAAAGGTGACCTCCCAGTGGTATGCTGCAACTTTGAACTCTGCATGCTAGATCCCCCATTGTTCCATTCACTTTCATCCTGCCTGAGCTGAAAGTAATCTTTGAAAGGAAAATATGCTCTGAAGTCTTCCCCCATGGACTGCCATTTACGGAAATAGTCTCCAAAGGGTATATGATCATGCTGCCTCCCTTTCTCATTCAGTACTGGCGGTAAGTATGTAGGCATTGTGATCCTGGTTGGCCTAATGGAGGCTAGTTAATGATTTTCAAAATTTTGTGAGATCCCCATATTTTTTCGTAGATAACTAGCTCCATAGGCTGAACCAGAACTATGCTCTAATACCACTGTAATATCCCGAAAATGGATTTCTTAGCAAATCATGCCTAAAAAACGAATTTTTCAGGAAATTGGGCTTCAGATATCATAAAAATTGTTTAAAAACACTCAGAAACCCACTCCAAATACTGCAGCAACCTTTACTCAGCTTTTATGGGCAAAAAGGTGGGGAAAAGTGAGGATTTTGGCCCTAAAATGAGTGTATAAGAAAATATACGTAACATGAAGGGTCAAGGTTCTGAAATATGTTAGAATAGGTCAATAGGGATATTCATGTTGAATTTCAGCGAAAACAAAGACGTTTTACTAAGTTAAACAGTTCCTCCTTCCCGACTAGTCAAGAAAAACCCTGATTTCCCATGACTTTGAGTATGCAAAAATCTATTGAAGCAAGGGAAGCGTATTTTATAAATGTATAAGATGTAAAACAGTATTAAGAATCAGAGAATGAGTTTAGGAACATGGAATAGGCATTAAGCAAGGTTAAACAACAATTTTACATAGAAAATCCCTCAAGATTGAGGTGCTGCAAGACAACAGAATGACCCAGAAACCCTTCAGCATTATTTCCAGGAGGATGAAACTTATTTTTATTATATTACATATCTGAAACTGATAAATACATGAAAATAGAGATCTATAATGAAACCAAATGCCCAAAGGGCTCTTTATTACATTCCCCTTGGGGGTTTTAGCAATACATGAAAATGTCGGAGCAGATCTGAGTTTTACTACAGCAGATTTGTAGAATGATTCAGAATTTCTGAGGCAAAAAATTCAGTAAATGTATCAGATCAGAAATATACTTGGATTGGTTGGCCAATCCAAGGATCACCCTTGATGCAAGGAGGCTTCCTTCACATCAGAGATCTAGCTCCAAAATGATGCCAAAAACCTTGGAACACTACTCCTTCAGCAATAACGCAGATCTGGGGAAAGAACTGCGTAGTATACCATGAAGAACACATTGGCCTGATGCCAAGATCTATAAATCAGATCCAATGTCTTCCACTCTGATCCTCCAAACGAAAGAAAGACTCTCCCTTTGAAAAACAAGCAATGGAAGTGGTGTTGTGGAGTCTCCATGACAACACCCTACAACATAGTATTATGCTGCTGCAGCAATAATGTTGTCCTAGAGGATGATGCTTCTGTCTCGAGCCAAAATAACGATGGGACAACCTCACCCGAACAGGCACTTGAAGTCCCCCAGGGCTGAGGATGAGATCTCCGAATGGAGACACTCGGTGCACTAAACAATGCTGCAGACTAGTTAAACAATCAACGTGCTCAAGAAGTCAAAATGACCAACTCAATATCATAAAAATATGCATGAATGGCAATAGCTCTCCTCCCCTCCATTTATATAGCAATTGGAGACTCCTCATGGGCCCTTCCTCTAGAAGCTTCCCTCCTATGTTGTCATGTAGTGCTTTCCAACTCATACCCTGTGCTGGTTGACTTGGTCAAATCTCTTTGCAAATATCTCCTTTCACACATAAGGGTGTGAAATCTGGTTCCATGGCTGATCCCTTTTCATACTAGAGGGATTTTATTTATGTTTTTATTATCTTTGGGCCTCCTTACCCAATTATTCATCTCCTAAATGATTTTATACATAATTTAATGTTCCAATTTATTGAAGAAAAATTTGGAACATTACAAATACCTAAAAATCCGCTTCACTATTGTCCAATTCCCCTTCCCTGGTTTTGACATAAATCTGCTCAACACTCCCATTGCATGTGAAATGTATGGTCTAGTACAAACCATTGCATACATCAGGCTACCAATTACACTCACATATGGAGCACAGGACATGTCCTCTTCCTCTTCTTGTGTCTTGGGACACTGTTCAACATATAACTTTACACGTATAGGAATATAAACCTTCACCAGTTTATTATCCTGCAAATTAAAACTCTGCAATTTTGTCTCAACATACTTCCTCTGGTTTAACCAGAGCTTCCTCTTTTACCAACCTTTTTTAATTTCCATGCCCAAAATATAGTTTACAACACCAAGATCCTTCATATTGAATTTGGAGGACAATTTGGTCTTCAAATACAGGATAATTTCTTTGTCATATCCAATCATCAACATATCATCTACATATAAGACCAAATAAATAATACGGTCACCAATTAATTTAAAATACACATAGTGATTCGCTTTGCTCCTTGTGAATCCAAGTTCCCGTATATATGTATCAAATTTCTGATTTGACATCCTTGGTGATTGTTTTAACCCATAAATAGTATTTTCAAACTTGTATACCAGTTCTTTCTTACCCTTCACTACAAATCCTTCAGGTTGCTTCATGTAGATCTCTTCTTCCAGATCAATGTGAAGAAATGTTGTCTTCACATCCATCTATTTTACCTCAAAATAAAAAGCAACAACAACAGATAAAAGTAATATAATAGAAACTAACTTGGCAACAAGAGAAAAAATATCACCAAAATCATTTCTTGGCACCTGGGAATAACCTTTTTTCTACCAACTAAGATTTTCATTTATCTACCTTGCCTTATGCATTCATCTTCTTCTTAAACAACCATTTACTACCAATGGGTTTCCATCCATATGGCAACTCCAACAGATCCCAAGCCTCATTTTTGTCCAAAGATGTCATTTCATCAACCATGGCCTCTTTCCAGAGTTTGCCATCCTATGAATCCACTACCTCCCTGACAGTTCTAGGATCATCATTAGTAATAGATAAAGAAAAATTTGAACAAAAAGTAGATAGACTAGACCTCTCTGGTTTCCTTCTCTCTCAAACTGATCTTCTCAAAACTGGACTCTGTGGCTTCTCCTCTTTTGATTCTTGTTCTGTTGTAGAGTCTGATTCCTCCTCCTTCATTTCAAACTCTATCTCTTCAGGTTCCTTTGGTAGGAATTCATGTTTAACAACATCCTTTACCTCTCAAAACACCACATTTCAGTTGTAAACAACCTTACTTATTTATGGATTCCAAATATTATAACCTTTTAAACCATCCTTATACCCAATAAAGATTCACCTTTCAGATTTACTATCCAATTTGGTTCTTTTCTCCTTTGGAACATGCACATATGCATCACAACCAAAAACCCTCAGATGTGAAAGAGAGGGTTTCTTACTAGTCCATACCTTATGTGGAGTCTTATCCTCCAACGCTAATGAAGGTGATCTATCAAAAAAATAACATGTAGTTTCCACTGCTTCTGCCCAAAATTCTTGTCCTAACCTGACACCATTGAGCATGCTTCTTTCCTTTTCCATCAACATCCTGTTCATTATTTCTACAAATCCTTTTTTCTAAGTTGCATATGGAGTGGTATTTTGTCATGTTACACCACACTTCTTATAGAAATCTCCAAATTCCTTCTTATAGAAATCTCCAAATTCCTTCTTACAAAAATCTCCACCATTATCTGTCCTCAACACCTTTATCTTCTTCTTTGTCTGATTTTCCACTGGAGCCTTAAATTATTTAAACCTGTCAAAGACTTGAGATTTCTTGCTGATGAAATATATCCATGTATTCCTCGAGAAGTAATCTATAAATGAGACATAGTACATAGAATTACCCAGTGATGGAACTGACACAGGTTCAAACACATCACTGTGCACAAGCTCTAATATCTGTTTCACCCTCTTAGCACTGGAGGGGAAACTCATTCGATTCTACTCCCCATATACACACTGTTCACATAAATCAAAATACAAAGAGAAATTAGACATACCTTCTATCATACCACTTCCATTCAGTATTTGGAGGCCCTTCTCTCTAATATGTCCAAGCCTTTGATGCCATACCATGGTCTTTTCTCCAGAGACCACCAGATTTTTTGCTCCATGTTTAGGAACCACAAAATTGTTGCACTTGTAAATAACATTTCTACCCAGAAACTTGTACAAAGTTCCAATCCAAACTCCTCACATCAATACCTATGCTCCTCGAACCATCTTGCAGGTATCTTTCTCGGACACTATTTTTACACCTAAATAATCTGTATTGCTTATATAAATCAGATTTTTGGCAAATGCAGGAATATGCATAACACCTAGAAGTGCTCTAATCCCTCCACCTTGAAACTTCAGCTCAAATTTTCCACATTCAATGATTCTATCCTTCCTGTCATCCCCTAGGAAGAAATCACGACCATCATATTTCTCGTACTCACAGAACCACTCCCTATGGGGAGTGAAGTGAAAGAATGCACTTGAGTCAATTAGCCATGCCTCATGATTTACATGTGTACTTGACGAAGAATCCAAATACACATCCTCACATTTATCAAAGTTGGTTTCCACCTCATCAGAAGGAGAATCATCAAATCCCTTTCCTTTCTTAGGAGCTTTAGATCTATAGTCATTTTTGTAGTGCCTTTCTTTTTCGCAGTTTCCAACATATATTTACACATTTTCCTGAAGATTTATGTCTCCCTATAGATTTAGATCTCCAACTTGAGGACTTATTCTTATTTCTATTTTGGGATCATCCTCTCACAAACAAGGCATCTCCATTCTGGATCTCCATATTTTTCTGTCTCATCTCTTCCGACAATAAGGATGAGACTATTTCATTGAACTTCAAGGTAGTTTTATTACTACCTATTGCAACAATCAGACTATCCCATGAATCTGGTATAGAATGGAACAAACTGATGCACTTATATTCATCTAAAATTTTAATATCAATATATTACAACTGGCTTACCACAATATTAAAGGCGTTCAGATGCTCTATCACTGAGTCTCCATCCTTCATCCTTAGGTTATATAACTTTTTCCATAGGAACAATTTATTCACCATACACTTAGATTTATACAAAGTCCCTAAATTTTCCCACAAAGCATTTGTCATAAATTCCCCTGATACATTCAACAATATTGAATTTGAGAGACACAATCATATTATGCTCTTCACCTTCCAATCTATCTTTGCCCAATCTTTTACCGACATTCATGTTCGTTCCGATTAGTATATACAACAATCCATTGACCTTGGATCAACAAACCCTCCATATTTATCTTCCACAACTCAAAACTCTGATCATTAAATTTCTCGATCACTATCTTTCCAATATTCACCATCTTTGTTCACCATAATAATCAGTCCCACAGATCTTCCACTAAAAAAGGTCTACCACAAGCCTGAGAGAAACCCCTCATTAGTAAAGGCATCCCCTTGAAGCCTAAACATAATTTAATACCAAATCTAGGTTTTAACCCTGTACAAAAATTAATTGCAAATAAACTCTTAAAACAAAAAAATATACAATGGTGAGAACATAAAACAAATTTACACAAAGATTTTCCCTTGGATCCCAAAACTGAGACTACCAGATTTATTTTTGATTATGTTTCTTTTAATGTTACAATACATATATATACATGCTAAAGCATTCATAAATCCCAATCCACTAACCCCGGATTAGAACATAACTGTAGTTCCCTTAGCCGGATCTACAAAATACCATGGGTAGAAAACCATCATGCCCAAAACCATGTGCAATAGGGAAAATTTTAGGGGCTAATATTCACAAGTGGGATAATTTTCTATGTTTTTTCCAAAAAACAATTTGCGAATTTCCGTTTTTCCTAAGAACGATTCGCCCAAATTTTATATCATAAAATTATTTTACCTTTAAAATCACCAAATTTTTATAGATACTATATAAAATCATAAGAAATTTGAATATTTTTGTAAACATATCGCTAAACATATTATAGTTTTCATGTTAGGAACTAGTAAGATTTGCTAAGGTTTCTAAACTTTAAGATAAATTTCAATCCTCAAAATTTTCCCTGATGTGCACAAAACCATGGGTAGGTATGCCCACCATCTTTGGGTTTGCTCCCCATCCTTAGGTTCGCCCAACTATTATTGGGTCTCCCACTTGTTTTATTTCCACACAGGGGGTCATGGGAGAGCTTATTCATTGGTTGAGGTCTACACATACCCACCAAAAATGCTTCACCTTCTCAACTCTTGATCTTCTCAAACACTTGGGCTTCTTGGATGCTTGGTCTTCTTAGCTCTTAGCTTTCTTAGATCTAAACTTTCTCAATACACTCTTTAGGCACACACAACCTTAATCTTGAACTAAGCACACCAATTGGATAGACTTACCTCATACTCGACACAACAACATATTGATCAACTTTTTTATTCACACACGACTTGAGGCCAAACTTTAGTACAATACACAAGGCTCAGTTATGAAATTCATTAATTATTACATAGCTTGATGTTGTACTTTTGGTTCTTTTATAATTCTAGAAGAGACTTCAATACACCTTACACAACTTGTGGATAAGTTTCACCCAAATGGGCACTGATCGAGGAGAACCTTCTCATCAACAACAATTAGCTACTTTTCTACCTTTAATTTCTCAGAGCTAACTTTGATTCTCTCTCCATCTCTGACCTTTAAAGAGACAAACAACTCTTTCTCCAAAACTGCTATGTCTTTTATAACCCCTATGCTCCTAAATACCATGGGGATCAAACCCCAGTTATACCCCTTGTAATCTAGTTGTTATACTATATTAATACACTGAGTCATCATAGCCATATCAATCCTTTAACTACATATTTAACTGAATTTAGCTCCCTTATCACTTTAGCTCATTGGATTTTGTAACTGAGACATTAGAACCACGAGCTATGACCTTTAGTGGATTAAAACCTCCACTCCCTTAAGTCTTAGAGCATGGGAGTTATATTCCCAAAAGCCAAAACCTCATTTTTCCACAAACAACACTTGTATAACTAGCTAGAATGGTCCTTAGGCATTTTCTAGCCTAAACAACAAAAATAATTAACACCTGAAATGACTTAAAAACACAACTCAATGTGATGTGAATTTGTACATTAGTTGATGGATAAATTTCCACCCCACACCTTCTGTCAACCATAGATATTGCCATTGCTAAACTCACTGAATAATTGATTTTCCTTCAACAACATGATAGGAAATTGGTCCGAAAGTGACAGACTAGTTTTCACCCCCCAAAGTTCGTCAACCATAATAGAATCCAAAACTTAAAACTTTGGGAACCTCTGACTCACCACGACAAGCTATTAATTTCCATGTTTGTTGATGGAAATATTTTTGTCCCATGCCTTCTATCAGTCATGACATTCTCTGATTCTAAAACCTCCACAATCCTTTTTACTTCCCTTCCACATTGTGATGATATGTCATGCTACATCATCACCCTACCACATGTCATCCTGCGAGTGGTGCAATGTGTCACTCAGATTCAACCCACTTGGACACCTAATAAGATTATTTCTACTTGCTATGTGTAATGTTGTAGAGGTTCCACATCATGATTCATCTTCCTTTTCATGTCATCACCACATATCTCTTCATCACTGTCCTCTATTTGAATGCCTCCATTTGTCACTATGCCACTTCATTAGGTACACAGGAGGGTCCTATGGTTTTGTGTTTTTCACTAATAACATTTGTTAAGTTTTCACTACCTGAATGTATGATTCATAAAATTTATTGGTCTCACAGAGTCTATCACCACAACTTTTGTCTTGTGCCCAAAATTTCACATGATATTGACTTAAAATTGGCACAGTGCGATGAAATTCCTTTGAGGGAAGATTTCCCGTCTCATGTGTTTTTACAACTGTGGGACCATGACAACACCATAAACCATAACAAATTTTGATGGAAAAATTCTTGTTGTGCACTGTCAAATTCTACAAGAGTTAATGAGAGAAAAGTCGTATCTTGGTTTCTATCAAGTGCACCCAAGACTTCACATAATCATTCCTCAGACTTGGTGGGGTGGGATGACATGGCCTCTAGTAGAACCATGATCTTGAGGAATCTTGCCAAACTTCAACCTTGAATAAATTTTAATTCCTTATAAGATTTTCAAGTTGCCATATACCATTGAAAAGATATCTGAAATCACTACCCAATGACACCCTTTTCTTGTGCATTTGAGCAACTTTACTATGCATAAACATGCCTTAAAGATAAGTTATTAGGCCATGCAATCAAGTTACTATAAACAAGTACAAGGACACATCAATTACTTGACACTTGACACCCTTTGACATCAATGATAGCCATTAAACTCTCCAACAAGCTTCCCTTGAGATTGAAATTACTTTCCATCAATGGCTACTCCTTGAATACTCCTTTGACATGAATGGCAACACTCTCCTCAACATTTCTTAGCGCTTACCATCTATCTCTCAACTTCAAGAGTTTAGACTAATGTTGCGGTGTACCAAGGTAGTGTGTAGTGTTTCTATATGAAAGGATAAGTGTCTATAACTTAGTCTAGTCTTGATAATTATCTATTTGTTGCAAGTGTGTGCATTCTTATGTCACCCCTAGACACTAGATTTTCTAAATGCAACTCTTGCGTAGTGCATCTAGAATGAGGCCCACTAGATATCATCTGGATTTCCACATTATATCTGGGCCAAGGTGTGCCCGAGCTTCCAAAGAAATGTGCATCCGTGACACTTGGATTTCCCAGATCTCCAGATAATCCAGTGGCACTTCAAGGTAGTTTATTCCCAAATGTATTCCAATTTCGTCTAAGGCTTGCAGAGAAGGAAAACTTAAGGAAATTTACCAAAATTTCCTAATGACCGGAAATTCTACCCAAAACACCAAATCTTTGGAACAATGGCAAAATTATGGGGAATAACCTTCATATGCACTATGCCATTTCCACAAGAACTAGAAGGCACCAAAAAAATTCAACTTACAATGGATTTTAAGGAAAAGAAATAAGTGGCTCAAGAGGTCATATTTCACAAGAAAGATTTATGCCAAGCATTGATCAATGGACCTCATTTTATCATGACAATATTCAAGAGTGAAAAAAACATAGAATCATCATATCACTCTTGAACCCAATGACTATGAGCACTAAACCAAATCCTTATTTAACATACAACACATGATATAGGCTGCAATCTTAAGTATGAAGATGAACCATTAAATTCATAAACATGAGATAAATGGAAACACTTGTAATAACAAGTTAGCAGAGAGACATCATACAACTAGATATATTGGTATAAGTAACCTTACAGTTCATGAAGATAATAACCATCACATTGTGCCATGCTTTCACATAACCTTAAGTACATATAAGGCAAATCATTCATCACTTCGATGAGTAGTTCTGAACCACAAATTGTATAATAAAAAGTTAGACAATGTCATCATCTATAGTTCATTTATGCATAAGTAATTATACTTATTTGAAGAACTTGAAATGGATGAAAACTAAAGGAGGGACTTCAACTCTCCACCCAACCATAGTCCAAATACGCCACAATCTTTCTTGTAGCTGACTACCCCCAAGCCAAATCCAACATTTAAGGGGATGCTCGCTCAAGGAATTCACCCAAGGCTTAGTTGGGGTAATGTTCAGTTCTAGGGGTATGAATTCCCTATCTAGGTGGTTTATCAAATATAATTTCAAATCAAGCATTGTAGGAATATATATCCCACTATATAGGTGGTTTATCATCCTCACGACAAGCACCATAGTGGCTCAGTTCACGCTGCCTAGTGGTTTATCTTCTTTACAACAAGCACCTGAGTGGTTTATCAACACATTTAGTAAGCACTAAGTGGTTTATCAACTTCACTTAGTGGTTTATCATCTAACTCAGTTAGAAATCATGGTTCAATCATCCTGTGAGCCTCCCACTAGCCATTTAAGCTTGAACACACATAGTCCAGTGGCATCAACACATCAATACTAGCACACAACATCACAATTCATAGTATAATACTTTATTTCACTTTTGAAATTACTCCTATCTTCCATTCTTTATGTCTACAATTATTTCCTTGCTGTACTCTCATCTCCTTCCTTTCTTTTCCTTCTTACCTCTTATTTTTCCTTGAGTCCATTCATTTCCAACGGGACTACCAACTTCACCTTCCCTCATGTTGTGGGACAAAATGTCTGTACTTTCCTCTATCCAATCATGTATTTGATATGTGTCAAGTGATGGCTCAGCCTAGTATGCCACTAGACACCACTCTCCCATTTCTCTACTATCCCTTAAACTTTGATCCATGCCATGTTGCCCCTTACAATTATGACCATATGTTCAAAAATAAGGGGTAGAAAGGCGAGACTATTACAAAGAGTATTGTCATCTCACTCCTCATATCTCCCTTTTTTTATTATAAACTATGGTGCTTCATCAGAATTGTTCTTGGGTTCTTCCCCTGTCAACATATGGTTTATTTCACAAATAGAATGATCCTGCACTTGATAAAAATTAAATGGGACTTTATGCTCCCACAAGTTAAAATGCTAGAACTGAGCCAGTTGTGTATTTGGGTTCATATTATTTTTACAAGGCAGCCAATGGAAGATATTCCATGAAACTATCACCATTACTAGGTATGCCATCATATAGAATTTTTGGTCTTTGGGAAATTGGAAAACTAGTATGAAATATTGTTGGAAATTACTTCCTCCCAATCAAATAGTGTGTCTCTTTTGAAAGGAAAATACAAAATATTTAGTATTGACTTGGGAATCATTAAATTTGATTCAAGCCTCATAACTCGAGAAAACAACCATGAGAAATATCTATATGGCTCAACAAAAATGGAGATATCTATAGAAGAAAGACTAGATGAGATGGGTGTAGAAGGAAACATAAATATTTGTAGAATATTTATCTCATCACCTTTTGAGCACAAGAAAGAGTCAAATTCAACAAGCTTGAGCTTTCTATTGGGCTTGGGAAGCTTCAAAATTCTTCTAAAAACATTGGGAGTAAATAGCACTATATTCTTCTCCAAATTGAGCTACATGGTTATAGAATTTGAATCGAATTGTCTTGCACACCAATACACTATTTCCTTAAAGTTAAAGACTTCAGAAACACATGTAACATTTTCCAACCCTATGTTTCAATTTTTATTTCTTTGTTTCTCTTATGGGGTCAAGATTAAGTGTCATTGATACACGGTAGACGAATAGAAACTTTTATCTTTTCTAGCTAATGAGTTGCCTATGTCTCCAAAAATTGACTCCTTCCTTCCTTAAAAAAAAAACCCTTGACTTAAAAAAAAAAAAACCCCTTGACTTTTTAACATTATAATATTATCTAGCCATTTTTTATATAACTGTTGATGGTCAACCTAGTCAACCTAGCCGTTGGGAAGATCTACTCTCCCTATTTAATATGCAGCCATGATCTGACTCCGCAACTTGTCCTGATGATGAACCACACTAGTTGGTTCGAAACGCATCGACAAAGGTTTTCTACATGTGATTTACACTGAAACTCTTCTTATAACTATATTCATGTAAAATAATATATTCTATTTTTATTAATTTTTAATTTTCTATTTTATTGGTTAGTATTTCCTTCATCTTCATATTCATTATAAAATTGAAAAAACAATTTATAATTAAATATAAGTGAAACTTTATCTATATATATATATATATATATATATATATATATATATATATATATATATATATATATATATATATATATATATATATATATATATATATATATATATATATTGTATATAGATTATATATAAAACCTCGTTAAACTGTATATAAACGCACTCGGTTCGGTGATCAAAGATATATAAATGCATTCGGTGAAATTAAACGCACTTGGTTCAGTGATATATAAACCCTCGCTCCGGTTCTGAGGCTCACATATATAAACAGATTCAGTGATCTTAGCTTTGAGGCTCGCACATATAAATCCAAAGCTCGGTGATCTTGGCTCGCATATATAAACCCTCGCTAAACTGTATATAAACGCACTCGGTTCAGTGATCAAAGATATATAAACGCATTCGGTGAAATTAAACGCACTCGGTTCGGTGATATATAAACCCTCGCTCTGGTTCTGAGGCTCACGTATATAAACACATTCGGTGATCTTGGTTCTAAGGCTCACACATATAAATCCAAAGCTCGGTGATTTGAGGCTCGCATTCAAATAATAAGGGTCTCTTTCAGTGATCTTGGGTCTGTTGATGTCATATACATCTTCTAAACTCGATCCAATCAAGTCTGTGGGCTGCAATGGGCATGTGCAATCTACAGACAAGGTTGATATCAGGTGCACACTTTCCTTATCTTTTTCTAAAACATATTTGCTCATATAGTTTCAAGTATGAACATTTCACCACAACTACCAAAGATTACCAAAAGCAGAGCTAGCACAGTTACTCTACAAGGCCTCTATGAGTATATAGAATCTGTAGAGAAACGTAGAGAAGAAAGAGAAGTCAAGCTACAAACAGAGTTAGAAGCTATGCTGGAAAATAAATTTGCATCTCTTGAAGACACAATCCAAAAACAAATAGAAAATAAAATATAACTATTAGAGAATAAAATGGTGGCAATAGAGACTAGGTTTAGGTTATAGAAAACAAAACCAAGATACTAACCAAACATTTTAGCAAGGAGATGCTTTAGAGAGCCTTAAAATGAATGACATGAATAAAGAACTAGAAGAGAAAGTTAATAGCCACCTCACCCTAAATAATGTGGTAGATAAATTAGATATCAAACCAATTAAAGATGAAATGAAAAAATTAATAGAATTAGACCATGAGCATAACAAAAGGGCCTTGAACCTTATAATCTTTGGTTTAAAAGAGGAGGTAGATGAGGATACTTTAGCCATAGCCTAGATAGAATTACATAATAGATTACAAATTGAAACAACATGTCTCACAGAAGCAACAAGGTTAGGGAAATTAATTGAAAATAAAGGAAGATTAATCCGACTAAAGGTGAGCTCTACTGATCATAAGTATGACATACTTAGCAAAACCTCAAGTTTGAAAGGAACATGAATATTTATAAATGAAGATCTCATCCCAGAAGATCAAGTAGAATTAAGAAAGGAGTTCAAAAGGTAAAAGAAGCTAGAAAGGAAGGAAAATGAGCAATAATCAGAAATAGAAAAGCCTTTATTCGAGATAGACATCAAAATGATAGTACTGAATAGCAATTCAACATGCTCTGGATTATTTCTTGGAACTGCGGAGCTTTCCATGGAACAAAGGCCCCAAGCTAAGCTGGATCTCAAATGATGTTGATATTATTTTGCTTGTTGAAACTTGAGAGGACAAAGAATCTAAGGTCCCTAACATAAATGGCTTTACACTATGGTCTACCTGGAACAAGAGATCCTCCCGTAGAGGCATTGGGGGAATAGCTTGTTACATTAAGAAGAACATCTCCCCCCATGCTAGGATTTTTAAAAATGACCCTTACAACCAATATAGTTGGATAGAGATCACTGAAATTAATAATAAAAAGACCTACATAGCAATATGTTATTTTCCCCCCATTAATTCTAACTTCTATAAGAAGAAGAATCTAGATAAAAATAGTCCTTACAATGGTTTGGAGAATGATATTTCTAGCCTAAGGAATGAAGGTAATATCCTTTTAATAGGTGAATTTAATGCTCGAACTTCAAGCAAACAAGCTATTATTCTAAGCAATCATTCAAACCCTAATCCTCTTTAGTTGGACGAAGACCCTACTCTAGCTAATGGGTACAAAAGGAGTTCTGAAGACCTCAGGGAGAATCTCTTTGGGTCAGAACTAGTCAAGCTCTGTAGTGGTTAGGATATCATAATTTGAAACGGTCTAAAGAACTGGCCCATTTCTAGCCAGATGACCTGCATCCATGGGCTTGGTAGCAGTGTGGCAGACTATGTTATTTCCAATTTCCCTTTATACAACAAAATAATAAATCTTGACATCTTAAACTACCATGAGCCTGACTCTGATCATAGGCCTTTAATTATAACTCTCAACTTTGTCATGCATAAAGATCCCATAGAAAATAATCCTTATAGCCAAAAGAACTTAATATTTGATAAAAATAAAAACGATCTCTTTCTAAAAGAATTAAAAACTAATTTTCTTCCTCTATCTAGTATAGACAACATAGAAGACCTCTACCATAATTTTACTACAACCCTCTCATATTCTATTAACAAGTTCTCAATTGAAGTTTCAAATAACAAAAGAAATAGCAAAACCAACCCATGGTATGACAAAGACTACAAAAGTGCGAGGAGAGCTATTAAGGAAGTTGTTGATGAATCTCTGAAAATGGACAAGATAAAAATATACAAAGCCCTAACTAAAAGAAAAAAGAGGCAGTACATTCGTAAAAGACAAGAGAATCTCTTACACCTCTCTAAGGTAGCTCCTAAGAAATTTTGGAGGCAGATTCTGACTAGGAAAACTAAAGGTAATAATAAAATTGCTTTACATGATTGAAATTCCTATCTTAAGAATCTCTATGAATATCCAAATGTCATGGATAACTTTCAAACCCTGCCCACAACGAAAGAAGTTTTCTCTCTAGAAGACATTGATTTTAGGGTTAAATGCCTAGCTAATGCGAAAGCTAAGGACATTGAAGGTTACCAGGCAGAAATATTAAAAATTGGAGGCCCTGTCCTCATCCCCCACATCCCCAAGCTTTTTAATCAAGAAGTCAAGCAAGGGTTCCCTAAGCTATGGACTGATAGCCTCATTATCCCTATTTTTAAAAATGGGGATACAAATAACCCCTCTAATTATCGGACAATTATGATTAGCCCTCTCATATATGGTAGTATTTTTGAAAAGAAGTTCAGCATATGACTTGAAAGTGAAGGTAAGCGAGCTAAAGGCTAAGTGGGTTTTAGAAGGCATCACTCAACAACAGACCACCTTGTTACGCTTAGGATCATTGTGGAGGAATGTCGTAATGATAAATCCAATCTCTTTTGTTGCTTTGTGGACTTTAGAAAGGATTTCGATATGGTTCCTAGAAACAACCTTTGGAATAGATTAGAAGAGCAAAAGGTTCCTTTCGAGTTGAGTGCTGCCACTATTAGATTATATGAGAATGTAATTGCCAATCTAAAGAGCAATGAGGGGTGGTCAAAAGACATTGAGTGTAATATCAGAGTTAAACAAGGTTGCCCCCTCTCCCCTACCCTATTTGGCATTTACATTGACAAGCTCGAAGGTTATTTAGAGGAAGAAGGATGTGCTGGCATGATCTTAGTTAGGCTAGTCATCATCCTTCTTCTCTATGCTGACGATATTGTTCTCCTCGCAAGGTGTCTATATGATCTTGATAAGCAACTTAGGCTTCTTAAAGATTTCTGCTCTACCATGGGTATGACTGTTAGCACTGACAAAACAAAAGTTATGAATATCAAATCCAAGAAGGACACCTACGCTTATTTTATGTATGACAATAATAACTTGGAGGAAGTGTATTCTTACAAGTACCTAGGAATTGATATTCATCACAAGCTCAATTGGAACTATAGCATTGAGAAAAGGATTAATGGGGGGTGGAAAGCTTTCTTTGGTCTTGAAAATAATTGTAAAATGAAAAACCTTGTAATGTGGGATAAAAAGAAGTTCCTCTTTGAAACTTTAGTCACTCTTGTTATCTTATATGCATGTGAGGTTTGGGGTTGTAACATCTCTAGAGAATTTTGGAGAAAGATTGAGCAAATCCAAAAGCGCTTTATAACGTATAACCTGAAAATTAAAAGCAATACCCCCTACCCTATTCTCCTTATAGAAGTAGGTCTTTCCCCTATTGAAAGCCTACCTATGACTAGGCTTCTGTTGTACAAGCACAAGCTCAATAACATAGGAGATCATAGACTTCCCAAGCTAGCTTTAAATTCCAGCCAAAACCAACTAAGGCTCAAACGAGGGTGGTATAAAGACACAAGGGACTGGTTAAACCATTGGGAGATCAATGAGAATGATGCATCGCAAAACATTAATAACATTAAAAATATTGTTACTTCTAAGTTCAAAGAAAAAATGTGGTGTGAGAAAGATTTAGCGGCCAAAAGAAAATTAAGCTATTATAAGAAGGTCATCAACCCCACACTAGGAGATCAAAAGTATCTCTTTGTTTTAGCTAGCTCAAAGAAGAAAATTAATATAGCGAAGATTAGAACGAACTGTCATGAGCTCCATAGTGAAACAATTCGTTGGGAAGTTCCTAAAACACCATGGATGGAAAGAATCTGCCATCTCTATGATAATAGGAACATTGAGGATGAAAACCACTTCCTCTTAGAGTGCCCCGCGTACAACCACATTAGATCTTAGTTTCATAATCCTTGTCACAATACTGACCTTCCTCGCCTTTTATGATGTCAAAATTATAGTGAGTTTGGGAGGCTTCTCTCCAAGATTTTTGAGCATAGAAACAAAATCTTAAATCAAACTAAATAATTTGATTCTATAGGTCCGATAGACCAAAGTTTGGTCTCAGTGGACGTTAACCATCATCATCATCATCATCATCATAAAAAAAAAAACATTATTTTTGTTTTCCTTTAAAAACATAATAACTTTCTTTGCAGAGTTTGCACTGTTATTTCCGCAATATATATATCATAAAAGCATTCCATCTTAAGGTTTAAAAAAAATGCATTATTATTTTTATTTTTCTTTGAAAAAATAATAACTTTCGTTCTGGAGTTTGTACTATTTTGTCTACAATATATACATCATAAAAGTGTTCCATCATTTTTAAGAGAAAACCATAAAAATATAAATACATCAAAAGATTATCTCTCTAATTATATATATATATATATATATATATATAAACAAACAAACAAACTATATATATATATATATATATATATATATATATATATATAAAAATAAATATAAACAAACAAACAAAATAGTAAATGTTTTTTTGAAAAGCTAGTGGAAAAAATATATATTATTATTAAAAAATATTTTAATAAATTGCATCGTTTTATATAAATTAACATCTTAATTTAATTTTTTAAATATTTAATCATTTTTAAATTAACATAAATTTATATTAAATTTATTATAATTATAAATTAGTGTTTCCTTAACATAAACGTATTTAATAAATTTTAAATCAAAATAAATTTGTGTTAAGTTTATTACACTTATATAATTATAAAGTACAAAGTGCTCTTTTATGTTATTATTATTACAAGTGTGATTAATGCAGTAACATATAAAATTAAAATTATTTGTTATGTTATACAATCGAAGCAGGTTGGTCCATACTCATACCTAACATTAGTATACCTACCTATAAACATACCCATAGCCCGCATAGTATGTGAACTTATCAATTTAGAATAAGAGAACTAAAAAGAAATATTTTTTTTTATTTATTCGGTTGATTTTTTTAGATATATATTAAATGTAAATATATTAATAGATTATAAATTGAGATATATATTAAATGTAAATATATTAATAGATTAAAAAAATATATTCTTTTCTTTGTTTCTATCACAGCTGCTTTCATGGCCTGTCCTCTCATTATTCCGTTATCTTTATCGAAGTTAGTGTTCAATATTTCTGCACCCTTTTCATCCAAGTTGCATTGATAATCCTATTATCTAATTTAATTTCACTTGGAATTTAGGGTTGCATATCCCTAAGCTCAAAAAATTGAAACAATGCAATCATAGAGCTTTTTATGAAACAATCGTCTCACTTGACTTAGGCCTCAAGCAAACATTCCTTTGCAGAACTTTACTGTTGATTCCCAAGAAACATGATTGTTAAGTTTGTTATAAATGTGCGGAGGGAAGCATAATATGGATTGAGTGGATGAATAATAGTTTTTGTTATCAAGAAGTTAGGAAACCTTTCTTGTTATATTGTTTTTTGAAATGGTTTTATTCAAACATAGGTAACAAAGCCAATACATGATGCATTTTATGATGTTAAACTTAGTTGGCTGATTCACATGCTTTTCTGGCATTGTATTTGCACAACTTGAGTTAAGTGAAGCTTTGATGGGATTTGTTAGTTTTTCTGATGTAGCAATTGCTTGCATAGGAAATGTAGCAATATTTTTTACTAGTCTTTTAAGAGTGAGGCTAGACCTAGAGATTGGTGCCAGAGATGTTTTGGCCACCAATAGAGGTCCCAAGCTCATGAAGACAAATGATCTTGAATTGATATAAAGAACAAGGGAATATATATTAATGAAGACAATGCAAAAAACCTTAGGGCATAACTTGGTATTCTCATCATTAAATGGATTTTTCAATGCATCGAGAAATTTCTAGAATTATCTAGCATTGTGAGATTCTAGAGATATCTAGAATTATCTGGTTTTAAAAATACTAGTTATCTAAAAATAGTTGCGACTCAAAATAATTGTTCGGATGGAGTTCACATGCAACTAACTATCCACTTTAGTTAACAGGGGAGATTTCTATACTTTAACACTCCCCCTTAATCTCAACAATTACATTTACTATATTAACAACTTCCACTTAGTTATGACTACTACTGCTTGCAGCTAGGCTTACAATACTTGAGATCAATTCAAAAGCCCTGGTTAAAAATACATATAATAAAGTTAATAAATGAAAAAATAAGACCAAGATCATGGGAAACGTATTCCAAGCTGAATGTTGGCAAAAACATAGTGATGGGGATCACTTATGATTAATAAATACCTATGGAAATTGGAAACGACAATGGCAAAGGCAAATACACAGTAATTGACATTTTATTTATGGAAATAATGGAAAATAAGAGAAAAGCAAGGTGAAAAGTCACATAATTGTATGAGAAAGAAATTGAAGGAAAAATAGAGGAGAATGAATAAAATAGAGGCCTCAATTATAAAAAGGCTTATGAGGATCATTTCATGGCTTTTTGTCAAATTTTGCATAGAGATCTCTTCTATTCTCTCTCCCTCTCTCTCTCTGTCACTCTTCCACACTTACATAAATCTTGGAGCATTCTTGGAGCACATTGGATTTAGAGAAAGAAGGCAAAGGAAAGAAGGAAAGTGAAAGTGGATAGCGGGATCAACAACTACAACTAGATTTCTTTGCAGGTACCAAGTCGCATGTATGATTTACTTGCTAGTTTTGGCATGCATGTGGTTATTTGGTTACAATTTGTCATTGGCATGGATGATTGCCTAGATTGATAGTGGTTTTTCCTAGCTTTGTCATTTCCTGGATAGCCATGGTGTTGTGGGATTTTCCATTTGTTTTCTGATTGGTGCTCATGTTCCTTATGACTGTGGGTTGAGTTATTAGTTCTTGGAGCCTTGGTTGAACAAACAATTTGTAAGCCCTGGAACAACTTGGGTTGACTTACTAGTCCTAAAAGCCTTGGTTGGAAAAATGCTCTGAAGCCCTTGGTGGGTTGAGTTGTTAGTCCTAGAGCCTTTGTTGGAAAAACACTCTATAGCCCTGCAACAATTGTGCATTGAGTTACTAGTCCTGGAGCCGGGTTGGAACAAATGCTCTAGAGCCCTTGACAACTTGGGTAGAGATCTATCTATTGATGTTAGTCATGTCCGACAGTGAGGTGGAATCACTGGTTGAGGGTTGAGGTGGTTTGGCGGCTAGAATCCCTAGTTTGATTTTGCTTGGTTTATTCCATGAGATCCCACATTCATGCTTGGAATATGGCGTGGGGGTGATTGATTGAAATGGAGATTTGGTTCATCCCAATCTATGGTCAGTTGGTACATGGAAGTCCCTGACTTCATTGGATTTTGCATATGTTAATATGAGCTATCTCCTCTTGTATTCTATAAGTAAATGTACTTATTATGATGTGGATTTGATGGTTGTTATATCATTGTTATTATTCTGGTTATATGTTGGTTATAAGCATGGTTTCATGATATATTCTAGTTATGGCTCTTATCATGCTTTGATTAGTAAATGATTGACTATTGAATGCATGATCTAATAAATGTTACGGAAACTATTATGAGATGGCATTGAACCTTCTTGATGATTTTCAGATAAGTATCATAACCCTATGTTCAGATATGCATTTATGACCTGTAGAGTACTGTGTACAAAAAGTGTTTGTATAAATGAATAATTTGGACCTCTAACTTCCTCGGGTCATAACTTTGGCATACGATCTCTGTTTGAATATCATAATACCTCATTTCGAATATCTCAACAAGTAAGCAAAAAAAAAATAAGTATCATAGTCTCGCACTTTTCAAATCTCTCTGTTTTACCTTAAAATGTTGTTTAGGCCCTCAAAAAATACTTGAAAGTTTAGAACTCGAGAAACTACCAAAAATAAAAAGTTGTGTTAAATTTAAGGAAACGAAATTGAAAAGAATAGTGTTGGGTCAAGTTAGGATGATAACAATGTGATCATGTGTTACTTGGTGTTTGCATTCAGTTATGGACATGTGGACCCCATTTTCCATAAGTGCATCTTGGAAATCGGAGATCAAATCATAACTCTCATCTGATGTTTACCATGGTGAGCTTGTGAGTTTGGGTAAATGTGAGAGGAGGAATTACAAAATGGTATTAGAGTTTTGAGGTTCAACACTTGGACTAAATGGACACAATGTGTTTGGCATGCATGCATGCTTGTTGTATATGTGCTTGTCATGTATGCATGGTATTGGTAATTGTTGTATCCGTGTCATCATGTATAGGTTGATGATGTTGGTATGTTGATTTCACTATATATATATATATATATATATATATATATATATATATATATATATATATATATATATATAGATATATATATATCTATAGATATATATACATATATATATATATACACACATATATATATATATATATACATATATATATATATATATATATATATATATATATATACATATATATATATATATATATATATATACACATATATATATATATATATACATATATACACATATATATATATATATATATATACACACACACACACACACATATATATATATATATATACATGCATGTTATGCTAATATGGGATAATTTGTACAGACGAGATAGCCTCCCCTGAACTTCACTGAGTGTTGATGGTATGGAATGATTGCATCAATATTGGAGGAAACCACCTGGTCAAGACCTTAGAGAAAATCCTTTTCCATTTGGGATGATGGCTCTAGCTGGAATTATGGGGCCAATTTCCATTTATATAAAATTATATGAATGGATTAAAAAAGTATAATGCTCTAATATAACTAAAACTAAAATAAACATTAATAAACTATTATTTATCCCGAGTATGCTGCTGGTATATATGATTATAAATATTTCATAATTGACATGACAATATTGTTGGAAACAATGATAATACAGAGAGGGGGGTGAATTAGTATTAAGGCTAATTTTAGCTTTTTACACCAATTTACTTTTCTGATTCATACTTGGCAACCATCCATATAATGAGCAACAATACAAAATCAACAATATAAAATCAACATACAAGCACACACCATGAGCAACATTCACATGAGACACAAGGTTTTACGTGGAAAACCTTTTGGAAAAAAAACCACCAAAGCTTGTTGTTCTTATTGATGTAAATAAGAGCACCTACTCTATTACATCAATCCGTGTGATGCAGGAAAGTGTTCCCTCTATGGATAGAGGCAACCCCTCTAGCCCTAGAGTGGGTCTAGTCACAACAAAGATAGATCAACAATTGATTTCCTTAAACAGTCATCATTGGAGGCCTACCTCAAACCAGTGGTCGATGAAGTTCCGTTGCACTGCTCCAGCTTCCGCTTCCTTCTCCTCAATGAGTGATTAACCTGAAACAATACAAAGGAAAAACAACAAAGCACGTAACCAGGAAACAACAATGATCTATTTACTCATAAAGTCAAGAATTCATGAGCTATCAAGTAAATTGCATACAAGATATAGGAAAACATCATTGATTGTATTAATAATGAATCAAGAGCAAGCTTACAACCATGTCTTAATGCCGCAAGCCTTCTCAGAGGGTCCAACCAGTATGTTTCTCCAACATTCACTCTTCAAGGATGAATCTCCCGACATACAATGTCTCTCTCTCACTCATAAGCTTTAACACAAAGTTAAGGGCACTCCACAACCTTCCACAAGCTATCAACAATCCCAAACTTGTCACACCCACACCAGCTATCTATCAAACTCAAAAGCACTAGCAGCACTGCCCAACCAAAGGAACTACTGACTAGTTAAAAAAGCTAAGGAACTAGTAGATCATAGTAATGGTGAGTGATTTTATAGGAGGAGGAGCCTCCATGAAATGAGGGAGAGGGAGCTTATTCTTAAGGGAGGTTTCACAAGAGGCAGAACCACCATCCCAGAGGAGGAAAGGAAACCCAAACTGACCCAACAACCAGCTTTAGAAACATCCAGAAGACCGACTATTTGAACTAATTTTCCAAATCTGGATCATCGCGGGTCATGAACTGAGGACTAGCGACGATGTCACAATGATACAGTGCATGACAGAGAACCGTCGCAGATTTTAAGGGTTTACTAGCAACGATGCAGAAACTTAGTCAAAAAGGGTCAATCTTCAGCATTAGAGAGCATTTGCTTAATCTTCTTACATCGATGGGAAGATATGAACATGTTTATTTGACACATGACACAACAGAGGGACTGAGATGAGGACAGTGACAAATTACTGTGTAACAGATGCCCCCTAAAGCATGAAGCCCAAGAGAGTGGGAGGGGTGAAATGCTTTACGAAACTGTCTGAACTGGAACCACCTTGAAGATCCTGTAGGTGCAAGTACAACTGATATCTGTGATAGTGAAATACATATAGTCTAGGCATGGGCGCAGCCATCTAGAAGACATATGAAACTTGGTCTGTGGTATGGACGCAACCACCTAGTTGATAAGACCATAATAATGACAAAGGTATGGTCGCAGCCATCCATGAAGACTCAGGCATGGTCGCAGCCATCCATCAAAGAGTCATATATGTAATCACGAACCAATCCACGCAGCCCGAACATATGTAATCTTAGTTCGGGGTCTTGAAACCCAACCGATCATAGTACAAATTCTATCATGTGAATAGATGTGCTAAAGTCAAACATGATAGAAAGTTGCTTGATTATCGGTCAATGATGAAAACCATTAACAAGCGCGAGAGAAACCACCAATAATGTCAATGGCTCTCAAGGTACTGTTCAGTACAATCCACTAAGTGTGAAAAGTGAGCTGAAGTTGAACACTCGTGGAATCACCCAATCAAAGACCAATGATAAAAGTCTGTTGTTAGGCACGAAGAACTTGCCATTGAGGCATGCAAGTTCTAAGGTACCGCAAGGGATCTCTAGATCGATCTCCTGGATAATGAGCTAGTGTCGATAGGAGACGATCGATCACAGGAGGGCCATAATGTTTCCCCCATCAATGACATGAGATAAGGAACAAATGGTATATGGTGAAACAGAGTATCAGAGGAGGAGGTAAGGGTGTAACCTGCAAAAGGATTATACTCTTGAACATATCGGTGACACAACACTGGAATGAGGCATCATTTTGGTACCAAGGGATCAGAGGCTTGATGGAGACAACACGGATCAGATGGAATGAGGCAAAATGACAACCCAGAACCACGAAAATCCAAATGATGCTGTGTGGATATACCAACCTGACAAGAAGCAAAAGTATTGATGTTCAAGAGTGACTAGCTACCGTAGGTAACCAATGATGACTGCCAAATTTTTTCCCCACCATTGCTGGCAAGTGCCCCAATTATTTTTCAAAACAAGCTTGAAGGGGATAACATATGCTTGTAATATAAGTTTGACCTTCAGACAAATCCAACCTAGTGATAGTTTAACGAGCCTTAGGGAGGAGAAGCTTGAGTCTCGTCATGACGACGAGTCCAATGTCGTCAGGGTTTAACGAGTTCGACATAGGCAAAACTCAGAGTATTTTTCATGTTTAGAGAATTTGAAAAAGACACGAAAAAGAAAAATCCAAGGGGGTCCTTTTTCATAAATTTGTGTCCCTCAAGCTCGAAAAATTATAAAATAATACTCGAGAGAACCGCTTGACCATTACGATCAAGGAGTACTTTTCATAATTAGTGGCTCCGATCCAAAAAAGTAGAAAAGCAATCGAAGACACGACATTTTGTAACCAATATCGAACTTGAAACAACAAAAGTCCAGTACCCTTTTCATGTTTATACGATCAGAAAAGAGCTGAAAGTGGACCGCCTTTTATTCCATTTAATGAGTTAAAAGGGAAAAACTTGGCAATCTTTTCATCTTTTACGAGTCAGAAAAGAGCTTAAAAAGAGACTCATCCTGGAGGAATAAGTGGTATAAAGGGTAGCAACTGGTTCTGGCAATGGTGGAACTACTCAAAACATATAATGGTCAAGAGGCTGGATAATAAAACCACTCATCGCTACGGTCCCTCAGGAAAGGAAAAAACAACCAAGTGAAAGCATATGATCAGCCAAAGAGATGGCGATGATGGAACAAAACAACCAAGGCTCATCTAGTAGAACTTAGTGAATAAAAATGGCAATCACGAGGTCTAAATCAGGTATGGGTTCATTTTTTACACAAGCTTGAACCATGGAGAACTTTGCTTGGATTCAGTTTCATGTTTACACAAGCTTGAAATGAAAAACTATGCTTGTCATAAGTTTGCATGCCCCTAGCATAATGATGCAAATCGAGGTACATGCCCTCCAACCTTCATTACATTCAACGAGGTGGATGGAATGAAGGTTCACTTGCGAGATCTTGGAAAGACTTGACTTGGATTTTACAAGACCTTAAGCAAAGACTCGATTTGGAAAAGGGAGTTGTTTCATTTTTTAATGAGGTTGACACGGTGAAAGAACTATCCTCATAATCCTTGTTTCATTTTTTTAGTGAGGTTGACACAAGATAATAACCATCCTCGGACACCTTGTTTCATTTTTTAATGAGGTCGACACAAGATAAGAACTATCCTTGGGCCTCCTTGTTTCATTTTTTAACGAGCTTGACACAAGATTAGGAACTATGCTCAAAACTCCTGTTCATGGGCTATATGAGAGCATGGCTCCCAAGAGGTCTTCGCGAGATGGAAGAAACATGATCCGGGAGGAACACATGTCATGAGACACCAATGATAGATTGGGTTCCAATGCCCCCATTACATGATGTACGAAACCATCTGCATGATCATCAGCAGAGGCGGAGACGGGACAGGTAGCCACATAATTGACAAGTGGAAAGGAAGGTACTGCTTGCGGATAAGAATCGATAGGGGACGATGGCTGCACAGGAGGAATTGGGGGACTAAAGAATGATAATTAATCAATGGTCGCCATTCTTCCATCATGTGGAAAACAAACCACACAGAAAAGTGAAGAAACAAGAGCCCCCATGGCATAAATATAATCACGGCCAATAAGAAGACTGAAATCTAAAGCACCTTGGACAACCATCACGTCTATATAGATGGTTTTGCCTCCCAAAGTAATAGGAAACTTTGGAAGGATCCCTAAAGGTTGACTGGTTCCTTCATCAAATGCCAACAAATTCTGCATGACTGGCATAAGCTGTGGGGAGCCCAATGCTTGCCAAGTAGTGAAAGGCATGAGGCTAACCGACACACCTTCATCCAAGACAGTGCTAGGTATTGCCTTATCAGAGGCATGTACTGTAATCTAGAAAGGCACATAGGATGGAAGGCGGAAAGCAGTCAAGTGACTCCAGTCAAAGGAAATGACTGAACTACTTGGTGGGGGTATCATATGATTTCCCCCATGCTCTACAGGAACCGAAGAAGGACTCTCTTGATCAGTGGGGATAGGAGGGTTGTTCTTGGACTCAGGAGAATCTGACGAGACGAGAAGAACATGAGGAGTAGAATCAAGATGCTCTTCGGGAACAGAGTGATCAGCAGGTGGGGAATCCAAGTCGACACTCTTTTCGACCAATGGTTGGTCAAGAACGTGCTGAGCACAACCAGGTTCAGGAAGAGAAGGGTGGACAAGATAAGAAGCTAAGTTAATCTCGTTGTCAACCAGGAGAGGGTCTGAAGAGAGCCTCTGATAACCAACGGGAAGGCGGGGTGAAGAAGCTGTAAGACTTTCCAAAACGGCGGAAGCTTTATCCATGAGTGGACAAAGGTGAAGGTGATGGTTGCCTTCACACAGTCTACAGGGGAATCGAATCTTCCCTTTCTTCTGAGCACTACCAGTTGAGGATTGAACATTGACATGAGCTTTAGAGGACGATGAGGGATGAGCCAGATTGTGAGACCATACTTCTAAGATCCTAGGAATACTAGGATAATCATGAAGAAGATGGTCAACCTTGCACAATTTACAAGGAAACTTAACCTTCTGTAGAGGAGTAGAAGGTGTCACGACTGGTGACGTACTTAGGACATGAGCTGGATGGGTGGCCAGATGCTTATCCAACTTCTTCTTCTTCTTCATCTTCCTCTTCTTCTTCTTATCCTCCTGGTTACTGGATGTAGAACTTTCACCAGGCGAAGGAGGAGAGGAGGAGGAAAAAACAGGGGAAGAAGGCATAGGCTCAACCTTGGAATCATTGTGTCGTGATTCAAATGAAGTAGATGGTGGAATAGGAGTCATGACACTTGGGACCATCGAGGTTGAAAACAACCAAATGGGTAGATCGATGGTTAACCTAGGCATGGACAATGTTGCCATATATGGAGCACCGACATTTCCAAAAGGTGGAAACAAACCAAGATTTCCATCTGGGGGAAGACCTGGGCCGGTAGACTCAGGGAAAGTTTCCATCGGGAACGAGCTTGAAAAACACTCTTATCACAATTAAGAACTCAAATTGTTACCAAGAATGTTTTGTGGGTAGAAAATTTTATGATGCTGGAACAAAACTTGACCTTTTCATATTTCAAGAGTCGAGAAAAGGACAAAAAGGTGACTCTATCTCTTTCGAGGTTTAATGAACCTAAAAGGACAAGTGCTCAGATGGACCTTTTCTTTTAAGGAGTCTGAAAAGGAATGAAAGTGACTACTCTGGAGAACTAGGAAAAAGGTTTACCAAACAACCCGTAAAACTGCATATACACCTTGGTGATCATATGAAAACCAAGGACTTTTCGTACGGAAGTCAATCTTCCCGAATGCTGTGTTCGGTGCATTATGGTTTGCAAGGCGGTAGACATAGCTTCCTAAGGATATAGGATGATAACCTAGTGGGGTCTCCCAACATATACTCGACGGTACTGGTAGCGCAAGTTTGTACTGGCAGCTATTGAGTCACAGAAGGAGGAATCACCCAACCTTAAGTGAAAGCAATAGTGATTAGGTTTAACGATGCCGGAGCACATCTCTAGCCTAGACCTTTGAATAATGTGTGTTATGTTCCAATGTGTTGTTAGGTTCATTCAGTTCATTTTAGAGTTGATCTTGAATTATGTTTCAATTTCCAGGCCTTACCGTATGTATATCAAAACCTAGGATGCAGCTAGAATGAGTAAAGCATCTTTCATTTCGATGAACACCTACTTAAAGGAGGGTAGAAAGTTTATTCCCAAGCAAATACAAGCGAATGAAAACACTAAGAAACACAATGCATCAATACACTAATCCCATGATGCATCGATACTACTAATGAAAGATTTAGAGTTTGCTTTTCAATTTCTCAAACATGAAAATTTGAAATGCACATATACTTTCACTTTCGTATATCAAATGAATGCAATCCCTTAATTTTTTTTTTTTTTTTGAATTTAAAGAGACAAACAAGCAAGTGTGAATTGATCGATCCAAACAATCATGATCTATGCTTGGTAGTGAAGAAATCAAATCAACATAAAAAATTGGTTCAATAATCGACACTAAAAATCAATCAACAAGAAAACAAGCAGTGAAAAAGCCTCAAGCAAATCAATAAGATGGTTGTAGATGAACCTTGGATAGAAAAGTAACCCATGAAAATGGTTTCTCGACGAAACCTCTAAAGAGCTAGGTCACATAGTCTAAGAACACAAGATTCACTCAAAATAAAATCAACGAGATAGTACCTTAACCAAAAGAAATCAAAACAAGCTAATGAGAGACAAGAAACAGTAGGGGATAAACAAGACTGATGGATTTAGGAGGTAAAGTTGTAAAAACAACTTTACAGGAATCGTCACGGGTGTTACACTGAGAACTAGAGACTAGTCGCTAGTGTTACACTGACAACTAGAGACTAGTTGCTGGTCTTACACTGACAACTAGAAACTAGTCGCTAAAGTACACTTGTTTTCAGCGACGGTCCGATTTTAGGAGTTGTCGCAGGAATTAAACTAGAAACTTGAGACGAAAGCCAAATAGTCACGGGTACAAAGCTAGAACATCAGCAACATCATCGCAACTGTTAAGATATCTTCAGCGACGATCTTAAAAACAATGAGAATGAATAAAAAACTCCCAAACAAAGACTAGACTATCCTCGAGACAGTAAAGGGAATTCTTAGATTGACCCAGGTAACCCAAAAGACTGATGGTTTAACCCCAAAATTCAAGAGACACCAAATCAAAACTAAACAAAAGCAAACAAGAGAAAAAACATGCAAAGTACTCCCTAGTGGAGTCGCCAACTTGTGATGCAGGAAAGTGTTCCCTCTGCGGACAGAGGCAACCCCTCTAGCCCTAGAGTGGGTCTAGTCACAGCAAAGACAGATCAACAATTGATTTCCTTAAATAGTCATCATTGGAGGCCTACCTCAAACTAGTGGTCGATGAAGTTCCATTGCACTGCTCCAGCTTCCGCTTCCTTCTCCTCAATGAGTGATTAACCTGAAACAATACAAAGGAAAAACAACAAAGCACGTAACCGGGAAACAACAATGATCTATTTACTCATAAAGTCAAGAAGTCATGAGCTATCAAGTAAATTACATACAAGACATAGGAAAACATCATTGATTGTATTAATAATGAATCAAGAGCAAGCTTACAACCAAGTCTTGACATCGCAAGCCTTCTTAGAGGGTCCAGCCAGTATGTTTCTCAAACATTCACTCTTCAAGGATGAATCTCCCAACATACAATGTCTCTCTCTCTCTCTCATAAGCTTTAACACAAAGTTAAGGGCACTCCACAACCTTCCACAAGCTATCAATAATCCCACACTTGTCACACCCACACCAGCTATCTATCAAACTCAAAAGCACTAGCAACACTGCCCAACCAAAGGAACTACTGACTAGTTAAAAAAGCTAAGGAACTAGCAGATCATAGCAATGGTGAGTGATTTTATAGGAGGAGGAGCCTCCATGAAATGAGGGAGAGGGAGATTATCCTCAAGGGAGGTTGCACAAGAGGTGGAACCACCATCCTAGAGGAGGAAAGCCGACCCAAATTGAACCAACAACTAGCTCTAGAAACATCCAGAAGGCCGACTATTTGAACTAATTTGCCAAATCTGGATCATCGCGGGTCATGAACTGAGGACTAGCGACGACGTCGCAACGATACAGTGCATGACAGAGAACCATCGCGGATTTTAAGGGTTTACTAGCAACAATGCAAAAACTTAGTCAAAAAGGGTCAATCTTCAGCATTACAGAGCATTTGCTTAATCTTCTTACATCAGTGGGAAGATATGAACATGTTTATTTGACACATGACACAGTAGAGGGACTGAGATGAGGATAGTGACAAATTACTGTGTAACAATCCATTTTGTGAGCACCCACTCACATGAAGCACCAAATCCCTTTGATTGTTTACTAGCACCAACTAGTAGGAAGCATCAAATACCTCTTTTTGTAGACACCTGTCCAGCTTACCAGAGGCACCATGTGAGGCACCGACCTCACATATTTTTGCAAGCATCTACTTACAGCTCGTTGGATTTTTGCAATCCAACTTGCAGGAGGCACCAACCCCCAAGACTTCTCAAGCACCCACTAGAGATGTAAGCACCAACTTCCTGTATGCACACACCAACACACACTCAAATAGGAACTGAATGTTCTTTGTAGTTTGGCAACCACTTTGCCTGATAACAACTTTGTTCTCTTTGCTCACACTACTCACTCTGCAACAACCCACTGATATTCTCAACAACACTCACTCATCGCAGTCCACGTAGTTGTGTTCTCTTCTCTTCATCATCAGTAAGTCAACTCTCTGCCTTTTTCTCTCCACAACACAGGCTCAATTCTTGACCTTCTTTCTCTGCATAGGAACCTTCGACCTTTCTTGCAGGACAGGAAATTTCAGCCTTTCTCACACAACACAGGTGACTACGACCTTACTCACTCAACACAGGTGACTTCAACCTTTCTCACACAACAAAGGCAACTACAACCTTCCTCACACAACATAGGAAACTACCACCTTTAACATAGAGTGCACAAGCAACTTCCTCATTTTACACAACAACACTACTCTCGGGTCTCTTACCTCTGCATAGGCACTCTCAGCCTCTCTCTACAGAATAGTCTCTTACTCAGCCTTACACATCAGTGCACTCAAATAGGGCTTTTCCACTTATCTCACTTGCAACTATGTTGCTTTCCCCTACTTTTCTCGTCTAAGCTCTTGGGTTTTGTTCCTCTGCTACCCCTCGATTGATGCTACCACACTGCTTGTGTTCATACTGCACGAGTGTACCTTGGCATGGCTCTTCCATTCTACTGTTGCATCTATATTGGTCTTTGCCTTTGCATTAACCATCAGAATGGGTAATTGACAATTTCTCCATACTGAGAATGAATTCTCAGTCCACCTGCACACTCCAACCAGGAACATTCCTCTCTGTGAACAAATCTCTTATCACTAAGGCTCTCCATGCTTATTCATGGTTTCACATGACTTGGTTGTCCTTAAACATGGCTTGTCAATTGTACTCAAGCATGGCCTTCCTTATTGTAGTTGCGTCTCATGTCTGTTTCTTGTCATAGTGCAGAAAGAGAGATCGATCTTGCAGTCCTTGATTGCCTGACTGCATGGAGCTCCATGTTGAGAAATTAATTCTCATATGGCTTACACACTACTTCATGAGTCCCATACTTTCATTTAAATCACTGAAGACGTGCATTGGAGCAAAAATATGGCTTGTATCTCCTTAAGGCAGACCCAACACTCTTTCCCAAAGATCGTGGTCCTCACTGCCTTGACTAAGAAATCTTTGACAGTTGTCATTACTCCTGAGAAAAACTCCTATGTTTCTACATTCAACTCGTAGTTGCTGACCCATACGCCTTTAACTCTCTGCTATGCCTTATTAGAGAAATTCCACATCACAACTTCACAGTAGTGTAATTTTCCTATCGGGGCCGATCTTCCTTTGCTATGCTCTACGCACCTGGCTCTATGGATTTACATGACCAAGAGCCTACCCAATATTGGAAGCTCCATCTATCAAAGATTTTTCAATAACCAATTGTTATGAAGTTCCAATATCCTAATCCTCCGATTTCCAAGCTCCTTCTGCTTAGCCCTTACCATGATTCTCACCATAGGACTACTGCCTGTGACCTGTCACTTAGCATTAAAGTGCTAAGCCTTCAACTCTTACTAGTGGCCATTATTCTTTTGTCAACTTCTCTGTGCCCTTGGTTCTTTGACCTCTCATGACCATGCACCATCCCATTATCGGAAGCCCTTCTATATTGAAACTTTTCCAAAATCTAATCGTTCTAAAGTTCTGATGTCTTCAACCTTCGATTGTCGACTTCTGATATGACGTCATTACTCCACATGGTGACTCCTTAGTGGTGACATGTGTCACCCATTTCTGGCCCATTAGCCTACACGATAAGGTTGAATATGCCTACCACGTGTGTTACCGTACTACCACGTGACGTTGATATCAACTGCCACTATACCTTATCAAAGGCAATTAGATGCTGCCATGTGTCCTTGTTGGAGCCAATCAGACACGGCCATGTGTCCTTATCAGAGCCAATCACATGCAGCCATGTGTCCTATTAGAGGAGAGAGAGAGGAGGACTAGTCAAAATTAGTTTTGTACCGAAATTTTTTGTTAATTCTCTTTTGGCATTACTTGGTGCTTTTAAAGGCTTATCGGCCCTTATTGATATCACAATATTTTAAAGGTTCCTCACTTGAAAAAGTTTTGATATTGCGATCTTCGATATGTTGATGTTCCGATATGCTGATCTTCGAGATTTTGATATCCTCCAACCTCTGATACAACTTGCTTTGATGTATCGCACCTTCGGTATTATGATATCGTCGATATGCCGACCTCTAACATTCCAATGCACTCATATGCCGACCTTCGACATGCCAATGCGCCGATACGCTGATCTCCGAGGTTTCGATCTCCTGATGTGCTGATATGCTGACCTTTGATTGCTGATGTGTCGATACACTGATCTCTGATCGCCAATGTGCCAATATGCTGACCTCTCATTGCTGATGCACTGATATGTTGACCTTCGATCTTTCGATCTCCGATATGCTGGACCTCCGATATTCCATATTTCTTAGGAATTCAAGTCCTTGATCATCAACATGCCATAAATTTTGAACTAGGAATCCATTTCTAAACATTCACATATCATTGGAAAGCTATTCCAGAGCACTTTCTGTTGGAAAAGTAACTATGTTCGGTCTTCATTAATGTACTTGAATGATTATGTAATGTACTTACCAAAAGAATAAAGAAAATAATATTTATTATTATTGTTGTGAATTATCAAAGCATGGGTTTCATGCTTGGGTCACCATGTTTTAGGTCAAAGTCCCCATTGATAACTTCTAGGATATGTTTTGAGTCTATAGAATTATTATACATTTAAAGAGACCATTCTTGGGCTTTTGAATCATGTAAATCGATTTAGTGTTGAGTCAAACATGAATTATGGAACCTCCAAACCTTGTCGGCCTATGAGAAGATCAAGTTGGCCTAAGGACCTATTCTATCCCACAAGAAGCCTATAAATGGAAGGAATACAAATTCATTTGGAGCATCACTTCCCATTCTCTCTCTACTGGGCAGAAGTGTGAAAATCTATTTTCCAGGTAGAAGTACAAAGTAGGAAGCTGGGAGAGTCTATTGCTGGGAAGCTGAAGTGAATGCAAGTTTGGGGGAAGTCTAAGGAGTTAAGGAAAATCGAAATTTTAGTGGTGGTATCTCTCTATTTCATGTTTTGGATTGGGAGAATGAAGTCATGCAAGTTGGCTTGCTATCGAAAGTTGTTAGCTACTGCATAGTTGAAGTTGTTGGGAAAAGGTCAATCTTTTGGAGGCTGACTTGGTGTGGAGGGAAGGTTTGGTCTTAATCTAGGGTGAAGAGTCTCAAAGAATACTATTGAAAGAATGCATTACTTTGAATGGGTTTTCCCCTCAAGGAGGTTTTTACCCTGGCATGTGCCTACATCTTGTGTCCATTGTTTTATGTACTGATGCTTTTGGTACTACTACTTTTGGTAATTGATTAATTAACTAAAGAAAGAAGATATAAAGAATCATAATAATAAGAAACATCACTAGTAACTATCAAGATCATGAAAATCTTTACCGTCTTTCTGATTTTACAACATGGTATCTGAGCTTTGGTGACGGAAGAAGAAAAAGGAAGATCTATTCATAGGCACTATCTCAGGGAAGGAATCTATCATATTCAAGGAAGATGTCTAACTCTATCAAGGATGAGAACAAGCTTGAAGAAGCATCTAACTTAAAATCCTCGAAGAAGAGGATTGACCTAATCCTTGAGAAGAACAAGGTATTAGATCTTATTAAAGAAAATATAAAGAAGCCTATTGAAGAAGCTAGTGATGTCGACAAAGTGAAATTCGGGGATCTAGAATTGGTGGCTATGACTCTAATGGTAGAAGGGATAAAAGACCATCCTATCCCATTCATAGCGAACATCAATCATGTTGAGGAGATGTATGAAGCCTTTTCGAAGCTGTTCGCTATTAAGAACATTGGTCAAGTAACAAGTTTGAAGAATGAGTTGAGGACTACGAAGATGACTAAAGAAGATACTGTAGAAACCTTATTTGTGAAGATAACTAGACTCAGGGATGATCTCTTGGCCATTAATGATATTGTTACAGAAAAAAGATAAGTATCTCATGTCTTTTCAATTTTGGGATCATGCATTCATTTATTTTTTATTATGTTAAATACTAATCATGATTCTCCCTCTATTGTCTTGATTAGGGAAAACATCTACAAGAAGGAGGATCTCTCAAGACAAGGTTAGTTAACAAACAAAAGTATGATTTGAATTCATTGATTGAAAGGATTACTCATGTGATGATATTTTACTAACCTTGACTAACAGTACTGAATCCTAGTGATTCTTTTTTGGGTGATTTATCTCTTGATAAATCTACCCACCCCTCTTATCTGATTTGGTAGAACCCTAGACAGGTTCTAGAAAACCCTACTCGAAGGGTATGCTATTGTAGATGTCTAAAACCCTAAGTTGATTAGGGATATTGTGAAATGCTAGTTGAAGTCTTATTGATGAAGTCATGTTTGGGATTTTGGTGTGATCGGGAAATCCTAACTTGTTAGGATTGAGTGATAAGGTCTGAAATCCCAGAACCTTTGAAGTTTTGGTAATATAGGGTTTTCTATGTTTCTACATTGGAATCTTAGCACATTAAGGTTTGGTGGAATATATGTTTATGCATTGGAACCCTAGCTCATTGGGGTTTGGTGGAATGTGTGTTCTACATTGGAACCCTAGTTCATTAGGGTTTTTCTATGTTTCTACATTGGAATCCTAGCACATTAGGGTTTGGTGGAATATATGTTTATGCATTGGAACCCTAGCTCATTGGGGTTTGGTGGAATGTGTGTTCTACATTGGAACCCTAGTTCATTAGGGTTTTATGGAATGTGCAAGAAAGGCCCTTATATTGTTTTAGAATTGATTTACTTGGTATGTGTGTGTTGTGTGGTCAAACCCTAGTATAATCAATATGTTTGTGTTTCTAACTCTTAATGATATTTGTGAAGTTGGGTTTGACTATCTCATGCTATAAAATGTATTTGATGGTGATGAAATCTAGGGATATGTCCTTTTGGTTGAATCCCTATCTTATTCTAGGTTAGATGTATTTATATTATTGGACATATGATATGCTTACACTTGGTTATGAATTCCTAGATATGTGTGATGACCTAGTCATTAATGGTTATGAGTCCTAGGATGTTGTTGCTTTGAAAATCTAGGGTGTTATAGCTAAACCCTAGTGAAGTTAAAAGTTGCTCAGTATGTGTGAAATACAACAATATGATATTTATGTATGTAATGATTGTTTAGTTTGGAATTCTAAGGTTAAACTAAAATCTTTGGATTATAATGATTTGAGATTTGTGAAGAAATTGTTGAAATTTGAATTCTTGGTTGAGTATGATGATTTATCGGAAATCTAAAGTTTTTAACTAACCTTAGTAGTAGTTGGTCATGTTAGTGACTGATTGATGGTTGATTGAAAATATAGGGGTTTGGAACTGAACCTAGTGGAAGTTTGTTGGGTTGTGTTATATTCTTTCCACGACTAGCTCCCCTAGTTAATCGGGCGGTTAGAGGGGGGGCAGAGCCCCCCCTTTGTTGCGTCGATTGTACAACGAGGGGGTCATGGGGGGTTTGAGGGGGTGAGTAGCCCCCCTCTACGAGGTCTGGGACAGTGCCCTCGGGAATTTATTTTGGGACCCTATATTAGGTGGGCAGACCTACCTATGGTTTTGTGCATGGTTTTCACACATGGTTTTGGGCGCGATGGTTTTCTGTCCATGGTATTGGATACTTCAGCATATATATATATATATGTATTGTAACATTGAAAGGAAAACAATGAAAAATCAATCTGGTAGTCCTGGTTTTGGGATCCAAGGGAAAATCTCTGTGTATATGTGTTTTATGTGTTATGCTCTCGCATTGTTTATTTTTTATTTTTTAGAATTCGTATGCAGTTAATTTCTATACGAGGTTAAAACCTACATTTGGTATTAGAGCTGTTTTGGCTTCAAAGGGACGCTGAGGGGTTTCGCTCAGGCCTGTGGTAGACCCTGCTCAGTGGGAGATCTGCAGGATCGATTCTGGTGGGGAAAGAAGATGGCGAGCAGTGGAAAGATAGAGATTGAGTAATTTAATGGCCAGAGTTTTGAGTTATGGAAACTCAAGATGGAGGATCTGTTGGTGGATAAATATTAGCAGATCACGGTAGATCTTGGGTACTAAACCAATAGGAGTGTCCGATGAAGAATGGAAGAAGTTGGATCGGAAGGCAAAGAGCACAATACGATTGTGTGTCTCAGATTAAATATTATTTAATGTATCATGGGAAGCTACGGTGAAGGCTTTGTGGGTCAATTTAGGGACTTTGTACCAATCTAAGTCTCTGGTGAATAAATTGTTCCTACGAAAAAAGCTATATAACATGAGGATGAAAGACAGAGACTCGGTGACAGAGCATCTGAATGCATTTAATACTGTGGTAAGTTAATTATTGTCTATTGATATTAAAATTTCAGATGAATATAAGTGCATCAGTTTGTTGTGTTCTCTACCAAATTCGTGGGATAGTCTGGTTATTGCAATAGGTAGAAATACAACTGCCTTGCAGTTTGATGAAATAGTCTCATCCTTTCTGACGAAGGAGATGAGACAAAAAAATATGGAGAGACATAATGGTGATGCCTTGTCTGTACAAGGACAGTCCCAAAATAGAAACAAAAATAAGTCATCGAGTGGGAGATCTAAATCTAGAGGGAGATCTAAATCTCTAGGAAAACCTATAAAGGTGGTATGCTGGAAATGCGGAAAGGAAGGGCACTACAAAAGGGACTGTAAATCTAAATATCCTGACAAAGGAAAGGGATATAATGATGCTCCTTCTGCAAAGGCGAAAACCACCTCAGATGAAGGTGGAGATGTGTACTTGTCTTCTTCAACTACACATGTAGATCATGAGGCATGGTTGATTGACTCAGGTGCATCCTTTCACTTCACTCCCCATAGAGAGTGGTTCTATGAGTATGAGAAATTTGATGGTGGTGATGTCTTCTTGGGGGATGACAGGAAGGCTAGAATCATTGGTCATGGAAAAGTAAAGTTGAAGTTGCAAGGTGGAAGGATTAGAACACTTCCTGGTTAACTGCATATTCCCACATTAGCCAGAAATCTGATTTCTATAAGCAAGTGGGATGATGTAGGTGTAAAAACAGTGTTCGATAAATATACCTGCAAGATGGTTCGGGGAGCACTGGTATTGATGTGGGGAGTTCAGATTGGAACTCTATACAAGCTGCAAGGTAGCACTGTTATTGATAGGTGCAATAGTTCTGTGGTTCCTAAGAGTGGAGTAGAAAATCTAGTGGTCTCTGGAGAAAAGACCATGCTATGGCATCAAAGGCTTGGACGTATTGGAGAGAAGGGCCTTCAAATACTTCATGGTAAAGGTATGGTAGAAGGTATGACTAATAGCTCTTTGAATTTTGATTTCTGTGAAAATTATGTATATGGGAAGCAGAATCAGGTGAGTTTCCCCTTTGGTGGTAAGAGGGAGAAACAAATATTAGAGCTTGTGCACAGTGATGTGTTTGGACCTATAAAGGTTCCATTACTAGGTAAGTCTATGTACTATGTATCATTTATATATGAATTCTCAAGGAATACATGGATATATTTCCTTAAGAAGAAATCTGAAGTCTTTGATAGGTTTAAAGAATTTAAGGCTTTGGTGGAAAACCAGACAAAGAAGAAGATAAAGATGTTGAGGACAGATAATGGTGGAGAGTTTTGCAAGAAGGAATTTGAAGAATTCTGTAAGAAGTGTGGTATAGCATGGCAGAAGACTACTCCATACACACTTGAGAAAAATGGAGTTGCAGAAAGAATGAACAAGAAGTTGAAGGAAATGGCAAGAAGCATGCTCAGTGGTGTCGGGTTAGGACAAGAATTCTTGGCAGAGGTGGTGGAGACAACATGTTATCTGGTTAACAGATCACCTTCATTAGTGTTGGAGGATAAGACTCCACAAGAGGTATGGACTAGTAAGAAACCATCTCTTTCACATCTGAGGCTATTTGGATGTAATGCATATGTACATGTTCCAAAGGAGAAAATAACAAAGTTGGATAGTAAATCTGAAAAGTGGATCTTTATTGGGTATAAGGATGGTTTAAAGGGTTATAAGCTTTGGAACCCAATAACAAGGAAGGTTGTGTACAACTGATATGTGGTGTTCAGAGAGGTGAAAGATGTTATTTAACATGAAGTGCCATCAAAGGAACCTAAAAATATAGAGTTTGAGCTAAAGGAGGAAGAATCAAACCCTACAGCAGAAGAGGAATCAGAAGATGAAGAGCCACAAACTCCAGTTGTGAGAAGATTAGTTTGAGAAGGAAGGCAGCCAAAAATGTATAGTCCATCTGCTTTTTGTTCAAATTTTGCTTTATCTATTACTAGTGATGATCCCATAACTGTGAAGGAAGCAGTAGATTCAGAGGATGGAAAACTCTGGAAAGAGGCCATGGTTGATGAAATGGCATCTTTGCACAAAAATGAGGCCGACTGGAAGGAAACCCATTTGCAACAAATAGGTGTTCAAGAATAAGATGAAGGTAGAAGGAAAGGTGGAGAAATGCAAAGCTCGGTTGGTAGCAAAAGGTTATTCCCAAGTGTCGGGAATTGGTTTTGGTGACATTTTTCTCTTGTTGCTAAGGTAGCTTCTATTAGATTACTTTTATCTGCTACTGCTGATTTTGATTTTGAGGTAGAACAAATGGTTATGAAAACAACATTTCTTCACGAGGATTTGGAATAAGAGATCTACATGAAGCAACCTGAAGGCTTTGCGGTGAAGGGTAAGAAAGAACTGGTATGCAAGTTAAAAATGTCTTTGTATGGGTTAAAACAGTCACCAAGTGTTAGGCAATGGATCCCCCCATAGCATGGTTTTGGGGCTTAAAGCCTAAGTTTTGGTCATTGTAATGTAAAGACCCCATGAAATCTGGTCGCAAAGCGCGAGATTCTAGGGTGGTCTGCCCTAAAATAATATAATTTAATATAGAATGTGTTGACCTACCCATGGTCTGCGGACCATGGGAATGTATAAAAAGAGTGAGGCTCTAAGTGTAAAAGGTAGTTTTTTAGTTTTGAAGAAGTATTATGGGTTTTGAGTAAGGAATTAAGCTCTAAGTCTATAAGTCTGAGTCTTGGGTCGTAGTAGTAGTAAGAGGCTCTGCAACTAAGTGCATAGAGGCCTAGTAGAGTCTGCAGCTGTGTGCACGGACCCTTGCAGATGAGTGCGCAGGGCGGAGTTGGGATTGTATCTGAACAAAGCTTTAATAAAAGATAAGTTGATTCGGAAATATTGTGCATCTGCTCATAGATCTATGTGTGGTTATGCTTCTAGTGTATTCATGCATTATTTTACAGTTTATGATTGTGCACACTGGTTATAAATGTTGAATGGTTAATAAAGATATTGGGTACACACAATTAATCAAGATCTATAATAATCACATAGTGAAGATTAAGGATCTAGATAACACCTCTTCACGTTCTTTAAAGAGCTCTGCGGAAGCAATTGCACAAGTTGCGAAGGTCAAATGGCTGCGCGGAGCAGCACAAGTGTGTTGGTTGGGTTTGCAAACTTCCTAAGACCTCATCAAGACATCCCTAGGGTGCGGAAACTTGGTTCCAACACCCTCCCATACTACCTCTGGTGAGACCTCAGTCTGCGCACTGCGGGCTGTTGCCAAAAGGGCTGGTAGTTTCTAGATTTGTTTGGCTAAATTCACTGTTGAACCTGGGTTAGGCCCCACCAAGCCAACAAATTGTTCCATTGCCGAAACTAGGATCTGCCTAAGGGATGTCTGATGTCGTGCCATTGGAACCCTATGAAGAAAGAAATTGAAGAGTGGTTGGATAAGAAGCTTCATGAGTTCGTGACACAGGAAAACAGAACTCCATAGATATCTGAGAAGATGTGGCCGGATCACTACATATACACGGAAATCCACGAGATATTCTTCGGGTCCTTCCCATTTGAACTGTATAACTGGATCGCAAGGTTAGCCGACAGCCAGGGAAGGTACAAGCTCGATCAACCGATAGTGCAGACTCCGAAGTTAGTGCATAGACTAGAGGCATCATAAGATAAGATCACGCAAGCTGTGGACCATTGGCTCAATCGAATAATAGGAGGGTTTATCATTGAATTTGCGATAGACATGATCGTGAGCTACAAAAAAGTAGAAAGACACTTTCTCAAGGGTCCACGAGGTAAGTACATCAAATCTTTGAATACCTGGATTAAGATGCTATTTTGTGGAAAACAGGTGATGTGAATACATTAATGTTTGGAATGACGCGGAGCGGAAAAGTCTACAAAGGTAGCGGGGAATTAGGAAATAGTCCTTTCATTTCACCTTCGCGAGAGAGTGAGGAAGAACAAGCTCGGGTCTCTCCACAGAGTGCGGTTAGCTTGATAAGGCAGCGCATTCCGCAGTTACCATCTCCACTTATGCCACCACTCGCTTCACCTTGTTCACCTCCATCTTCACCCACACCACCTCCACCAAACCAAAAATTCAGTATGGCAGGTGCGATTAAGCTACCTGTATTCAGAGGAGTAGGAAATGAGGACCCGGATCAGTTCTGGTTCATGGTAAGAGCAGTGTGGGAATCACAAGGGTTTATGGATGATAACATTAAGAAGGCTACATTGGTTAGTGCACTGCAGGATTGCACGTTCACATGGTATATCAAGCACTTGAACGATCACCCAAATGTAGGAATAATAGAGATCCAGAATGCACTGAACAAAGAATTTAGCCTACCGAAATCAGAGACGCAGTCAATCATCGGATTTAAGGAAATCACTATGCTTCCAAATGAGACCCCATGGGATCCGGATCAGTGGTTGAAGAATACGATCTGCGAGGCCAATATGATGCTAACGGATGCGTAGCACCGCGCGTGGTTTGTGGCGTCTTTGACACCCCACCTAAGGACGATGTTGTCATAGTAGAAGCTTTCAACCCAGCTTGAAGCATTGGAGATGGCGATGAGGTTGCTTGAAACAACGATATAGGATCTGGGGCTAGGAGTTCAACAAATCCATGCGCAACTACAAAATCTATGCTTGGAGATGTAGAGTTTGAAGCAAAGTAGGGCACCATGGCCAAAGGCGCGTGAGGAAGTGTGGTGCATAAAATGCAAAGGCCAGGGCTACGATAAGGATCATTGTCCGGTATTCACGAACTACTTGGCAGGAGGGGGGCCAATGCCATTGAGACTAGAGGCACAAGCAAGGCTGAGTGCGACACCCTCGCTATGGTGTGTGATCTGTCAGATAGGAGGAAAACACACAACATACAATTGTCATCTGTTGTAGAAATATACACAGACTCCACAGCAACTCTTTTGTAATTTTTGTAGGTCGGTGGGCCACAACAAGAGTACTTGTTGCAACTACGAGTTGGTGATGGAGCGGACCCCAGCCTATAGAATGTAGACATAAACGCGAGGCCTCAACCCAGCCATGGGGATGGCGAGCACTGGATTTCAGGGGCGAGGTCAGGGACAAGGAGGGATGGGCCCAGGAAGGGGTCACAGACAGCTAATCTATTACAATTGCGGAGGACCAGGGCACTATGCCCACGATTGTACTAACCCAACAAGAGTATCTTGTTCATACTATGCTCATATTGATCATGAAATGGTAGATTTTCCTACGTTGATCGCACAGATGTGCGAGAAAGGAGTACTCCAGCCTACTCCGACTCAAAATGTCCAAATGATGAGATCTAAACCACGCGAAGAAAACCCAAACATGAATATGGTGCTCAGAAGCAGTGTGACCACAGGAGAGGATAAGGGGAAGTAGCCCGAGGAGGATACATGGGTTCGTAAGGTTCCTACAAAGGAACCGGAGTTCAACTTAGAATGCGCAAAGGAGACATTTATGGAAGCTAAGAAGAGCTTCGTGAAAGCCTCTACTTCAGGTAGTAAGGATCAACCAGAGCCAGGAATGGATCCTTCTATGATTACTACCTTTTTAGAGACATGCATGAAACTGCTGCACAACAATAGGGCAGTTAGAGGACCACAAGAGCTGATCACTCAGTGTGTAGGGTTGGGTGAACTGCATGTAGTCCAGAAACTAGGAAAGCATACATTGCGCACTGGAAGGGAGATGAGGTTGACGACGTAGATTGGTGAATACGAAATGGATCAGGTAATTTTGGACCTGGGGTCTGATGCGAATGTGTTACCTAAGTAGACATGGGAATGCATGGGCAAGCCCGCGTTACAGTAGTCCCCTATTCAATTACAAATGGTGAACCAACATAAGATTTTTCCCATGGGGAGGTTGCAAGGGGTAACAGTTGATATCGAAGGAGCGAGCACACAGACAAACTTTGAAGTAATAGAGATTGTTGATGACAACAATTCTTAACCCGCATTGCTAGGAATAGACTAGGCCACTGATATGAATGGAGTCATGTTATACAACAAATTGACCTCCTCATCAGCTCAGAGGGGAAAGACATGATAGCTAAAGCAAAGACCAATATCACATGCCTTGTTTCCACACTAACGCTGGCTATGCACTGACAACCTGCTTTATAAAGCTTCTCTACAAGCCTAAGGGTGCGTTAATGACCCAACTAACTCAAGTTTCTAGTTCGGGAACAACGTTAGTGGATCCTAGTGAAGTTCTAAGTGTCAAAGGAATGAATTGACTCATAAATATCTAGATATTTGTTCCTAAAATCACTCAAGAAAAGCAAGGAAACATCTAGATTCGACCTATTTGGAGGATTTCTAATCCTAATGAAGGAGGCAAATGGGAAAGAGCTAAAAAGCATGGCAACTTCATTGCTTTTACCCTAGGGAACTCAAGGAGTAACTTGGCAACCCTAACTCAATTGCTGCATAAGCAAATCTAGGGCTATGGTGATAGAGGTCAGATCATTTGAAAGGATAGCATACTTGATTGTTGAGCATTGTCTCAAATCATAAGAAGTTGGTAAGAAGAGAGAGAGAGAGAGAGAAGCTGGAGGGGTAAGGGAAGGTTGATACAATAGATGGTTGTAATCACTGTTCTAACATTAATATAGAACTATAGTTTTACTATCTACTCCGTGGTGTTGGTACTATCATTCATTCATTTGTTTGTCCAATACTTTTTAGCATGAGTAGCTTAGTTATGTGTAACTGGATGTTCTTTTATGTATTCATGTATTAGTTATCAGAGTTGTATGATGTGATTATGCTTGTCTCTTCTATGTGCAGGACTTGATCTGGAGCTGGCTCAGGGGACTTCCACCTAGCTGCATTGTGCTCTCCAGCAAATCTACATGGAGGCTTGAGGTAATCTATTTGTCCTACTTTGATAGTTAGTTTTTGTTTATGAGCATGCATGTAACTTTGTGATGGTTGCAGATAATATTACAGTCTACCAAAGGTCCATCTTCATTCTCCATACACCATGCATTTTATCCTATAGCAAGATTGGCGAATCCGTTGGGGACTATACATCTAGTTCCTGGTTTACCCAAACAGTTCTCAGTTTTCTCCTCCTTTTAAGACCTCCCTATACTTCTACATTCCTTTTCTAACCCACCAAAACATTGCTGCATCTTGCCTACATATATTCATCATTGAATCTGATCCGAGAAGTCCTGTTTTGAGTTGTTTCCCCACACTAATGCAGGTTAGCAGACTACACAGTGCTTTATAAATATCTGTGTCTACATACAGGGTGCATTAGTGGACCCAGTAACTCTCCATGGCCACTGTTACAGAGCGTTAGTCTCCTATAACCTTGATTTCTACCTGTGTCTGCAAACCAAAAGGGATAGGAAGCCTGCTCATGGATTGAAAGAGGATATGTTACTACATTTTGTTAGCAAAATAGGTGTCCTAAAAGTTTTTTTTTAAGGAAATAAGTTTTGTTTTTTCTTTCTTAAAATAATTTTTTATGAAAGAAAGATCCACATTTTTTATTCATTCTTCTATTTAGCTAGTTAAAAGCTGCTTTATTTTGGTTTCAAGTAGTTGTTAAGAAAACATTGGAAAGATTTTTGTTGGTTATGCATGTGTTAAATGACTAGGATGCATGGAAAGAATATGAATATGTGAAAGACTCTCACCTATAGAATACAACTTGTTTTCATCAAATTGAAATTTTTTTAAAGCATTGTCCTGTGCATGATTTTTGAGTCAGAGTCTCATCACATTTCATACGTCAACTCCCCTACCAAAGACAATAAAAAAGTACACATAAAATTTACCTAAAATCAATCAGTAACTCTTTATTGAGCAAACAAACATTAGTTCAGGCTAGGATCTTGGGATAGGCAGTGTGAGTAAACTGCCCAAGATCAAAAACCCAAACTAGTGTCATTAAAAGAGAGAAAATTCCTGCTGCACTCATACTACTGGGACCACTCTAGTAAAAGCAAAGCTAAATACGAGACAACATCAGACTGTAAGTGAAGGTAGCCCGTTTTTGCTTGCAACTCCTTTGGGTATTTTGTGTATTGGGGATCCCTTTGGGGATTTTGGAGCTAAGTCGGGGACTCAAGTATCCTGCCCACACAGCGTACTATCTGCGACTATGTCCCCCCTAGTAGTGTCTATGATTTGACGTATCCTTAGTGGCCAAGCTTTTAGGGACTTACACAAGGTGACTGAGGCGGGCTACCTTGGTACCTAACACAGACGGACCTACTCTATCTTCAGTTTTTGGGAGGGTGCTCGTCTTCACGAGAGTACTTGGCCCCTCAATCTGAGGTTCAGGCGAAGCTCTAGAGTAACCATAACTGTACATTTGGCCAGCCCTCTCTGTTATTCATTGTGATACTGGGTTTCATCTCCAGTGATCGGTGCTTATCAGACAGGGTCATTTCCCTCTATTTGTTGATAGATCAACTTAGTGTATTTTTTACATTTTTTAGGCACCCGTGTGTTATCATTTGAGACTTTAACAAATATCACGATAATAATTATTGATAAAAATTAAGGTACCATGGCTACATTCAGTCCTTGTCGTCAATCTAGACGATTGTTAGGACTTCCTACACTCATTTTGGAAGATCTGCCGAGCTCTAGTGAACCGGATTCCCCATCTTCGGGCAATTAGTCTCCCAAATCTCACACGGAATTTGTCTAGACAATCGACAATTCAAGTTTGCCGGAGAATTTCTTTACTGAAGGATTTCTTCCTCACTTTAACCCTTTGCTCATGAATACGTTGGAGCTGTTATCACTCAGATTTTCCTTGAAGTTGTTGGGAAGAGGAAAGGGGTCCGAGGTAACCACAAACCAACTTTTAGGTACAAAATCTATCCAATCTGTACCCAGAGAGGGCTCTCTCTTTAAGTTTTAGTTTTGTTTTGAAGGATATTAGGCTAGTTATGAAAGTTTAGGAGTTTTGATTGTGTTTGGTGGTGAAATTCAATAGCAGAGGGGTAGGACTAAGTAGTTTAGGCCATTGGGCTAATGGAGTCAAAGAAGATGGCTTAACTGGATTTGGCCTCTTAACGAGGGATGGTTTCACAAGGAAAGGTAGTCAAACAGGGAACAAATAAAGACTTCAAATAGATGGAATGGATTCAAAATGGGTGAAGGGCAGTTAAGAATCCTTCAACATATTCGAAAGAGGGAACTTGAATGATTACGGATAAAGAGCAGTTAAGAATTCTTTACTAAATAATCAAAGTGAATAAACTAGAAAACATGAGCAATTAAGAATTCATTGTTTATACTAGTTCAGAGGAAAACATTAAGAATAACAATGATTGAAAACAGATTGCACTCAAGCACTTTCTGAATTATTATTTTTTGTTTATCATTCAGATATGAAACACAAATGATATAATAAACAAGGAAAACTTTAAAACATGAGATATAGAAGACTTATTGATCCGGTGTCTGATTCAAGAATCCTGTGAAAAGTCCTTTGCATCAATTCTTTATCCAGCTAGCCATACAAAGTTTTGTCCAACATCACTTTATTCCAAAATAACCAGTATTATAGCAATGTCTAAGAATCCACCCTCAATAATCCAATCGAGGGAGTATTTATACAAAAAATTTACAAAAAATATCTCATAACAGAGTGAGATATATTCTAGGATGATTATGAATAAGTTATAAGAAAATAGAGACAAATGGTCTCGTAGATAGGAGAAAAGGTAAACTGATGTTGTGCTGTTCCTATTCTTGTGGGTGTGCTGGAGGTAGGCCCTATGATTTGGCTTGCTACTGTCTTCTTTGGTAACTTTGTGCTGGCTGCCCTGTTTTCACTGATACTCTTTACCTGTTCTGATACTCTTCAACCTGTTTGATCTCTGTTTATCCTCTTTACCATCACTTATTGCAGTAAATAACCAAAATTTACCCAAGGATAATTTTACAAAATTTCTAACATTTCTTCCCACCATTGTGTTTCTGGCATTCTGGTTTTTTGAACTTTTCTCAGGGTTTCATCAGTTTCGGTGTACCTGAAAAAGGTAGGGTGAATTGGAAACAAGTGCTTTATCTCATGCTCGACATAGAATAAGTTCTCTAGACTGTCATAGAGAACTCTACCTGTAGGCAATGATTTTGATGTTGATGCACTTGTTTATTGAACTACTTGGTTGCCTGCATACTTATTCAATTTCTCCATATACTCTTTATGACTCATTAGTTTATCATGAATAACTAAGGGACTTGGTAACCCTTTACTCTGCAAAATATCAAATCTCTTCATGAAGGCATTAATTTCTTCCTGCATGTCATGCCACCTTCTTTCTAAATTTTGCATCAGAGTCCTTTTAGTAAAAACCCTTTTGACTTCCAAAATTGTTCTTGTTCTATCTTGAATGCCCAACTCTTCAAGTTGGTATTTATTCTTGGTATTCAAAAACTGTATGAGCCTGCTGGCTTCCTCAGGCATATTTCCTAACTGTGCCCTTGTCTTTTGAAATTCTTCTTGAGCTAGCTTTACTAAATCAATTTGCTCAAAAATTATTTGAATTGATGGCCAAACATCATTTATTGATTGAGTGATGTTGGCCCAAAGAATTTTCTTGATTTTTGTCAGAGGCTTGTCAAATGTAAGGTCTTTTTCTAATGATTTCACTTTGTTTTCTAACCCTTTAATCTCTCTTGTCTTTTCTGCCACATTTATCTTTGAGAGATCATACCTCTGTTCTAAGTTGGCATATTTCTCTTTTACCTTATTTAGCTCTGAAACTTGTAGTTTCATGTCTTCCATTGATTTTATTAGTTCCTCTGTGCTCAAATTGGCAGTACTATCCTATGCTGCTCCTACTATTCCTGTTGTTGTTGTACCTGTAACCACCTCTGCTGTAATTGCTGGAATGTTTGGTGCCAGAGCTGCTCCAAGGGTTGAAGGGACTGCTGTTGAGATTACTGGTATCACATTGGGAGGCTGAGAGGTCGACTCTCCCTGCTTGTCCTTCAATGCTTTTTCTAGTTCTTGCTCAATCTCATTCAATTGTTCATTAAGTTTTAAGAGAAAATCCATCAGCTCTTCTTCAGATTTTTGCTTTATAATCTCAGCAGTCTGTGGATGCCTTGAAGGTGGTAGCTTTAGTTGTTTCCTTAGGGCAGCAATATCTTCATCTTTCTTTTTTATTAAGGCTTATGTAGCCTTAACATCTTTGGGATCATGGCCCAATCCAATAATTATTTCTTCAAAAGACTTTATTCTGTTATCTTTGGCCCGGGAGGAGGCTTTCTCCAAGTGTAGTTGGGCAGTTGTGTTATCCAACGAATTTTGCAACCTTTGGGCCATCATTGCCTTACTAGTCAAGGTTGAATAAGTCATTTCTCTAGTTTGTTTATGCAATTCAATCTAATCCAAAGGATGAATATCCTTTGCCATGACCTCAAAATTTGTTCTGAGATAATCTGTTGCTGATTTAGGCTGTTGCACCTTTGGTTTGAAATAGCTCATTATCATTTTGCCTTCTTTGATGTCATAGGCTGACATCAATCTCTGTTGATTTGTGGGGGCCATTTTCAAATATTGATTATAAACTTGAAGCCTCAATGGATCATTCCTGGCCTTTATTTCTGTAAATGTTTTCTTGATATCTGAGGCATCTTTCCCTGGTGGCCTAAAAGAAGATACCTCTGCACTTTGCTGTCTTTCTAGCTCCTGTCTCTGTGAGCTAGTGGATGTTCCTCCTACTGGAAAAGTTTGCTGGCTATCTACTCTTTCTTCCCTCTGACTATCTATAGTCTCTTCAACAAATTCCTCCTCTGAAAGGGGATTTAGTCTTTTCCTTTTTGTTCCAGGCTGTCCTGAAGGTCCACTGGCAGGGGTAGTTGTTTCCCTATCTCTCTTTTTGTTTCTTTCCTCATTTAGAGGAGTTTGCAAAATTGGAGGTTCTCCCACATTGCCTTGAGTGGGAGGAGTATGTATTTGGGCCTGCTCTTTGGAAGTTTCAGGCTACTTAGACATTGTAGATTGTTCTATGGTTTGGATGTTGGTCTCTAATTCCTTGCCTTTTGATATTCCTGTGGCTGGTGTATTGGTTTCCTGTGAAAGTTGCTGAGAGGTTCTAGCAATGGATGCACCAATTCCTGATCTTTGAGATAACTCAAATGGTACCTACCCAAAAGAATCCAGGGCAAGTGTTTTCTCAAGATCTCTCATAGCATTCTCAATTTTGACTTGTTCACTATCCTTTTCTACTAGGGTCCCTTCCCTTCATTCATCCATATTTACAAATTGTTCAATTTCTGGGATCCTATGGTGAATGTAGGGTGACAATCTGTTCTTCATTCTTCTATCACATATAAAGTTGTTAGGGTCATATGGCCTCCAACCAAAACTTTTGTGCAACTTAAGATGATCTTCTAGAATTTTCTCTACTTCTCTCCATGCTTCCCTATCATTGCAGACAAAAGGGCCTAACTGATTTTTGGTTTTGAGTTGAGCTTTCTTTTTGGCATTACAAAAATGAACCATATATATGTATCATTTGTATGAAATATTCCAATGCAAATAGTCTCATTGGAACATATTTTGGTAATTTGAAAGGATAGAGCTCACATCCATATATCCTAACTTCTGTATGGTTCTTTCATAGGTACCAATCACCTATTCTGTACTACTTGGATAGCTGTAGGATTCTCTTAATGTCACCACTAATCCTAGAAGGGGAAACTCCTATTAATAAGGTGGTTGCTAGATGAAAAAATTGGTCAATGAACTCATTGTATGAGTAAGGGGATTCATAGGATGCATGGAATATGGGACTCCAAAAGATAACAAACCTTGGATTGCCTTTAGTGTCAAGTTTCCTGACAGGGAAAGGGAAGTTCTTTGACTGATAATACAATATAAGATAATAGATGAAAGTGGTGTATTTGAAGACTCCTTCATTGTCCAGTCTCAGGAATTGGTCATGAATCTTATTGGCAATATAAGAGGCGTAATCATACTTCACAGTAGGGGGCTATCCAGGAGTAAAAATTGACAACAACACTAGGGTTACCTCATCAACAAACTCACTAGTGTTGAATCCCATAATCAAAGATATCATATCAACAATGAGTCTTCCCATATCTATAAAGAAAGTGTACAGATAAGGAGGTGGGTCTTTAGGCTGATGTTTAGGCAACATGAAAATCTGTCAGATGCGATTCAACTCTGACTAGGACAATTGAGTTGATTTCTCAAGTAAATATCCCATGGAAATGGGGGTGAGAGCTTGACCAGGGGGAAATTGCAACATTTCATTAATGGATGCAGCTGTTATGGGGAAGAGGACTGTTTGACTTGGGGACATAATAGCTCTGCGGTTAGGATCATAGTTTGCCTGGCATTGATGAATTAGATCAGGGAAAACATGGACTATGGGGAGAAAATACTTGGGAAGGTTGGATTCCCACAGTCCCAGGATGTCTGAGCCATTTAGGTAGTGGTCTCTGGCTTGGCAAAAGACTTTAAGGTGGTTTTTATCAGTGGATAAGTCTTTTATCTGAAAGTCTTTATCCACAAGAGGCAAATAGTCCAAATCTTTATGAGGGGCATTCATGGGTGCAACAGACAAAGCCACAGGGGTTTCCATTTCTGGTTCTTGTGGATTCAGAAAGGAATTTGGGTTTTTGGTGAAAAATGGGAAAATTAATAGGTCTGGGAACTTATATGGTGAAACAAAGACTGAATTTGCAATGAATTTTGCCTTTCTCTGTGGATTTTATAATGTAAAACCAAAACTTGCAGGGTTTCGGCAGAAATTGGATAAATACCTGTATTTGGGGAATGAATAGTGTAATGATAGGTGCTGACGATGGCTAACAGGTTCCGAGCTGCGTCGGCTGAAATTTTTCTTAGCAAGGTGGTAGTTGGAAAGCTTGGACAGTTGACTTGGACGTTCTTTGCATGGGAGCATGGGTTGCTATACAAAATAATGAAAACGACACTTTGTTGGTTTTATTCACAAAGTCAAAGTTGGCGGGAGTTTTTGTTATTTGGGTGGATGGCATAAGTGGGAAAGGATGTTTTGTCGTATGCAGAGGGCGGTAAGTGGTATGGTATCGCACCGCTTTTGGAGACAGGCGGTATTTGGCCGGGAGCCAGCAATTCCACAGGTTTTGCGACACGTGGCGGGGCGCTGTGCGAAAACCACTTTGTAATCGCATGCTAACACATAGTCACAAAGTGGTGTGCGATATTGTTAATGGTCGTTGGATGACAGAGGCATGATCGGATGGCTGACGGGACGCGTGATGCGGCGGGGTTTAATGCGATTGGGCCCGACCCAATTAAGAATTGTTTAATTGTATCGGGGGTGATATAATTGGTTAGGGAGGGTTCTTAATTAACCTTGAGGGTTAATTAATCCCAATTAATGCAGCGGAGGTGTTAGGCTATTAACTAGTTACGGGTTAACTAGTTGATCCTATTTAAACGTTTTTATGGTTATAATTAACCAAAGGGGCGGAATATATAAAATTTGCGGGATTTATATATATATTTAAATATTACGGGAAAGGGTGAAATGGTGCGGGATTTATATAATACATAGGTTAATAGTTAATATGACATGAAATGTAAAAGCGCTAAGTGAAAACATTAGAATGGGTATTTAAACTTAGGCTTATGTGAAAAAAGGGGTTTTTATGTGATATTATGTATTTTTCCTAAGTAAAATGGGATTTTACTTAGGAAAAGACTTATGAAGGTGAATGAATGATTTATGGATGGTTTTAAGTACTTAGGCCTTTTAAATTATTGGGCTGAGGGTCCGGTCCCTCCAAAATTTAGAGAAATGCTCTAAGCCCCTCCAATTTAGCAGATGCCTTAGTTCTTAGGGGAAATTAGTGAATAATTAAGGAAAATGATAAGGAGAGTTAATTATTTGACCTTGCCTTGCTTGAAATGCTTCCAATGTGATGTCTGCCTTGCACTTGTGATGAAAGTGAAAATTAGCACATTTAAAGTCATTATCCATCACATGTAATTCTGCAACATCATCTACCTACCCTACCTACTTTAACCTAACATTTTTTCTTCTTTATTTGGGTGCACTTTAAACTGGAAAACCCTTATCACACTTTCTTTTCTTTTACATGCAGATATCTATCTAAATCTAACCTTATTACATCCAACGACTTAGATTAAACTGTTGATCTCCTTTTATTTACTCTACCTATCTACTTATCTGCCAAGATTAAATAGTTTGGTTAGATTTTATTCTCTATCTCTAAAACATAAAATTGAAAATATGAACTAGTCAAGCTCAAGCTGTTTGACTGTTCAGCAATTGTGGCATAAGTTTACAAGCTGCACACAATTGTTTATTGCATAAGAGTAAAAAGTAGTGGCATTTAGACTTGCACACTTTCCTTTGTCTTTCTTTTGGTGGGGTTCATTTTCTTTTACTTTTTTGACCATTTTATTCTTTTCACCCTTTGATTTTTCTTTTAGGGTATACCCTCTTTACATTTTTTAAATTTTTTGATTTTTTGACAATATGGAAAACCTTTGCAACAAGGAAAGGTATGAACATATTCCTAGTTCATCAAGTCAATCATGAAAAATGACACCTATTGGTATAGGAGCATAACACTGGCTCCACTTGGGGATGGCTTTTCCAGGTGGAAAGTTAAGAACAACAGGTCAGATGGCCTCTGAATGATTTTTACTAAACTCTAAAATCTTCTTCTACTTGTTGCTTTATTGTATGTATGACAGTAATGCTTTTTAAGCTTAGGGCCTTCTCTTTGGGCTTCAACTCCAACAAGTTACTATTCAATCCAAAATTGTGACATTACATAGGATATAGTATGTACATGTTAGAAAATCAGGATACATTAATAGGTAGGATCAAAGTAATGTTTCAAAATCCGACCATTAACTGGCCCTTCTTCTATTTCTGCACCATCCAAGTTTTTCAGATAATATGTATTGTTTCCTTGTAAGGCATAGATAATATAGGGTCCTTTCCATAGGAAGTCAAACTTCCCATGTTTTCCCTTATCCTCTCTCCTGGAATCCCATCTTAACACTTTGTCTCCAAGGTAGAAATCCTCTGCTTTGGTTCTTTTGTCAAATATCTTCTTAAGCTTCTCCTGCAACACTTGGGATCTTTGATACACTTCCTCTCTAGTCTGCTGCAGATTGATAGTCTGGTTTATCCTCCTTTGAATCTCATTAGGTTCCACCTAAGCTTCTTAAAGTAATTTCATTACAAGAACTCCTAAAGATGAAGTAAATACAACCCCCATGTCATAGACTAACTCATAAGGACTAGTTCCAATAGATTTTTTGGTGGTGAGTCTGTCTGCCCATAGTGCATTTGTAAGTTTCTTGTGCCAATTTTTCTTGTTCTCCTCCAATAATTTTTTAATGATATTAATAAGGCTCTTATTGGAAGACTCAGCCAGTCCATTACCTTGAGGGTAATAGGTTGTGGAATTGCCTAAGGTGATATGGTACTTGTTACAGAAACTTATCATCTTCTTGGATTTGAAGGCAACAACATTATCAGTTATGATTTTATCAGGATAGACAAATCTAGACAATATGTTGGTTTCTAGGAATCCTATGATCACTGTGTCATTGGCTTGTCTGGAAGGAATGGCTTCTATCCATTTGGTGAAATAGTCTGTGGCAATGAGAATCCATTTGTGTTGGCTAGAAGAGGGAGGATGGATTTCTCCAATGAAATCCAAGCCCCATTGTTGGAAGGTTTTTTTAGTAGAAATTGGTCTGAGGGGTAAAGGTAACAATTTTCTCTTGCCTTCAAAAATTTGACATTTATGGCAAGTAATAACAAATTTCTTTACATCAGCGAACAAGGTTGGCCAATAAAATCCAACCCTTAGGATCTTTTCTGCAGTTGATTTCTAGTAAAGGTGTCCACCACAGTCTCCTGCATGAAATTCTTGGAGAGCCTTGTTAGCTTCCTCTTTTAATACACAATTCAATAGAATACCTTCATGATTTTTCCAAAAGAGAGCATTATCAAAAATAAAAAACTTTGAAGCTTTCATCTTTAAAAACCTTTTCTTTGTTTTGGATAACCCTGGAGGAGCCTGCAGGTTTAATAGTACATAAATTATATCAGCATACCAAGGTGAATCTAAGAAGGCCTGGCTGATTTGTGGAGTCACCATCTCTTGTTCGTTATCCAGTTCATTAATGTCCAGGGCTTGACAATTTGTTTCTGTCATGAGCTTGGCCAATCCCCGTCCTTTTATTAGCTTTGTAGGTTTTATTTCAATATCATACTCTAATAAGGTAGCAATCCATTTACCTCTTTTGCCCTCAATTCCATCCCGGGTTAAGATGTCTTTGACAACAGCATTTGGTACATATGCTATCACATGGGAGTATAATATGTAGACTCTAAAGTCTTTGATGGCTTTTACAAGTGCAAAAGCTTGCTTTTCCATGATTTTGAATTTTAATGATGCATCCCTGAGTGATTTACTAAAAAAGGCTATGGGTTTCTCACATCCTTGATCATCCTTTTGTAATAAAACAGCTGTTATGGTGTGTTTTGATGCAAATGAAAATATTATGAAGTCTCTATCAAATTGAGGACTTGTAAGGACCGGTGTTCTAGTTAAAGCCATTTTAATTTGTTCAAATTCTTGTTTGGCTTCTATTGTCCATTTAATACTTGAATCCTTTTTTAACATATCATTAAGTAATCTAATTAGTTCAGCTAAGTTAGATATGAATCTTCTCAAAAAAATTATCTTTCCTAAGAAAGCTTGAAGTTCTTTGATATTTCTTAGGTGAGGTATCTGCAGGATAGCTTCTATTCTAGTAGGGTCAATTCTAATGCCATCTTTGGAAATGATATGGCCCAAGAGTTTACCTTCTTCTAGACCAAACAAGGACTTCTTTGGATTCAAAGAGATACCATATTTTCTGCATTTTAGGAATACTTGTCTAAGATGATGCAAATGCTGCTGATCTGATTTAGAAAAAGAAGTTAAGTCATCTAGATATATAACCAGAAAATCATGAATTTAATTTGCAAATGCTATGTCCATTGCTCTTTGGAAGGTTGCTCCTGCATTTTTAAGTCCAAATGGCATTTTTATGTACATGAGTGTGCCCCATGGTGTTGTAAAAGCAGTTTTTTCCTGGTCATCAGGATGAACCAGAATCTGGTTATACCCTGAGAGCCCATCTAAAAGTGAAATCCTAGAAGCACTTACTACCCTTTGTAAAATATGATCCATCTCGGGTAAAGGGTAATTATCCTTCAAAGAAACCTTATTAACATTCCTTAAATCAAGACATAATCTAATCTCCCCAGTTTTCTTCCTAGTAGGTACTAGATTAGACACCCACTTTGAAAAATTGATAGGAACAATTATCCCTGCTTCGTACATACGTTTGATTTCTTTTTCAATTAAGGGCAGCAGTACAGGGTTGATTCTTCTGAGTTTTTGTGAATGGTTTTTGATTTTCTTTTAAAGGTATCGTATGCTAAATTATAGAGGTGTCATATGATTTTAGATCCTCATAACTCTAGGCAAAGACATCCTGGAATTCTTTCATTAGTTCAACATATTTTAGTTTTTGGTTAGGGGGCAAAGATTTGGATAACTTTATCATTTTTGGGTTTTCTTTAGTCCCCAGGTTATATTCCTCAATATCTGCTTTTAATGGTTCCATCTTAGGTTTCTTTTGAATATCATTGGAATCAAAGAGGTCTTCCAGAGGAGTTAATACTTTGGGCAAATGATTGTCTTTTAAATTAATGATTTCAGATTCTCCTTCAATAATCTCATCAATATCCATTTGTTTAAGGTCCTGCATTTCTTTGTTGGTGAATTTTTTGGGATGAAGCATTTGAATTGTAATTTCTTGTGAAATATCTATTTATACCTCATTTGTTTGATCAAATTCAAAAACTGTATCTACATCTATGTGACTGTTAGAAAATTCTTCATCTAAAGTCAAGAAATTGTTAATTTACTCATCACTATCAAACACTTGCCAGTTCTTTAAATTGTCAGGTATGGCTAGTCTGTGTCTAATCTCAGCTGCAAACTGATGATTAGGTTCAAATGGTAATTCGCAGGTGATGGCAAACATTTCCAGACTATGGGTTTGCAAGTTATGTTTTCTTGGGATTTTAGCAAGCTGAGTTTCCAGAAAATTATTGAGAATCTCTATAACCATTCCTCTGTAGTATCTCAATCTGGGATCATTTGTCAGATACTTCCCTTTGATTTTTTGAATGATTAAATCAGAATCTCCTATGACAGATACTCTAATTGCCCCTAATCTTTTGACAAGTTTAAGACCTAGCAAGAGAGCTTCATGCTCTGCCATATTATTGGTGCACTTAAAGTTTAACCTATAGGCATGGCCTTAAACATGGTCATTTTCAAGATTGTACACCAAAACTCCTACTCTTGCTCCTAATTTGTTAACTGAACCATCAAAGTCTAAGTGCCAAAGAATTTCATGTTCGTAATTGGTATCAAGAGTATCAAGAATATGTTTAACAGTGAGATTTGGTTTTTTACTTTCTTCTAGTTTCTCTTGGGTATCTGATGTTTCATTGTTCTCAGAGATTTCCTGGATTTGAACACTAGACTTTTCTTTTATAATTTCTTTTGGTTCTACTGCTAAAACTTTTAATTCATTGTAGGGATCACTTTCAGCATTGTAAAGAATGAAGGAATCCATATCAGAGTGTACTGAGTAGATAGGGAAATTTTGGGGTTTCTCTTGACTACTTACCACATATTTCATTAAAGTTTCTCTGTATAGTTTCTTAGGTTGGCCAAAAACTGAAATAGTAGCATATGACATGTCCAATTGAAGAGATCCTTGAAGCTTTGCACCCCAAGATCTGGACAATAACATGCCATACTTTGGTGGAATATCTGCTACTACTATGTCCATTAAGATTGTCTTTGCAAGATATTGAACCAGTGAAACACACAAGTCTTTGATTAATCCTAAACATCTCACCTAACTTGAATCAAAAGAAAAGAGGTCTTTGTATGGCCTGGTGATGTCTAGGTCTAATTTCTCCATTATAGACTTGGGCATTATGTTGTGAGATGCCCTAGAATCAAACATGGCATTATGAAGTATTTTATCATGTAGGTTTAAACTTACATAGAAAGGAGGGATTCCTCCATCTACCAGTTTTCCATTTACTTCAGGGCCAAAGATTAATTTAGGTTGGTCATCAAAAACATTTACTGAGTCTTCATTTCCAGAGATTTTGAGTGATCTATTAATTTCGCTTTGGTAGACATCATGTTTAGCTATTTTCGATAATGGAACAACTACTTTTAATTTGCCTACTTCAGTCTCCAAATTAAAAGGTTTTTCAGTCTGAGTTCAAGTATTTTGAACAGTTGGATTCTCTTTATCTTCTATATTTTCTGTATTTTTCTCCTTCTCAGGAGTGGGGTTATGAGCTGAAGTTGCTTCCAAATCGACCTCTAAAGGTTCTTCCACATTTCCTTTGGGAGGAAAAGAAGAAGAGAGTTGTCTGTTATTAGGTTGATTATTGGATACATCTTCAATAATTGGATTAGCAGGATTAGGATCTGATCTAGAAAGAATATGTACGGGGTTGGTATTGGTCTTACCTTTGTTGGACTTTTTTGTAGCTTTCTGTTTGTTGGTTTTAGGGACATCAATTCTTCTGCTCCTCAGATTATATTGCTTGTGGACTTCATAAATGGTTGTATCATATCCCTCCCTAAAGTCAAATGATTCACCTAACTGAGTTTGGAATTGTTTGAGAATGTGAGCTTCTTGATCCTCTTGGGTCAAGAAAACTTCTTGTTCATTATTGATTCCCATCAAGTTTATTTGAGTATCTTCTGTTGGTTCATCAAAATTTGAGGCTTCAGCATAATTTTCCTGGAATGGGGGTCTAATGTTTTGGTCAGGACCGGCCTTTCCAGTGTTCTGGTTTTGGTTTTTCCTGAAATTTGGATTTCTTCCAATATTGGAAGGCTGGCCATCCCAAGGGGATCTTCTCTCAATTGTTTCTACTCTATCTCTTAGCCTATCCTTAATAATAGCATCCAGTTTCTATTCAAAGGATGAGGGTTCTTCTTTCAATGGTATCCTCCTTTCACTTTTGGCCTTGGCTCGTTTAGATATCAGGTTGGCTTCAACACTGACAGCTATACTTTGCATATCTTCTAAAGTTTGAGGAGATCTTTCCCTAAGCTGGTATGCCATATCAGAATCAAATCCATCAGGGAATTTGATTAAAGCTAGATCTAGGGGAGGTCTGAGGTTTTGAGGGATAGCATTGTAAACATTATTGAACCTAGTGCAGTAATATTGCATAGTTTCTTGTGTTCCTCTCTTCAAGTTTTCATATTTTGATAAGATTTGGAGAGGATCTTTCTTCTTTTCCCATCTATTCAAGAATGTTCTATAAATAGCTTCTAAGTCATTGATACTATTTGCAGGAAGGGCTCTAAACCAGGTTCTAATTTCTCTAGTCAGACTTTGAACAAAAATTCTCATCCTTACATCATCTGCATCTATTTCATATATTTCAAAGTAATCAGTCATTTTTTTGGTATGTTGTTGTGCAGTGTAAGTACCAGAACCATCAAATGGAGTGATTTTACTTTGATAGTCTTGGGGCATAGCCCCTGGATTGGATGGTAATACGAAGGGAGTATATCTGTTTGCCATTGCAGTAGGTAGTGATGAAACAATAGCTGGGGTTGGTATTGGAGTGGTGGACGAAGGGGTAGAAGAGGTGATTTGAGGTTGAGATGTCTAAGGAAATGATGATGAACTTGGAGAGGCAGTAGTGGTCACAGAAAGGTTGGGTGTTCCTTCAGAGGTAAGCTCAGATTGTATGGAGTTCTGCAAATGTCTATCAAGACGTGAAGTGACAACTTCAAGTTGTAAATCATCAATAAATACTGGGTCATGAACCAAGCATACCAACTCAGACTTAGAAAAGGTTACAAATAAAGAGGTCTCAAATTTCTCATCAAAGGGTTCGTCCTCAAGGTAGATCCACTTCACAGGACAGGATCTTGATCTGTAGAGAGGCCAAGAACTAGCAGAACTTTCTTGGCTTTCCTGTCTCCTAAGAATTCTGGGAATCAGATTAGGATTTTCAAACACAGGTGGAGGATTTGGATCAGGATTAGCTCTGGTGTAATGAGTCCTTTTTGAAGCCAGGTTTCTAGGTGTATTTTTGGTTTTTCTCTAAATGGGATTAACAACACAACTTCAACAGTTTCTTTAAGAGGCTTTAGATATGGGATTTGAACTTTTTTAAAGAATTATTTGACAAGAGGAACTAATCAAGTGTTTGAAACTAGATTTTCAAACCATAAAATAGACCGGAGATAGACTAAAGCAACATTCATTTACTTATGCAATTGCAAAGCAAGAGCAGTTCAAAGGCTACCTGGCTAACTTCAGGTTCCGTCTGTAGTTTATAAAGTAAACAATAGGAACAAACAAATTGTTCGTTCCCCAGTGAAGTCGCCACTATGTTATCATTTAGATTTTCCTTGAAGTTGTTGGGAAGGGGAAAGGGGTTTGAGGTAACCACAAACCAACTTTTAGGTATAGAATCTAGCCAATCTGTACCCAGAGAGGGCTCTCTCTTTAAGTTTTAGTTTTGTTTTGAAGGATATTAGGCTAGTTATGAAAGTTTAGGAGTTTTGATTGTGTTTGGTGGTGAAATTAAAGAGCAGAGGGGTAGGACTGAGTAGTTTAGGCCATTGGGATAATGGAGTCAAAGAAGATGGCTTAATTGGATTTGGCCTCTTAATGAGGGATGGTTTCACAGGGCAAGGTAGTCAAACAGGGAACAAATAAAGACTTCAAATAGATGGAATGGATTCAAAATGGGTGAAGGGTAGTTAAGAATCCTTCAACATATTCGAAAGAGGGAACTTGAATGATTACTCATAAAGAGCAGTTAAGAATTCTTTACTAAATAATCAAAGTGAATAAACTAGAAAACAGGAGCAATTAAGAATTCATTGTTTATACTATTTCAGAGGAAAACATTAAGAATAACAATGATTGAAAATAGATTGCATTAAATAACTTTCTGAATTATTCCTTTTCGTTTATCATTCAGATATGAAACACAGATGATATAATAAACAAGAAAAACTTTAAAACATGAGATATAGAAGACTTATTGATCTGATGTCTGATTCAAGAATCCTGTGAAAAGTCCTTTGCATCAATTCTTTATCCAGCTAGCCATACAAAATTTTGTCCAACAGCACTTTATTCCAAAATAATCAGTATTACAACAATGTCTAAGAATCCACCCTCAATACTCCAATCGAGGGAGTATTTATACAAAAACTTTACAAAAAATATCTCATAACAGAGTGAGATATATTCTAGGATGACCATGAATAAGTTACAAGAAAATAGAGACAAATGGTCTCGTAGATAGGAGAAAAGGTAAACTGATGTTGTGTTGTTCCTATTCTTGTGGGTGTGCTAGAGGTAGGCCCTATGATTTGGCTTGCTGCTGTCTTCTTTGGTAACTCTGTGCTGGCTGCCCTGTTTTCACTGATACTCTTTACCTGTTCTGATACTCTTCGACCTGTTTGATCTCTGTTTATCCTCTTTACCATCACTTACTGCAGTAAATAACCAAAATTTACCCAAGGATAATTTTACAAAATTTCTAACATTTCTTCCCACCATTGTGTTTCTAGCATTCTGGTTTTCTAAAGTTTTCTTAGGGTTTCATCAGTTTCAGTGTACCTGAAAAAGGTAGGGTGAATTGGAAACAAGTGCTTTATCTCATGCTCGACATAGAATAAGTTCTCTAGACTGTCATAGAGAACTCTGCCTGTAGGCAATGCTTTTGATGCTGATGCACTTGTTGATTGACCTGCTTGGTTGCCTGCATACTTATTCAATTTCTCCATATACTCTTTATGACTCATTAGTTTATCATGAATAACTAAAGGACTTGGTAACCCTTTACTCTGCAAAATATCAAATCTCTTCATGAAGGCATTAATTTCTTCCTGCATGTCATGGCACCTTCTTTCTAAATTTTGCATCAGATTCCTTTTAGTAAATACCCGTTTGACTTCCAAAATTGTTCTTGTTCTATCTTGAATGCCCAGCTCTTCAAGTTGGTATTTATTCCTGGTATTCAAAAATTGTATGAGCCTAGTGGCTTCCTCAGGCATATTTCCTAACTATGCCCTTGTCTTTTGAACTTCTTCTTGAGCTTGCTTTACTAAATCAATTTTCTCAAAAATTATTTGAATTGATGGCCAAACATCATCTATTGATTGAGTGATGTTAGCCCAAACAATTTTCTTGATTTTTTTCAGAGGCTTGTCAAATGTAAGGTCTTTTTCTAATGATTTCACTTTGTCTTCTAACCCTTTAATCTCTCCTGTCTTTTTATCTTTGAGAGATCATACCTCTGTTCTAAGTTGGCATATTTCTCTTTTACCTTATTTAGCTCTAAAACTTGTAGTTTCATGTCTTCCATTGATTTTATTAGTTCCTCTGTGCTCAAATTGGTAGTACTATCCTGTGCTGCTCCTACTGTTCCTGTTGTTGTTGTACCTATAGCCACCTCTGCTATAACTGCTGGAATGTTTGCTGCCAGAGATTCTCCAAGGGTTGAAGGGACTGCTATTGAGGTTACTGGTATCACATTGGGAGGCTGAGAGGTCGACTCTCCTTGCTTGTCCTTCAATGCTTTTTCTAGTTCTTACTCAATCTCATTCAATCATTCATTAAGTTTTAAGAGCAAATCCATCAGCTCTTCTTCATATTTTTGCTTTATAGTCTCAGCAGTCTGTGGATGCCTTGAAGGTGGCATCTTTAGTTGTTTCCTTAGGGCAGCGATATCTTCATCTTTCTTTTTGATTAAGGCTTCTGTAGCCTTAACATCTTTGGGATTGTGGCCCAATTCAATAATTATTTCTTCTAAAGACTTTATTCATTATCTTTGGCCTGGGAGGAGGCTTTCTCCAAGTGTAGTTGGTCGGTTGTGTTTATGCAATTCAATTTGATCCAAAGGATGAATATCCTTTTCCATGACCTCAAAATTTGTTCTAAGACAATCTGCTGCTAATTTAGGCTGTTGTACCTTTGGTTTGAAATAACTCATTATCATTTTTCCTTCTTTGATGTCATACGCTGACATCAATCTCTGTTGATTTGTGGGGGCCATTTTCAAATATTGATTATAAACTTGTGTTGGAAATAATACTGAGAAGGGGGGTGAATCAAAAACCCACGTATACAATGCAGACTTATAATTTAATGTATTCTACAGATGTTGATCATTAATCTGTGCATCAGAGTCATATAAACAGTAACCAGGAACAGTAAAAACAGAGCAGAAGACAGTCACACACAAGAACACAAGATATAAGGTGGAAACCCAATGTGGGTGAAAACCACCTGCTGCAAATCGTCTCTATCTTATTTTACTTAGAAACTTCTTTTTACAATGATTCTGTACTGGTGCAGACTTATACCAGTACGTAGGCTGCAACCTGCAGAGAGCTACAACCCTCTCTCGTTCTCTAGCTTCTCCTGGAAGGGAGCTACAACTCCCTTAGCTCTTGTACTAGCTGAGATACTAGTATGTAGGTGCTAACCTACAGAAGGATACAACCTTCTCTTTTCTTCCAGGGACCAGGTTTCATCAATTTTCATACTGGATCCATGAATATCAAACAACCTTCAAGTATATGTGCATTAACCAATCTCCTTTCCACAACAACTACTAAATCAACCAATAACTTCTCTGAATGCTGTAACCAGAAAACAATACTAGTAACCAGACACCAATGCTGAACCCAGAACACTATAGTAATCCACAGAAGCAGCTAAAACATATCTCAAGAGATGTACGCTACTTCACTGTGTTTAAACCTGCGTACATACGCAATTGAATCAAGGTCAACCTGCGTATACGCTTTCTTCTCTTGCTGAACCTGCGTGTATACGCGCTTTTGCAGAGCCAAACCTGCGTACAGATCTATAAAAGACAATTCACCCTTTACACTTAAACAAAATTCAGTTATACTCAGATTATCAAATTTATAGATCTAAGTATGCGCTGATTATGACAGATCAAATCACAAAAATATATTACTATTCAAGCCTTGAAATCTCGACCCATCAATAGAACTTATCTATCTTGTAATGCCCAGGTTCCTCCTTGATTCAGATTCAGCCACACAAACTAATCACTTGCACGTCTTTAGATATTCAATACATCAGATGATCCTTGCCTAATGATCTCCTTCCTCTTTTATAGTCTTAGGCCTTTCACAATACCACGGTCCAAAACCATAACAAACCAATACCATGGACCCAATACTTGAAATCAACACATCTGACGAGATACTATGGTCCAAAACCATAGGTTCAAATACCAAGGACTAAATAGCATGGACTGAAAATAAGTTCTCCCAAATATACGTGCTTTTCCTTGCATGAAAATGCGTGTATATGCATACGCCTCTTTGGAACGTCTAACCCACGTTTATATGCGTCTTGGTCACGATGAACCCGCGTATACATATTTTTCCTTCATTCTGAGAGCCTAAACTGAGATCTGTCACCAGAGTGAGTTGCCATCAAGGACAACACCTATGCCACACCTGTGTCATAGCTTCAAACCTGTGTCATAATGCCAACAATCTCCCCCTTTGGACTTGATGGCAACCTGAAATTCATTCTCCCCATTTTTCATCACAGGCAAAGGGTGATGCTCCCCCTGAGTACATGCTAGAATCTCTACTCTGCTGTGTTGACCATGCTCCCCCTGACTGTAGGCAAGATCTGCAAAATGATGTTCTTCAAGAACCATGACTTATACATCATAGACGACCTTCCTATCACCAAAAGACTCTATACAAACATCCATCACCCAACCAAGTGGGGATCATCCACCCAAAGAAGTGGGGATACATCAAAAGTTTACATATGACAACCAAGGACATTACATCATTCATCCCAGGCATAGTGGGGAAACCAAAATAGGTCGTTACATGACCTTGACAATAAAAGACATACATGACATAGAGATGAAAAACAAATATTAGCATCATCATTATTCAGATCAACAACCATGTTCTCCTTCTGCACCCCTTATGCAGCTGATCCACCTGAACCCAAAACAGCTTGTGTACTCAAACCAAGAGCTTCTAATTGAATGCCAACAATGCATTATTAGAAGATTATCTGCTCCCCCTGAACCTGTGCCAGATGGTCTCTGTCAAACCCATATCAGATTCTTTTCAACCAGAGTCTGTCCCCACTGATTTCCTTCAAACCGTCATATACGCGACTGTATCTGCATAAACCTGCGTATGTACGTGGATCCTCCTCATGCAACTCGCGTACAACCACATTTCTCTAAAACAGATAGGTTTCAGCAGCAAGATGATGCATCAACTACCCCCAGCTTCTGTCTGAGGTATTCAAATGTCTCCCTGGGTAGTGGTTTGGTGAGAATATCAGAAACTTGTTCCTTAGAGGGAACATACTCCAAATTGACCTTTTGTTCAAGCACTTGTTCCCAAAGAAAATTATATTTGATAGGTATGTGCTTGGTCTTTGAATGCATGATAGGATTATTTGAAACGTTGATTGCACTTGTGTTATCACAAAAAATGGAAATAGGTGGAGTACAAGTGATTTGAAGATCTTGCAATGTTTGCATCATCCAAAGGAGTTGTGTGTAGCAAGATGCAGTAGCTACATACTCTGCTTCAGCTGTAGATAATGCGATGGAACTTTGTTTCTTGCTGAACCATGATACTAATCTAGGACCCATGAAGAATGCACCACCACTAGTGCTTTTCCTGTCATCCATGCTACCTGCCCAATCTGCATCTGTATATGCATGAAGTGTGATATCTGTATCTCTAGGATACCATAAACCATAGTTTTGAGTCCCTTGAAGGTATTTGAAAATTCTTTTGACTGCCTAAAGATGAGTTTCCTTTGGATTTGCCTGAAACCTTCCAACTATCCCTACTGCATGCATAATGTCTGGTCGGGTACCTGTTAGATAGAGTAGACTACCAACCATGGATCTATAGGTAGGTTGATGTACAGCTGCTGATTCATCATTTGTGCTGAGACTGCATCCTGTAACCATAGGAGTACATACTGGTTTTGAATCCTCCATCCCATATTTCTTCAAGATCTGCTTGAGATACTTGGTTTGTGATAGAAAAATGCCGTCTTTATTTTGTTGGACTTGTAAACCAAGAAAATATGTGAGCTCACCAAGCATGGAAATTTCAAACTCCTTTTGCATTACCAAGGCAAAATTTTGACTCATGTCTTCTTCATTGCTACCAAAGATGATATCATCAACATACACAACAAGTATTAACAACCTTTCATTGTCAACCTTTATATACAGATTGTTGTCTGTTGATCCTTTTGCAAAACCTTGTTGATGAAGGTACTCATCCAACCGAAAATACCAAGCCCTTGGAGCTTGTTTAAGACCATAGAGAGCCTTTTTGAGTCTGCATACAAGATTTGGATCATTTCCAAGGATGAACCCATCTGGTTGTTCAATGTACACTTCTTCATTCAAGTCTCCATTCAGAAAGGCAGATTTTACATCCATCTGAAATACTTTGAACTTTTGAAAGCTAGAGAGAGCAAGGAACATTCTTATAGCCTCAAGTCTAGCCACTGGTGCAAAGGTTTCTTCAAAGTCTATGCCTTCTTGTTGCGCATATCCTTTACACACAAGTCTTGCCTTGTTTCTAACCACATCTCCATTTTCATTCAGCGTGTTTTTAAAAATCCACTTTGTCCCTATGACATTCTTATCCTTTGGTCTAGGAACCAACTCCCAAGTGTTATTCCTTTCAATCTGCTCAAGTTCTTCATTCATTGCCTTGACCCAGCATTCATCTTTGCATGCTTCTTGTACATTTTGTGGTTCGGTGGAGGAGAACAATGCTAGATAGCTTGAAGCTTCTGAAATGGTTCTCCTTGTTTGTACACCTGCCTCTTTCTACCCCAAAATTTGAGATTCTGGATGATTCTTCTAAACGTATCTGGATGGAGTTTTTTCTTCTATTCTTATTTGTTCTTCTGGTGCCTCATGGGTTTCTTCATCATGAATCTGATTTGACATTGAGGGATAGTCCTCATCATCTTCGAAAACTTCAGATATTTCCTTCCTAGGGATATTTCCTTCTTCATTAAATCACTACATCAATACTTTCAATAATTTTTCCAAGCCTTTTATTGTAACACTTATATGCTTTGCTATGGGGAGAGTAACCAAGGAGAATGCCTTCATCTGCTCTAGGTTCAAACTTGCCAAGATTTTCATCAGTCCTTTTAATGTAGCATTTGCTTCCAAAAATTTTGAAGTATTTCACCATGGGAGTCTTACCATACCAAATTTCATGAGGAGTCTGAGTCTCGTTTACCTGGACATTTGTCTTGTTAAGAATAGTTACTGCAGCAAATGCGGCTTCACCCCAGAAGGTTGCGGGAGTTCCAGATTCATCGAGCATAGCACGAGCCATTTGTTGAACCGTTCTGTTCATCCTTTCCACTACTCCATTTTGTTGAGGTGTCCTTGCAGCAGAAAATTCCCTTCTTATGCCATGTTCTTCATAGAAATAAAAAAATTAATCTGAGGTAAATTCTCCTCCTCGATCAGATCTCAGATATTTGATTCATCGATCTGATTCGTTTTCAACCAAGGCTTTGAATGATTTGAACTTTTCGAAAGCTTCATCTTTATACTTCATGAGTCCTAACCAACACATCCTTGAAAAGTCATCAATAAACAATATGAATTACTCTTCACCTCGAGGTGACTTCTTCCTTGTTGGACCACAGATATCAGTATGGACAAGTTCAAGTGGCCTGCTAGCTGATCCTTCCTTCTCCGAGAAATTAGTTCTGGTTTTCTTACCAAACTGACATGATTTGCATATTGTATTGTCTGGAATTTTGATGTTAGGAATATCACGAACCGCCTGATATTTGCATGCTTTCCTTATCTGAGAGAAGCTAAGATGCCCCAATCTTCTATGCCATATCCAGTGTTCATCATTCTTGCTTAGATAACATTGAGGTTGTCCTTCTTTGAATATGTATAAATTATTTGGATTTCTTACGCCTTTGATCACTATTTTTCCTATATCAAGATCACGAACACTACATCCATTTGATCGAAATATTATCTCAGTTCCTTGGTCACACATCTGACTGACACTCAATAGATTGTGCTTTAAGCCATCAACATACATAACATTTCCAGCTTTGACCTTTTCTTTCAACTGAATAGAACCTTTACCTTTTATGAGCGCAGGGGTGCCATTTCCAAATGAGACCTTCTTTGCCTTTTCTAGGGCACTATATGATTGAAGTTTTTCTTTATCGCCTATCATATGTTTCGAACATCCACTGTCGATATACCATTGATTTTCCTGTCCTTCTGCATATAAGGCTATCCCACATCTTTCCGGTTGCAGTTCTTTCATTCTCCATGTTTTGGCACTTGAGACTTGTTCCTTCTGAGTTGTCTGCCGAAACCTGCTTCTGCATTCAGAATCTTCATGACCGAAGTTGTTACAAATAGAACATTCTATTTCATTTTCAAGAGCAGAAAAGTTATTGTAGGTCCTTTTCATGATCTCAGTCATACTTCTTTGTTTTTGAGCTTCTCTAGTCATGATTGTCTTATAGGCAACACATTGAGCTACTTTGTGACCAAAGTTATGACAAGAGAAACACTGGCCATTGAAGAAACTCCTGCGATTATCAAATCTACCAACTGAATGATTGTAGTTTCTATTGACATCCATTCTTGAGGCAAATTGAGAATGTTTTACCTGTGGCTGGTTGTAGCTTCTGTCCATCCTTAAAGTAGATTGCCCCCGATTTACCTGGTAATCTCTGTTCATTCTTGAGGTAAATTGTCCCTGATTTACCTGGTGATCTCCATTGTGCCTTTGCTATCGATTGTCAATTTGTTCACTCCTCCTTGCTGCATCAAGGTAACTTTTGGAGGTGGATGCTTCTTCATTATATCCCAGACCTGTCTTGATTAGTGGAGAACGCTGCACTTTGATGATCTCATCTAAAGTTTCAGACCCTTTAGCAAATCTAAGATTAAGGGCTTTTGTTTTCTCAATTTCTTTTCTAAGTCCCACAATTTCACATTCTAACTTGTCATTTTATTTATCTTTTTCGGCAAGTTGGACTGTTAGAGTATCTATGATCATATTCTTTTCCTTTAAACAAACTTTAAGTCTAGAAATTTCTTCATAAAGACCTTCTTCATTGATAGCATCCAAGAAATCATCATCTTCAAAAGCCATCAAAAGTCTGTCATCATTACCTCGTTCATCTTCATCACTATTTGACAATCCATCACTGTCTTCATGCGTGTAATAGCTCTTCTTATTCTGCTTTCTGTTCCATCTGACAGGTTCCTTACCTTTGTCTAGTTTATCTTTATGAGGACATTTTGCAGCATAATGACCGACTCTTCCACAAGCAAAGCATTTGAAAGGAAACTTACCTCTAAATCTTCCAGTTCCCCGTTGGAGGTTCTTGACAAAGTTTGATTCTTCCTCTTCTTCTGACATATGTCCTGACTCATAGTAATCTCCTTTGCCTGAAGCCTTGAATGCAACTTCTCTCTTGTCTGATGGTCCTCCTTTTCTCATTTCGTAAGCAGTTAGAATTCCATGCAACTGTGACATGGTAAGGCTCTATAGATTCTGCTTTTCTTCTATGGCAGAAACTTTTGATTCAAACTTAGGAGAAAAAGATCTTAGAACCTTTTCAACCAAAACAACCTCTTTTATTTCTTCACCCAAGTTTTTCATACAATTAACAATCTCATCTATACGAAGGAAGTAGTTAGCCACACTTTCATCATTGTGCATTCTGAGATTTTCATACTGAATTCTGAGGGTTTGAAGTTTTGCTCGTTTTACCTGTTCATCTCCTTCATAGATCAGAATGATCTTTTCCCATATTTCTTTTGCAGTTTTGAGCTACATAACCTTGACGGATTCTGTTTGAGATAGACTCCCTAATAGAGTATTGACAACCTTTGCATTTGTTTCATACTACTTTTTCTCAGCTGGATCTGTAGGAGTAGCTGATGGAAATGTGTACCCTGTATCTATGATATCCCAGACTTCTGTACCAAGAGATTGAAGATAGGCTGTAATTCTTACCTTCCAATAAACGAAGTTGGTCCCATCAAAAATTAGTGGCCTGATCGAGGCTTCTCTCTCATAGTTGTTCATGATGATAGATCTTCCTTCAAGCGATCAAGCTTCTTTTGAAGGACTTGCTCTGATACCAATTATTGGAAATAATACTGAGAGGGGGGGTGAATCAGTATTATTAAGTCAAATATTTTTTATTTCACACCCAGATCATATACGCTACTTCAGTTAGAGAAAACCGCGTATATACGCAACTTCAAATAATAAAACACGCGTATACAATGCTGACTTATAATTTAATGTATTCTAGAGATGTTGATCATTAATCTGTGCATCAAAGTCATATAAACAGTAACCAGGAACAGTAAAAACAGAGCAGAAGACAATCACACACAAGAACACAAGATATAAGGTGGAAACCCAATGTGGGTGAAAACCACCTGCTGCGATTCGTCTCTATCTTCTTTTACTTAGAAACTTCTTTTTACAATGATTCTGTACTGGTGCAGACTTATACTAGTACGTAGGCTACAACCTGCAGAGAGCTACAACCCTCTCTTGTTCTCTAGCTTCTCCTGGAAGGGAGCTACAACCCCCTTAGCTCTTGTACTAGCTGAGATACTAGTACGTAGGTGCTGACCTATAGAAGGCTACAACCTTCTCTTTTCTTCCAGGGACCACGTTTCATCAATTTTCAGACTGGATCCATGAATATCAAACAACCTTCAAGTATATGTGGATCAACCAATCTCCTTTCCACAAAAACTGCTAAATCAATTAATAACTTCTCTGAATGCTGTAACCAGAAAACAATACTAGTAACCAGACACCAATGCTGAACCCAGAACAATGTAGTAATCCACAGAAGCAGCTAAAACATATTTCAAGAGACGTATGCTACTTAACTGTGTTTAAACCTGCGTACATACGTAGCTGAATCAAGTTCAACCTGCATATATGTTTTCTTCTCTTGCTGAACCTGCGTGTAAACGCGCTTTTGCAGAGCCGAACCTACGTACAGATCTGTAAAAGACAATTCACCCTTTAAACTTAAACAAACTTCAGTTATACTCAGATTATCATATTTATAGATCTAAGTATGCGCTAATTATGACAAATCAAATCACAAAAAGATATTACTATTCAAGCCTTGAGATCTCGACCCATCAATAGAACTTATCTATCTTGTAATGCCCAGGTTCCTCCTTGATTCAAATTCAGCCACACAAACCAATCACTTGCACGTCTTCAGATATTCAATACATCAGATGATCCTTGCCTAATGATCTCCTTCCTATTTTATAGTCTTAGGCCTTTCACAATACCACGGTCCAAAACCATAACAAACCAATACCATGGACCCAATACTTGAAATCAACACATTTGACGAGATACTATGGTCCAAAACCATAGGTTCAGGTACCAAGGACTAAATATCATGGACCGAAAATAAGTTCTCCCAAATATACGCGCTTTTCCTTGCGTGAAAGTGTGTGTATATGCATACGCGTCTTTGGAATGTCTAACCCGCGTGTATACGCGTCTTGGTCACGCTGAACCCGTGTATACATATTTTTCCTTCATTTCGAGAGCCTGAACTGAGATCTATCACCAGAGTGAGTTGCCATCAAGGACAACACCTTTGCCATAGCGTCAAACCTGTGTCATAATGCCAACAACTTGAAGCCTCAACAGATCATTCCTGGCCTTTATTTCTGTAAATTTTTTCTTGATATCTGAGGCATCTTTCCCGGGTGGCCTGAAAGAAGATACCTCTGCACTTTGCTGTCTTTCTAGCTCCTATCTCTGTGAGCTAGTGGATGTTCCTCCTTCTAGAAAAGTTTGCTGGCTATCTACTCTTTCTTCCCGCTGACTATCTATAGTCTCTTCAGAAAATTCCTCCTCTAAAAGGGGATATAGTCTTTTCCTTTTTGTTCCAGGCTATCCCGAAGGTCCACTGGCAGGGGTAGTTGTTTCCCTGTCTCTATTTTTGTTTCTTTCCTCATTTAGAGCAGTTTGTAAAATTGGAGGTTCTCCCACATTACCCTGAGTGGGAGGAGTATGTATTTGGGCTTGCTCTTTGGAAGTTTCAGCCTACTTAGACATTGTAGATTGTTCTGTGGTTTGGATGCTGGTCTCTAATTCCTTGCCTTTTGAAGTTCCTGTGGCTGGTGAGCTGGTTTCCTGTGAAGGTTGCTGAGAGGTTCCTATTAGCTTTGCCATATAACAATGATTTGCCGAATTCAGAAGCATATTTTTTCTGTAGTCACATTCAAAGGAGTGGCTATGGTGTTTCCCTCACATTCTCCTTTACCCTCCTCACCCTCCATTGGTCTTATTTCCCATGTTTTCGTTGAAAATCATATTAAAATCCCTTTCCGAGTCCCGGGTGTTAATACACACGAAACATTATGAAACTCGCGCCCGCATGCCCGCTCGCCTTCATAAAGCTGCCCTGTAACCCTAGCCGTTGATCTCCTCCACCTTGATTTAACGACTCCTGTCGTAGAAACTCATGCAACCATTCCCTACCGTCTGATCATCTTCCCCCACGATCAGATGACAGTCGCTTTCCCCACACCTTCAAATCGCGAGGACGTTAACTCACAATAAAAGTGGTTTTCGTCATGTCCCATCCGCCACGCGTCATGCATTGTGTGGGATTATGCGTTCTTGTACGATTACCGCCCAACCCTCCAAAGTGGTGCGATCAATACCACCCGCTGCCGAAACAGTTTTCCCCGGCCGTTAACCTCCGTGCACCTTTGACGCCTGATGACTGTTGGATCTGCCCGACCGAGATCCAATGGCTTATGTCCACTCCACTTCTGTATTTCCCGATACCTCCCGCCAAACCGTATCCGCCATCCATCTGTTCAATCTGACGGCCAATCTTGCTCCTCCGCCCTGCTCGTACATCCGCCATGCATTCCACTCATCATGATCATGCCATGCACCCGAAGGACGAAGGTGATCATCTACCAGTACCCGGCACATTTCATCTTCAACAACTGCATTTGAGAAACAATATGGCTGAGGAGAAAAGGACAGAACCCGAGCAGGTGAAGGCATTTAACAATTATGGAATTCTATCCTCTACGACACTCCACTTGCCTGAGAAGGACAACAGAGCATAGGAAAAGATCAAATCCATCCATTACAGCAAGCAACTACACTCAGAAGTTCTACCAGGCAGTTAAAGCGGTTGGTGGTCCATTATGACCCCTCCACGCCTAGAATAGCAGAACATCTTTGTAATGAAACTCTATATATACACAAAAACAAGATGTAATCAGGGTTGATGGTTGTTGTTTTGATGTAAGGTTCAACTTCTGGAGACTGTAACTGCTTTGATACTTGCATCGTCTTGTCTTCATTTTCAACTAATACAAGCTTCTTTTGCTGTTAATTGCTCACTTTCCATCCCCTTTCTGTTCTAGTCTGTGCTTGATATGCATTTTTTCCTGAACTCTTGATGTATAGCATTAGAGGAGCTGTCATCCTACCTCTGTGTTTGAATCTTTCATGTATCAGTGAATGTGTTAATCAAGTTTCTTTTCACTTAGTGACAGAGAGCTGTCATCCTGTCTGTGCACTAGGGAATTAGATTTGCAGACCTTTTTACTGGTTGTAGCCGGCCATCACGAGGTCCTATGCATCTAATGGTGTGATCAGTATTCTCCATATTCACCCAATTCTTAAACTGTGAGTAATTGGTGGTCTAAAGCCTTGTAGTCTGGGGGTGTTCACGCATGTTTGGAGTCAAGAAAAGTAGGAGTGGTTATTTGGCTTGAACAAGCATCATTCCTTCCATTCATCCATTTCCAACATTGAGTTGAGTTTGTAATGTTCTCGAGCATCTCCGAGCTACAACCTAGGAGAGTTTCTTGGGGTGATAAAATTGATTGGTGCCGTTCCCGGGGAGAGGAGGTTGAAGCTAAGCTTCCCTGGGAGAATGACACAGTTCCATGCTTTGATGATAGACAAAGTCTGGACACATTTCTGGTTGTAATCATCTATCTGGCGACTCTACTGGAGAACCTACCTGGTGGTGACTCCAAATTTCAGTTCTGGCTCAGTTTGTGAGACATACCCGGAGAAATCCTTAGAAATCACCAGCTGACCCAGTGCCTAACCCTGAGAAGATTTCTAAGAAGAAGAAAAAATCACAGAAAGGAGCATCAGGATTAGGTAAGCCTAAGAAAACTTATGCATCTCTGAAAGAGAAAGTTATAGCTGAGGATATACAGTTTGAAGATTTAGAGCCTAGCACTGTTAGTAAAGAAATACCTTCAAAGATTCATAAAGCTCCTTGTTCAGTCAGTTCCCCTTTGGATCCCAGTCCAAAGAAAGCTTCCCATATAGTCCATCAATTTCCTTCATTTCTGTCATCTATTTCATTACTTCCTACCATTCAATCTGCCAGTAGCCTTCCACCTATCCCAGTCATGGTAGGCCAGCAAGCTCCCACGAAGATGGAAAGAATCATAGCTGCTAGGTATGGACCCCTGGTCTTGCCTGTTCCTTTGAATGCCATGCCTGCAGGGGAATACCAGAAATACATGCCTAAATTCACTGGTACAAAGGGAGTAATAGCTAAAGAACACCTTGAATCTTTTTACAGTTATGCTGATAATCTAGATATCAGTGAGGATGATATGTGGATGAGAGAATTTGTCCAGAGTCTTGATGGAGAGGCTAGAAAATGGTTCAAATAATTGCCCCATAGGTCCATCGCAGAAATTGAGGCATTGGATGATTCATTCTTGAAGCAATGGGGAGATAGAAAAGACCTACTCTACTACCATACAAAGTTTGGAAACCTAAAGAGGGAGAACGGGGAATCTTTGCCTGATTTTAATAAAAGATTTAACCGTATGTATAGTAAGATACCAACTAAACTAAAGCCTACCCCCACCTCTGCCAAAATCACTTATGCCAATGCTTTTGACATTGATTTCTGCCTGCTTTTGAGAGAAAGAAGATGTGCCACTCTAGCCGACATGCAAGATGCAGCACTAGAGGTGGAATCAAATATCATGGCTGCAGAAAACCTTAAAACACATGCTGATAGAAGAAGGTAGAGAGGTGAGGCTTCTTCTTCATCCGCTTCATCTTCAGAACCCATGTTAGATAAGATGACGAAAGTGATAGAGTCATTAGCTGCTGAGATATCTAAGCTGAAAGTTGAGCAGAGTTTTGGGAAAGCAAGGTTTCAAAACACATTTGCTCCAAAAAAATCCAAATCCATTCAGAAGAGCAAATGAACAATTACAAATCCTTCAAAGGGGTAAGGAAGCAAATGAAGAACAAAAGGTTAAGGCTCCTTTCCAGAATGTAGTCATGGAAGAGGAGCAGTTTGAAGAAGAGGACAAAATTCATTGCATGGAAGATAAAGGTAGTGCCACCTTTTTGACATTGGCTGCATATGAAGAATCATTACCGTGGGGCCAAACTAGTTAAGAGTGGGATAGAGAGGTTGTTTTGCAGACTGGTGAACAGCAAAGATATAATCTGAGGTCAAAAGCAAACAATGTCAAGGAGAAGCCTGCCCAAAGAGCTGTTGTCCAAACAGAGCAACGAAATATCAGACAGAAGAAGCCAGCAGCTGATCCAGTAATCCTCAAAGTGCCAGCTCAAAAGGTAAGAGGTCTTGATAAGTCCCCTTCCCCTTTTAGTTTGGAATCAGAAGTCCAGAAGTTAAAAATATTTGTGCCTTTGATAGAACTAGTAAAGAGTGAAGTTTTGAGAAAGCCTATCCTTGAGGCCCTTGAGCTGAAAGCCACACAAACCCCCACTGACTACGTCAATTTGCAAGATGATAAGCCTACAGTTGTGCTCAGCCCCATGATCGAACCTGCTGATAATAATTCTCCATCATTTTATGTCTCCTTGACCATTCATGACAAAATCCTCCATAACTGCCTGCTAGACACAGGGGCCAGCCACAATCTGATGCCTAAAGCTGTCATGGAAGAGTTAGGCCTTGATATCACCATACCATATCATGATTTATTTTCATTTGATTCAAGAAAGGTGAAATGCCTAGGATTAATCAAATACCTACCCATTACCCTAACTCAGCTACCCATGAAGAGTATGATGATGGATATTATGGTAGCAGATGTCCCTCCCAATTTTGGCATGCTGCTGTCTAGAGGGTGGATTAAGAGACTAGGTGGGACATTACAGAATGACTTATCTTATGCCACTGTCCCACTTTTTGGAGGAGAAAGCAGGAGATTGTAAAGAGAAGCATAGCTGGCCTACATCATTAGTGATGAGAAGAATCCCTCTAATCATCCCATATATGCCATGGACACTAATTTTGGAGCTTGTATTCTCCAAATAGAAGAATCTTAGAAGGCCTCAATGCAGCTCAAGAAACAAATAATCCAGGCTGAGGAAGAGAAAGGAAGTTAGGTTTGGGAGATGTTCTTTGATGGAGCATGTTCTAGGGAGACTACAGGAGTAGGGGTGGTGCTGATATCTCGAGAACAAGAAAACACACATCTGTCTTTTAAGCTAGCCTTTCAAGTCACAAACAATATAGAAGAGTATGAGGCTCTGATATTGGGTCTCAATGCAGCTAAAGACAGAGGAATCAAGAACATAAAGGTGTTTGGAGATGTTGATCTTATCATTCAACAAGTGAATAAAACATTTCAAGCAAAGCACCCAAGGCTGAAAACATACAGAGACGAGGTATGGAGACTCAAAGATTCTTTTGATAATTTCTGTATCTCATACATCCCTAGAGTCAAAAATCAGCTTGCTGATTCCCTTGTTGTGTCTGCTAGCATGTTTATTCCTCCCATGCCTCCTAGACTGGTTTATGAAGTTTAGATGAAATATAGACCATCCTTGCCTGACAATGTCCAGCATTGGAAAGTTTTTGAAGATGATGATGAAGTGAATAGGTTCCTGCAAGTCATTGATGAATTCTCTGAAATGCAAATTGACCAAGAGAATGAAGCCTTGGAAGAAAATCCCCAATCCCAGCTTAGAAAAAAAATTGGTAAAGATAACATTGTCCAACTTCCTAGCAATCATATACCTAGGGGTCTGGTTCCATTAGAAAAGTTGTTTGACCAAAATGATTTCCTTTATAAGGCTGCCCAAAAAGAAGACCGATCTGCAGTCTGTAAGCATAATATAGGGAGTCCAGGGTAGCCAAGGTACATAAATCTGTCCACTCGCCTATCTCCTGACCAAAGTGCAGAATACTACAATTTAATGAAGTAGTTCACTGATGTTTTTGCCTGGGAATATAGTGACCTAAAAACTTATGATAAAAATATTATCCAAAATAAAATTCCTTTAGAGAAAGACACCATCCCTTTTAAACAGAAGCTGAGACCAATAAATCCTTTGCTCCTCCTACTGATTGAAAAGGAAATCAAGAAGTTACTGGCTGCCAAGATCATAGTCCCTCTCGGATATTCGAAATGAGTAGCCAATTTGGTGGTGGTGAGGAAGAAAAGTGGAGAAATTAGACTCTGTGTTGATTTAAAAAACTTAAACAAATTCTCTAAAAAAGACAACTACCCTCTACCAAAGATGGAGCATTGCTGCAAAAGGTCTCAGGGGCCAAAGTAATGTCTTTCTTGGATGGATTTTCAGGCTATAACTAGGTAGCTGTACATCCAGATGACGAAGATAAGACTGCATTCACCACTCCTTGGGGCACTTTTATGTATTCCAAGATGCCTTTTGGGTTGATGAATGCTGGAGACACCTTTCAGAGAGCTATGGATATAGCATTTGTCGGGGAGAAGGACAAGTTTGTCCTTATTTACCTTGATGATATAACAGTGTACTCCAGCAGCCATCAATATCACCTGCAACATTTGAAGAAAGTGTTCCTGAAGTGCAGAAGGTTTGGGATTTCAGTCAATCCTAAAAGGTCACAGTTTGCTTTGGAAGAGGGCAAGCTATTAGGACATTTTTTTTCTCCTAAAGGTGTCCAAATTGACCCAGAAAGAGTAAAAGAAATACAGACTTTGTCTGTCCTGAGATCAAAAAAGGATATTCAGTCCTTTCTGGGCAAAATAAATTTTGTAAGGAGGTTTATCCCGAATTTTGTAGAACTTGTAAAGCACATTACCTCCATGTTGAGAAAGGGGTCGCAGATCAAATGGACTGATATAGCAAGGAGATCCTTTAAGTCCATTAAGAAATCTCTTATGGAAGCTCCCACTTTAAGAAGTCCAGATTATAGCCAGGAGTTCCACATATTTTCATTTGCCTCTAAAGACACCCTTGCAGTAGTTTTATTGCAAGCAGATGAGGAAGGCTCAGATCATCTAGTGGCTCTTTTTAGCAAAATGTTGAGGGATGCTGAGCTAAGGTTTGATATCATTGAAAAACAAGAATATGCTCTTATCAAGTCTTTGAAGGCTTTCAGAGTTTATATTCTGCATTCCAAGATAATTGCATATGTACCCTCTGCTTCAATAAAAGATGTCTTAACACATCCTGATGTTGATGGAAGAAGGGCTAAATGGATTGCAAAGTTAATTGAATTTAACATAGAATTGAAGCCCACCAAGCTTGTCAGAGGTCAAGGCCTTGCCAGACTGTTGGCTGAAGAAAATTGCAGAACATTAGACATAAATCTCATGGGCTCAATCGCAGAAAATGGTCAGGCAGCAGAAGAAATAGCTAAACCAAGAAAAAATCAGTCATTGGCCGAAAATCTAGCTTCTTGTGATTGGTACTCTTCCATAGTTAAATTCTTGCTGAAGCTAGAAGTACCTCTAGGCTTAAGCACAAGCCAAGCCAGAACGATTAAACTCAGGGCAGCAAAATATTGCATCTATGGCAATCTGCTCTACTGGAGGGATCCCTCTGGAATTCTTCTGAGGTGTCTGGACAAAGAATAATCCATTGAAGTCATGCATCAATTCCATTCCAGCATATGTGGATGGCATCATTATTGGAAAACTATAGCCCACAAAATTCTTAGAGCTGGGTACTATTGGCCCACCTTGTTTTCTAATGTCTTTTCATTTGCTAAATCTTATGACAAGTGCCAGAGATTTGAAGGGAAGCAACAGTTGAAGTCCCTGCCCTTAAAACCTATACATGCTAGTGGCCCTTTTCAGCAGTGGGGCTTGTATTTCATTGGAGAAATCAATCCACATTCCAGTGGCCAACACAGATGGATCTTAGTAGCTACTGATTATTTCACTAAATGGATTGAAGCAGTCCCCACCAGAAAGGTTGATCATCATGTGGTCATGAGGTTCTTGACAGAGAATCTTCACTAGATTTGGTTGTCCACATAAAATAATTACAGACAACGCAGTATCCTTCAGGGCAAAAGAATTGGTGGACATGTGTGACTCAATGGGCATTAAGTTGGTTCATTCCACCTCATATTACCCTCAAGGCAATGGTCTAGCAGAGCCTTCAAATAAAAGCCTGATAAGGATAATTAAAAAGCTGCTAGAAGACAATAAAAAGAGTTGGGATTCTAAGCTCAAATATGCACTGTGGGCTGACAGAGTGACCACTAAAAAATCCATAAGGAGTTCTCCTTTCAAGTTGGTATATGGCACTGAGGTTGTGTTTCCAATTCAGTTAACTCTCCCTGTGGCAAAGTTCCTACAAGAAGAGAAAAATGAGGAAGAAGACCTGGCAAAAAGGATCACTGATTTAGTAGAGGTACACCAAATCAGGGAACAACTGGTTGAAAAGTCTACAACACATCAAAAGAAGATCAAGGAAGTCTTTGAAAAGAGGACAAAGACAGATAATTTTCAGGTTGGAGACTTGATTCTGAAGTGGGATGCACTGAAAGAAAAGAAAGGCAACCATGGGAAGTTTGATGCCTTCTGCACAAGACCTTTTATTATTTCTCAGATCTAGGGGAACAATACCTTCATACTACAGATTTTGGAGGGGGAGACAGTTTTTGATGGCCTAGTTAATGGGCGTTTTTAGAAAATTTATGTGATTTAAGGCCTCAAAATTTTAAATATGTTGGTTTTATCAGTTTTAATGTAGATGAAATTAGACTCCATGCCCAATGGAACACTAGGAAATTTTGCTAATTGATTTTACAGGGAAGGCATTGATCTGCGAGTTCTTGAGACCTCACAGGGAGGATCTCATCCCCAGAAGGAGCTAGTGTTAGCTCTGCCATATAACAGTGATTTGCCGAAGTCGGAAGCATATTTTGTCCGTGGTCACATTCAAAGGAGTGGCTATGGTGGTTTCCCTCACATTCTCCTTTACCCCCCTCACCCTCTGTTGGTCTTATTTCTCGTGTTTTCGTTGAAAATCATATTAAAAGCCCTTTCCGAGTCCCGGGCATTAATACACACAAAACCTTATGAAACCCATGCCCGCACACCCACACGCCCGCTGGCCTTCATAAAGCCGCCCTGTAACCCCAGCCCTTGATCTATGCCACCTTGATCTAACGACTGCGGTCATAGAAACTCGCACAATCGTTCCCTACCGTCTGATCATCTTCCCCCACGATCAGACAGTAGTTAATTTCCCCGCACCTTCAAACCGCGAGGACGTTAACTCACGATAAAAGTGATTTTCGTCACGTCCCGTCTGCCATGCATCATGCATTGTGTGGGATCGTGCATTCTTGTATGATTACCGCCCAACCCTCCACGGTGGTGCGATCAATACCACTTGCTGCTGAAACTGTTTTCCCCGGCAGTTAACCTTTGCACACCTTCGACGCCCAATGACCGTTGGATCTGCAGGCCCGAGATCCAATGGCCTGTGTCCACTCTGCTTCTGTATTTCCCGATACCTCTCGCCAAGCCATATCCGCCATCCATCTGTTCAATCTGACAACCAATCTTGTTCCTCTTCCCTACTCGTACATCTACCATGCAGTCCACTCATCTTGATCATGCCATGCACCCGAAGGACGAAGGTGATCATCTACCAGTACCCGATGCATTTCATCTTCAACAACTGCATTTGAGAAATAGTATGGCCAAGGAGAAAAGGACAGAACCCGAACAGGTGAACGCATTTAACAGTTATGGAATTCTATCCTCTACGACACTCCACCTGCCCAAGAAGGACGATAGAGCACAGGAAAAGATCAAATCCATCCACTACAGCAAGCAACTGCACTCAGAAGTTCTGCCAGGAAGTTAAAGCGGTTGGTGGTCCATTATGACCCCTCCATGCATAGAATAGCAGAACATATTTGTAATGAAACTCTATATATACCCAAAAACAAGATGTAATTAGGGTTGATGGTTGTTGTTTTGATGTAAGGTTCAACTTCTGGAGACTGTAACTGCTTTGATACTTGCAGCGTCTCGTCTTCATTTTCAGCTAATACAAACTTCTTTTGTTGTTAATTGCTCACTTTCCATCCCCTTTTTGTTCTAGGCTGTGCTTGATATGCATTTTTTCCTGAACTCTTGATGTATAGCATTAGAGGAGCTGTCATCCTACCTCTGTGTTTGAATCTTGCATGTATCAGTGAATGTGTTAATCAGGTTTTTTTTCACTTAGTGACAGAGAGCTGTCATCCTGTCTGTGCACTAGGGGATTAGATTTGCAGACCTTTTTACTGGTTGTAGTCGTCGATCACATGGTCCTGTGCATCTGCTGGTGTGGTCAGTATTCTCCATATTCACCCAATCCTTAAACTGTAAGTAATTGGTGGTCTAAAGCCTTGTAGTCTGGGGGTGTTCACGTATGTCTAGAGTCAAGCAAAGTAGGAGTGGTTATCTAGCCTGAACAAGCATCATTCTTTCCATTCATCCATTTCCAACATTGAGTTGAGTTTGTAATGTTCCCGACCATCTCTGAGCTACAACCTAGGAGAGTTTCTTGGGGTGATAAAAGTTCCAGCAATGGATGCACCAATTCCTAATCTTTGAGATAACTCAAATGGTACCTGCCCAAAAGAATCCAGGTCAAGTGTTTTCTCAAGATCTCTCATAACATTCTCAATATTGACCTATTCACTATCCTTTTCTACTAGGGTCCCTTCCCTCCATTCATCCATATTTGCAAATTTTTCAATTTCTAGAATCCTATGGTGAATGTAGGGTGACAATTTGTTCTTCATTCTTCTATCACATATAAAGTTGTTAGGGTCATATGGCCTCTAACCAAAACTTTTGCGCAACTTAAGATGATCTTCTAGAATTTTCTCTGCTTCTCTCCATGCTTCCCTATCATTGCAAACAAAAGGTCCTAACTAATTTTTGATTTTGAGTTGAGCTTTCTTTTTGGCTTTGCAAAAATGAACCATGTCTGTATGTATCATTTGTTTGAAATATTCGAATGCAAACAGTCTCATTGGAACATATTTTGGTAATTTGAAAGTACAGAGCTCACATCCATGTATCCTAATTTCTGTATGGTTCTTGTATAGGTACCAATCACCTATTATGTACTGCTTGGAGAGATGTAGGATTCTCTTAATGTCACCATTGATCCTAGGAGGGGAAACTCCTGTCAATAAGTTGGTTGCTGAATGAAAAAATTGGTCAATGAACTCATTGTATGAGTAAGGGGAAACATAGGATGCATGGAAGATGGGACTCCAAAAGATAACATACCTTGGATTGCCTTTAGTGTCAAGTTTCTTGACAGGGAAAGGGAAGTTCTCTGACTGATAATACAACATAAGATGATAGATGGAAGTGGTGTATTTGAAGACTCCTTCATTGTCTAGTCTCAGGAATTGGTTATGAATCTTATTGGAAATATAGGAGGCGTAATCATACTTCACAGCAGGGGGCTGTCTAGGAGTAAAAATTGACAACAACACTAGGTTTACCTCATCAACAAACTCACTAGTGTTGAATCCCATAATCAAAGATATCATATCAACAATGAGTCTTCCCATATCTGTGAAGAAAGTGTGCAGATAAGGAGGTGGGTCTTTAGGCTGGTGTTTAGGCAACATGAAAATCTGACAGATGTGATTCAACTCTGACTGGGACATTTGAGTTGATTTCTCAAGTAAATATCCCATGGAAATGGGGGTGAGAGCTTGACCAGGGGAAAATTGCAACATTTCATTAATGGATGTAGTTGTTATGGGGAAGAGGACTGTTTGACTTGGGGACATAACAGCTCTGCAGTTAGTGTCATAGTTTTCTTGGCCTTGATGAGTTAGATCAGGGAAAACATGGACTGAGGGGAGAAAATGCCTGGGAAGGTTGGATTCCCACAATCCTAGGATGTCTGAGCCATTTAAGTAGTGGTCTCTCGCTTGGAAAAAGACTTTAAGGTGGTTTTTATCAGTGGATAAGTCTTTTATCTGAAAGTCTTTATCCGCAAGAGGCAGATAGTCCAAATCTTTATGAGGGGCATTCATGGGTGCAACAAACAAAGCCACGGGGGTTTCCATTTCTGGTTCTTTTGGATTCAAAAAGAAATTTGGGCTTTTGGTGAAAAATGGGCAAGTTAACAGGTCTGGGAACTTATATGGCAAAACAAAGACTGAGTTTGCAATGAATTTTGCCTTTCTCTTTGGATTTTATAATGTAAAACAAAAACTTGCAGGGTTTCGGTGGAAATTTGATAAATACTTGTATTTGGGGAATGAACAGTGTAATGACAGGTGATGACGGTGGCTAACAGGTTCCAGGCTGTGTCAGCTGTAATTTTTCTTAGCAAGGTGGCAGTTGGAAAGCTTGGACAGTTGACTTGGACATTCTTTGCATGGGAGCACGGGTTGCTGTACAAAATAATGAAAACGACACTTTGTTGGTTTTATTCACAAAGTAAAAGTTGGAGGGAGTTTTTGTTATTTGGGTTGATGGCGTAAGTGAGAAAGGATGTTTTGTCGTATGCGGAAGGCAGTAAGCAGTATGGTATAGCACTGCTTTTGGAGACGAGCGATATTTGGCTGGGAGCCAGCGATTCCACAAGTTTTGCGACACGTGGCGGGGCACTGTGCGAAAACCACTTTGTGATCGCACGCTAACGCGTGGTCAGAAAGTGGTGCATGATATTGTTAATGGTCGTTGGATGATGGAGGCACGATCGGATGGCTGACGGGAGGCGCGATGTGGCGGGGTTTAATGCGAGCGGGCCCGACCCAATTAAGAATTTTTTAATTGTATCGAGGGTCATATGATTGTTTGAGGATGGTTCTTAATTAACCGTGAGGGTTAATTAATCCCAATTAATGCAGCAGGGTTGTTAGGTTGTTAACTAGTTACGGGTTAACTAGTTAATCCTATTTAAATGTTTTTATGGTTATAATTAACCAAAGGGATTTTTATATATATTTAAATATTACGGGAAAGGGTGAAATGGTGTGGGATTTATATAATACATAGGTTAATAGTTAATATGACATGAAATGTAAAAGCGTTGAGTAAAAACATTAGAATGGGTATTTAAACTTAGGCTTAAGTGAAAAAAAAGGGGTTTTTAAGTGATATTGTGTATTTTTCCTAAGTAAAATGGGATTTTACTTAGGAAAAGACTTATGAAGGTGAATGAATGATTTATGGATGGTTTTAAGTACTTAAGCCTTTTAAATTATTGGACCGAGGGTCCGGTCCCTCCAGAAGTCAGAGAAATGCTCTAAGCCCCTCCAATTTAGCAGATGCCTTAGTTCTTAGGGGAAATTAGTGAATAATTAGGGAAAATGAGAAGGGGAGTTAATTATTTGACCTTGATTTTCTTGAAATGCTTCCAATGTGATGTTTGCCTTGCACTTGTGATGAAGGTGAAAATTAACACATTTAGAGTCATTATCCATCACATGTAATTCTGCAACGTCATCTACCTACCCTACCTACTTTAACCTAACATTTCTTTTTATTTATTTGGGTGCACTTTAAACTGGCAAACCCTTATCACACTTTCTTTTCTTTTACATGCAAATATCTATCTAAATCTAGCCTTATTACATCCAAGGGCTCAGATTAAACTATTGAGCTCCTTTTATTTACTCCACCTATCTACTTATTTGCCAAGATTAAACAGTTTGGTCAAATTTTATTCTCTATCTCTAAAACATAAAATTGAAAATATGAACTAGTCAAGCTTAAGCTGTTTGACTGTTAAGCAATTGTGGCATAAGTTTACAAGCTGCACACAATTGTTTATTGCATAAGAGTAAAAAGTAGTGGCATTTAGACTTGCACACTTTCCTTGGTCTTTCTTTTGGTGGGGTTCATTTTCTTTTACTTTTTTGACCATTTTATTCTTTTCACCCTTTGATTTTTCTTTTAGGGTATACCCTCTTTACTAAATTTTTTGATTTTTTGACAATATGGAAAACCTTTGCAACAAGGAAAGGTATGAACATATTCCTAGTTCATCAAGTCAATCATGAAAAATGACACCTATTGGTATAGGAGAATAACAGGACCCACTTTTGATTCTAGTGGCACTTGTACTCCCTATTTCTGTAGGTGGAACATTTCCATTACTTCCCCAGTCGACAATCACCACAACACCGTTGATGGTGAACCCTACCATCCAATTTTTCCCAGGTACAACCACTCACATGATACCCACCATGAGTGGAACCCAGCCGATGCTATGTTCCACCCCTTTAGTGTCAAACTGTATACCTTCAAAAAGTTCTACATACAACGCTCCCTATAATGCTCAATATCGCACTATTGGCATGGTTCCCATCCACCAACAATATGTTCAACCGCCATTGTATAGTTCAAACCCCCATATGCAAGTATCTGGGGGCATTCCTAATATGCCCATACCGGTAGGGAACATAACAGTTCCCCCTCCATTCTAAGGGATGCATGGTCAGTCATTGATTGACATGAGCATTCCTTATGCCAATCAAGGACAAATGGTTAGTTCTGTGGCGGGTGGGAATCCTTAAGGAGGTCCCAACCAATCCATGGGGACACCCTACTCACAAATTCAAATGATTCAAGGGGGCACCGCTTATCCTTGGGGCAATTCTATACCCCAGTATCAAAATCCCCATGTAAATCCACACTACAACACCATTCCTCAAGGAAACTACTATACAACGCAGCCCATGTATAATATTGGGAATCAAATGATGGGAGAAGTGCAAGGCTCCTCAAGTCATATGTCATCACCTTGGTCCGAGTCGGGGGCACCACACTCTCTGCCTTTCTTGGCAACGTTCAAATATACCCTACTTGTACAAACTCACAAATGACCCCATCTACCACAACTTACTTTGGCCGACGATCCTGCATAAGATACCAACAGAGATCCCCAAGTTCGAAGGAAAGCAAGGGGAGGATCCGGGCACCCATATCATCACCTACCATATTTGGCATGTTTCAAACTCCATGGTGGATGATAGTGTCCAGTTACGTCTTTTTCCCCACACCCTCACTGGAAATGCAGTTAAATGGTACATTGAGTTACCACGCACGTCAGTAAACACGTTCGACGCTTTAGTGATGAAATTCCTAAAGCACTTCCAGCTACCCATCCGCTATGAGACTGGGACAGAGCTCCTCACTTCATTACATCAGGATACTGCCACCCACATCTCTGATGGAGAAATAGGCAGAGGTTAGTCAAAGCTCCCCTCCCAGAATATCTCTTGGCAAACTGGTTCTGCAAGTCCTTACTCCCACAAATCGCTAAAGATGTCGCTTTAGGTGGTGCGGTCATAAAAGACCAATCCATATGTCTTGCCCAACACTTAGATCTGATATATTCGTAGTCTGGAACTCTTTATGACATAATACCCAATGCCCCTCGTAACTCCAATGTTTCCGCTACTCAGCACCCTAGAGTGTACATTGATGGGATTGTTGGTGCAACCTCTAGGGCTACTGTAAAACAAATCAACGGTCACATTACCCAGATGTCAGTGGACCCCTCTACCAAATCGACTGCTCTTCCTACCACTGCAATAAACTCTGTGCAGTCTACGCAAAATCCTGGTGGTAATAACAAGAATAATAAGAAAAATACTACTCCTTCTAAAGAGTAGTCAACAAAGCAGTATAACCCAAAGCAGAAGGCTGCTGAGCCCTCTGATGATGGAAAGGATAAACCCGCCCTATTCCCTTGCAAAATCTGTGTTGAATACCACATGACATATCTGTGTCCTCGTCTTCAGGAATGCATAGGTTTCATTGCTAACAAGAATACTGGTAGGACCCCTGTTGTCCTGAATAATCCTTTTCCCGCTCAGCAGCAGCAAAACCTTATTGCAAACAAACCCCAACCCCTGCAATGGGGCAATTGTGGTTTGCAACATCATTTAGTTGGTGAAGGATCTTCTATCGTTTACACCTTTGAAATGGTATATCTACAAACCAGAGCCAAATCTTATGGATCTCCTCTCACTCATGCAGAGGAATCTTCCTCAAGTAAAAACCCACCACCGCCCAATGATTTTCATATCGAAAGGATAGTTGCTGACCTTGTGATTCAACCCCCCAAAGGGGCACTTCGATGCACAACACACAATACATCTACACGTGCCGCCCAAAACTACAGCATTGTCCAAGACTTGGTGCAAGAGTCGTTGGCTATGTTGGCACTCGAAGTATTACAAACATGTCCAACACAAAGGAAAGCTTTGCTTTTTCCTATTGGTGGTATTGTCCCACAGGATTCCATGCTTACAATTTTCGACATGGAAAAATGTAAACCTCCCCTTTCTCACCAACTTTCATTTTAGGTACAAATCTTTTTGAAAGGTAAAGGTATACATAGAACTGTCATCGACGAAGGTGCTTCTACCTACGCCATGTTGGCTTCATGTTGGCTCACTCTGGGTTCTCCAACCCTATCCTCACCATCGAATTCCCATAAAGCTTTCGACGGCCACACTTTCATCCCAAAAGGTTACCTAGATAGCTATCCCATCACCTTGAGTGGGAAAACAGTAACGGTAGATATTGAAGTCGTGGATCATAAACTCTACTATAATCTACTTTTGGGTCACACTTGGACTTATACCATCAAGGCCGTTGTCCTCGGTCTTCCATATCATCCTCTTTCCCTTGGATGGAAAGATAGTCACAGTGGACCAGCTGTCCTTTTGCACCCTAGATTACTCTCTGTTACCTAGCAGCTCTGTACCCTTAGTGGGTGGTGTACCTGACTCTTACGTCAATATCGATACCAGTCTACTAAAGGGCTCTTCCCTGATGGGTTGTTTCCCTCTTCTGTCGCCCACGGTTCCACAGATGGTCTCTATGGTTTCATCCATTCCTCACGAACCGACTGACACTTATGGAGAACAAATGCCACTGTCACCAGCTAAATTGGAATACCAAGCCATTCAATCTACATCTGAATCTTTGGTCACTTTGGTTACGACCAATGGTTCCACTGCCCCTCCCATAACCGCTCCTTCTTTCGATCCACTCAATCAAGTCCTACATAATGATGAAGCTATTAGAGAAATCATGAGTTTAGAAGAGTGACCTTTGGAGGACTCACACCATCATGTTTTGATATCTAATTCGAACATGATACCTCTTCAAATCCTGTCACTTGACATACTAAAAATCGTTTCCTCACCCTACACGACTATCCAAACTTTGGAGGTGGAAGGAAACATGGGCAACGTTTCAAAAACATTGCTCATCGATATTTCTATCACAACAGGCATCATGGAAAACATACAGGCTGGAGCCAATCACAATCTTGAGGAAATTACGAGATTCACCTACCGTTTTAAGGACTTTCATGATGTTTTCCCTTGGTCTTATGAGGAAATGCATGGAATAGACCCTTCTATTGTCAAGCATGAGATCAAGAAAGATCGAGCATTCTTTTTATGGTATTTTTCTTGCTCGTTAATCCGAAAAATCCTCGAGTCTCCTTCTTCAGGATTGTTAAACTACCATGAAGAAGATCGAGTGTTCTTTTTTATGGTATTTTTCTTGCTCATTAATTTGAAAAACCTCGAGTCTCCTTCTTTGGGCTCATTAAACTACTACAAGGAAGATATGAGCATATTCTTTTATGGGATATTTTCTCGCTCTCAAAACTAAAAAATCCTCAAGTTTGTCATCGTTGGGCTCGTTAAACACATATGACGATGGTCTAAGCAACTCCTTTTCACTCTTTTTCTAGCTCATTAAATTGAAAAAGACCATTAGAGCATTCTTTTTAGGCACTTTTTTCTCACTCATAAAACTGAAAAAATCCCGAGTTTTGTCTTTAGGCTCGTTAAACATTTATAAAGATGACCTGAGCATTCTTTTAGGCACTTTTGTCACTTGTTAAACTAAAAAATCTCGAGTTTTTGTCACCGGGCTCGTTAAAAATCTACAGCAGCAACAAGAGCACTTGCTTTTTTGGGACCATTTCTCGCTCTTAAATCAAAAAATCCCTGAGTTTTTCCCCTCCTTCGGGCTCGTTAAATCTACGAAGGAGGAATAAGCAGTCTTTTTACCTCTTTTTCCTCGCTCACTAAACTGAAAAAGATACCTTGAGTTTTCTTCATTTGTCTCGTTAAAATTTGATGAAGGTATTGAGTTTGTCATCGCGTGACTCATTAAAAATTGAAGATGAAAAACGAGTTTAGTCCGTCTCCTTGTACTCATAAGAAAATGAGGTCAACATCTATTGAACATAGGTTTCTTTTTATCCAGATTCAATAGATTAACTCACGGAAAAGTAATCAATCCGGGTATACTATTAACCTTTTGTCACACCCGGTTAACAATTATGAAAAAGGGACCACCATGGAGTTGTTCTTTACGATCTTTTCAGACTCTCTAAATATGAAAAGACCACTGAGTTGTCTAGTCTGGACTCATTAAAATACATAGACAAGATATAGAGTCGCTCTTTTTACAATCCTTTTCAGACTCTCAAAACATGGAAAGATCGACGAGTTTGCCTATCTGGACTCATTAAACTAATCATATAGGGCATAGAGTCGCTCTTTTCGCAGTCCTTTTCAAACTCTTAAAATATGAAAAGATTTACGAGTTTACCCATCTGGACTCACTAAACTAATCAGACGGGGAAAGTAGACAATAAAACTGCATTCAGTATTAGAAAGTGTGGTTTGACAGCAGTGGTTCCCTTGAACATGGCACTCCCTTAGATAAACCTTCCTTGTGATAGCCTCTCAATATGCATCCTACCATCCTATGAGTTTAGCCTAAATACCCCGATGTTCTTGCATCTCTGTATCCTAACACTCTTTGGTGTTCATGAGTCTAGTGTTGCATGATTAAAACCGTTGTCGTGCCTTATATTGTTCAAGGGTTAACCTTTTGTTTCCTCCATCAACCCATCAAGCATATCCTTTCATCATGTCGTCTATTGTTTAGACCCAATGCTCAAAGATTCCTCGAAAAGCAAAATCATTCTTGTCCTGTTTCGTGTCGATTGATGTAGGACACATTATTGCCTACCTTTCGATAGGTATCTTCCTATCAACTTCAACACTCTATCTAGGAAGAAAACCCAGAAACACATTCAGTACCTTGGTACTTGCAGACATTAGTGGCAGCTTTCCTTGTGTTTGATAAGGGGTTCTCATTATTGGCTCCTGGTTAAGCGATTCTACAGGTGTTCGACGACAAAAACATCTTTCGCACTCGTTAGATTGTACTGCGCATCTTAGAGGCCATCACCATTATTGGTGGCCTTCTTTGCGCATGTTAACGGTCTCCATTATTGACTGGTAATGAGATGATTTCATGCATGTTCGACATCAACGCATATATTCACATGTATTGATCTATGCTATTCAGTGAAGTAGAAATCAAGACCTTGGGTAGAGGCTTGCATCACTTAGCCTTGTTTCCTCTCCCAAGTTTCATATACTGTTTTTTGGAGACAGCTCATCAGAATGATTCTATTATGACACTGGATCCGCATTGTGCTTATCGGCGGCCAACATCGTCATATCTCTTTTATGAGAAAATCACTCTGACATAGCTACTGAGCATGGAAATGCTCGACTCAAGACATGATTTTAGTAGTTTTATATATATGTGTTGTATCAGGTTTCCCGTACCACCCAAAGCTCCAATCCTCTCTCTCTTTTTGTTGAAGAAGGAAAATTACAGTTAAATAAAGTATTTCGGCCATCATCACAACCTTTGATCTCATCCTTTAGGGGGCATATGTTATACAACAAATTGACTTCCTCATCATCTCAGAGGGGAAGGACATGATAGCTGAAGCAAAGACCAAGATCACATGCCTTGTTTCTACACTAATGCTAGCTATGCACTGACAACCTACTTTATAAATCTTCTTTTCAAGCCTAAGTGTGCATTAGTGACCCAACTAACTGAAGTTGCTAGTTTGGGAACAACGTTAGTGGATCCTAGTGAAGTTCTAAGGGTCAAAAGAACGAATTGACTAAAAAATATCTAGATATTTGTTTCTGAAATCACTCAAGAAAAGCAAGGAAACATCCAGATTCGACCTATTTGGAGGATTTCTAATCCTAATGAAGGAGGAAAATGGGAAAGAGTTGAAAAGCATGGAAACTTCATTGATTTTACCCTAGGGAACTCAAGGAGGAACTTGGCAACCCTAACTCAATTGCTACATAAGCAAAGCTAGGGCTATGGTGATAGAGGTCAGATCATTTGAAAGGATAACATACTTGATTGTTGAGCATTGTCTCAAATCATAAAAAGTTGGTAAGAATAGAGAGAGAGAGAGAAGCTGGAGGGGTAAGGAAAGGCTGATGCAACAGATGGTTGTAATCACTCTTCTGGCATTAATATAGAACTACAATTGTATTGTCTACTCCACGGTGTTGATACTATCATTCATTCATTTGTTTGTCCAATACCTTTTAGCATGAGTAGCTTAGTTGTGTGTAACTGGATGTTCTTTTATGTATTCATGTATTAGTTATCAGAGTTGTATGCTATGATTATGCTTGTCTCTTCTATGTGCAATACTTGATCTGGAGTCAGCCCAGTGGACTTCCACCTAGCTGCATTGCGTTCTCCAGCAAATCTACACAGAGGCTTGAGGTAATCTATTTATCCTACTTTGATAGTTAGTTATTGTTTATGAACATGCATGTAACTTTGTGATGGTTGCAGATAATATTATAGTCTGCCCAAGGTCCCGGGAAGACCTTTGAGGGTATCTTCATTCTCCATACACTGTGCATTTTATCCTATAGAAAGTCATCAACCTGAAGAAGTGGAAGATGATATTCGAGAAAAAGTCCATATGCATTGTAGTTCTACTAGATCCATCCATAGGAGCGCACTACACTGAACCTGTGCGCGACGATGACAATGACGAGGAGATAGATTGCATTTACTAGATAATGGTACAAGACAAGGATCGAGTGAACCCGACTGCAGATGGAAGAATCTCATGGGAACATGACAATTCCTATAATTTGGATTCAAATGAAGAAGTAGAATGTTGGCAGAACCGGTTGCACAAAGTGACAACAATGAATTGCAACATGATGATTAAATCACCAAGGCGTGTGATAATGGAAGCAAGGGAACTGCCAACATATGATGGGGTAATTGCAGTGGATGAATTCTTAGAAAAATTTGAAAATGTAGTACCAGAACAACAACGATACGGTGCGCTGGAATGGGCGTTGCACGCGACACCCGCACGGTGGTGGAGTATGCATCAGAAGACCATTGGAAAGTGGTGTGAATGTAGAAGATGGATGTGCTTAGGGTTTGGAAGTCCTCAGCACTGAACTAGAACCAGGCAGCCAGGATGATGAAGTTTACACGCCCACCTGTGTCGATGGGTGCAGACATGTGCTGTGCAAGCACATCCTAGTCTAAGGATCGACACTCGGAACCAGCTGCAACAACAACAGAAGTGCCACACACCAAAAAAGTTCCAGATAGAAGCATTCAAGAGGGTACATAGGATCTTGAATAAGGTTTACCGAGCAGAATGAACTGATTGGGACCTGTGCATATGAGCGGTCTGATGGGCCTATAGGGCCATGCACAGGAACCTGAGTGCGGGAATGATTCCGAAGACGACAAGTAGAGTCAAGGCCATAGCATGGGAAAAGAATCCTCATGCAATAAATTCCATAATTGGGATAACACGTGAGGACCAGATCGAAGAGATTATGCAGCCACGCAAGGACAAACATATGCAGATTCAAGAAGCCATTCAGCGAGGGAACATTGAGCTTCGCGAACTCGAAGAAGAGCGGGTACGAATGAAGCATAAAAGCATGTTAATGGACATAGGTATCAAAAAACTGGAAGGTGACCATTGATGTCACTGTTCATGATAAGAGGTCCAATTTAAAGTATAAAGGAGTGGGTGGCGGGCAATTAAGACAGGAATTAAGAGCTCGATTCAGGACGATCTACTGCTAAGAAGGTATTAATGACTCAAAAGTAGAGGGAATGGTTGAATTCAAATTCAAACAATACTATAAAATTCCTTGGGTTACCCTCGAGGCAATACTTGCTTGTTCAAGATTTGAGCCAGTATAGAGCATTGAGCACCAAGCACTCTTGCCACTCTTGAGTACGTGACCAAATAGATCCAGTGTAGACAAGATGACGGCTACGAGAACCAGAGTCCAATTCGCGGAAGTTACCTTAGAGCCCTATATGATCCAGGAGGAGCTTGGAGAGGCGGCAGCTGCACCAGAGGTTCCAAATTCACCATGCATGCCGCAACCACAGAAAGACAAGCAGACAATGGGGCCAGTCTGGGAATCACCATGGAACCCACGGTTTAGTAAATTGTCAATGGTAGAGAAGGGAAAAGCCATCACCTTTGAAACAGAGGAGGAGGAGGAAGATTTACAAGCCTTGATCACCTAAATTGAGGCACAAGACGATGAGGTGGAGAATTTCTCCCAAGTTCGTTTGGCGATAAAGTTACCCCCCCACATTGCCCCGTGGAAGGGGAAAGCCAAGATCCAAAAGGACTTGGAGGCCACGAAGAGTGCACTCCAGACCCCGCTCCTTCCTGATGAAATAAGGTTTGAAGGTTCATCATTGGGACGGGTACCAATATGAAGTTCAAAGGTTGGGACCTCATGGATGGTGAGAAGTTCCTACAGCTGGCCGCGGATAGATTACTGAAGTAGAAATGGCTACGCGATGTAGAGAAGGCTGGGCTACTCCATCTACGATGGATACCTCACTACCACCACATGCCCATCACTATTTTTGTCATTTAGTAGCTATTATGCCTAGTAAATGATGGGTATCTTTGGTTAGAAGAGTCGACTCCCATCACGGCCAATCTAATTCACTGAATTTCTCGGTTGCCCATCAAAGGAAATGACCCAGTAGCCATAGCAGGAAAGATCAGCGACTTGGCTCTCACAGAAGTTATGAAGGCCAAATATAAGCTGGAGAAGAGGAAGCGAGGGTATGTAATTGCAAGCATCAAAGACCAAGGGGTGCGCCTAGCTACCCAGCTATTGGTCAACAAGCTTATGAGGAAGTACTGCGCAGACAAGGTGCCAGCATCTGTGATTGCATTAACAGAGCAATGCGTAGAGGGGGTCTAGTTCAACTAGGCACATTTAATCTTTGATGAGTTTTTGACAAATTCCATGGAGGCCCAGGAGCAGGGTAAGACCTTCCACTATGTGTGGTTGCTCTTATCCATCCTGTTGGTTGCAGGAGAACTACCAAAAGACCTCCAGTTCCCCACGGTTGAGGGTGACCTGCCCGAAGCTGCGAGGTACACATCACTCTAGGCAATGAAATACGCGGCTAGGATTCGTGAGATAAAGGTGTTTTGGGTGTTCATAGAGGCGAGCATATGAAAATGGATCAATCACAGGCCGCGCTTGTCTCCTACAATCCATAATAGCTTACAGAGCGCGACAAAGTTCAAGGCAGATATGCATAACCTGTATATCCAGTCATGCAAAGAACCCACACGAACATGGGCAAAGATCTCATTCATCGCAACGAATGATGCTATCTTTGCGGTAATGGTGTCCTGGCCTCCACAGTGGCATGCCCTGGACTTGGTAGAAATGGAAAATATCTCTGCACAGCAGCGAAAGTGGGAGACCAAGCTGCGCATCGTGTAGTTGGCAAAGAGAAGGCACCAGGAAGAAGAAGTGATCACATAGTAGAAGGTGACTAAGGTAGCAACGATAGCGTAGATGGCAGAAACCACAACCACAGCCACCAAAGAGACCAAGGAAGGCTAGGAAATGTCCATGGAGTAGGACATATAGGGGGAGGTAGAGACAGAGGAATGCACAAAACTGACACCAAAATTGACCCAACTCAAGAGGTTGCACATCCATGAGAAGCCAGCCTCGCGGAAAAAGACAAAGGCCACAAATACCTTTGCCAACCCAATCTAGCTCATCGAGGGAGACCTTCTTGACATTCGCGAATTAGTTCGCGATGTCACTAAGGATGCTTTTGATGAACTAGTGACGAAGAAGACAACTGTGTTGGGGGCACTCAGAGCATAGTTGCAGGTATTACAGGTACAACCCCCAGGAATGATGGCACCATAGGTTGTGGTAGGTACATTTGAAGCCGAGCCGATGTTGTGCGCCCACACCACAAACACTTTTGTATTACTAGAGGATGCAATGGTAGTAGCTGACGAGTGCGACGGGGCCAAGGCAAGTCAAATGAAGGGTTGGGGGTTGAATTTGGCCGCCCTTCCCAGAGAATGAAGGGCTAGGGGTTGAATGGGGTAACTACTGAGCTTCGTGCCAAGGAGGGCTGTGCCCTCCAGGTCTTGAGAGAGCAAAAGTTAAATTTAGAAAAGCTCAGCCTATAGCGCGACAACCTGGTCACACACACCCAGGGATTGGAATAGGCTGTGGAGAAGGCCTATAGCAACATACCGGAGTTGGCTGTGTTGGCGGGAATCCCAGCAGCAAAAAAGATTCACCAGCTAGCGGCTGGAGTTCGCAAGACCCAGGAAGAGGCTGCGAAGGTTCAATTGGAGCTAAACTTGCAGATCACCAAGCTGCGGCTGAAGGCACAGCCCTCTACACCCCCAGAAGTCAGAGAGCAGTGCCACTGTGCCATTCAATCAGGGTTGTAAGCGATAGAGCATGCTGTACAGGACTGCACAAGATTGTTGGATCAGTCTCTCTTCATGCTCACCTCATTGTAGGAAGATCCAACCATACAACGTCTAGAGATAGGATTAGGTAGTTACAGCAAGAATATGACAGTATCAAGGGAACCGTACAGATCAAGGAGGCCCAGGCTCTAAAGGAACAGGTGGATGTCGTGTGCTAGAAAGAGGCAGTGCTTAAAGCACACATCCAACCTTGGCTCGAGGAAGCATTCATGGTCACCGTCACGATCGAGGAAAAGTTGGCACAGATGCAGAGTACATATGCGCTAAGGCAAGAAGATGCCCTTGACAATGATGCATCATAGATTCGCACACAACTGATACAGTGGACAGTGGAAGAGTGTGTTGCAGACATAAGCGAAGCACAGAGGTTGCCGGATGGACTCCATGCGAAGATCACCGCACTAGCGGAGTGACTCGGGACAAGTCACGATGATTGTGTTGGGGGCCTGTTGGGCAGCGGATCCTCCCATAGCATGGTTTTGGGGTTTAAGGCCCAAGTTTTGGTCATTGTAATGTAAAGACCCCGAAAAATACGGGCACGAAGCACGAGAGTCTAGGGTGGTCCACCCTAAAATAATGTAATTTAATATAGAATGTATCAGCCGACCCATGGTTCGCGAACCATGGGAATGTATAAATAGAACGAGGCTCTAAGTGTAAAAGGTAGTTTTTTAGTTTAGAAGAAGTATTATGGGTTTTGAGTAAGGGATTAAGCTCTAAGTTTGTAAGTCCAAGTATTGGGTCATAGTAGTAGTAAGAGGCTCTGCAGCTGAGTGCATAGAGGCCTGGTAGAGTCCGCAGCTGTGTGCGCAGACCCCTGCAGCTGAGTGCGCAGGGCGGAGTTGGGATTGTATCTGAACAGAGGTTTAATAAAAGATAAGTTGATTCAGAAATATTGTGCATCTGCTCATAGATCTATGTGTGGTTATGCTTCTGTTGTATTCAAGCATTTTTTTATAGTTTTATGATTACGCGTACTGGTTATAAATGTTGAATGGTTAATAAAGATATTGGGTACACACAATTAAGTCAATATCTATAATTATCGCATAGTGAAGATTAAGGATCTAGATAACACCTCTTCGTGTTCGTTACAGAGCTGTGTGGAAGCAATTGCACAAGTTGCGAAGGTCAAATGACTATGTGGAGCAGCGCAAGCGCGTAGGTTGGGTTCGCGAACTTCCTAAGACCTCATCAAGACATCCCTAGGGTATAGAAACTTGGTTCTAGCACCCTCCTATGCTACCTCGGGTGAGACCTTAGTTCGCACACTGCAGGCTATTGCCAAAAGGGCCAGTAGTTTCAGGATTTATTTGGCTAAATTCACTGCTGAACCTGGGTCAGTCCCCAACAAGCCAACACCAAGGATGTGGTATAAGAAATTTGATACATTTATATAGCGACTTGGCTTCACCAGAAGCATAGCAGATCACTGTGTGTATTTTAAATTAATTAGTGACCGTGTTATTTATCTGGTCTTGTATGTGGATGATATGTTGCTAGTTGGAAATGATAAAGAAATTATCCAAGATTTTAAGACTCAATTGTCCTCCAAATTCGACATGCAAGATCTTGGTGATGCAAACTATATATTGGGCATGGAAATTAAAAGAGATCGGGCAAAGAGGAAGCTATGGTTAAAATAGAGGAAGTATGTTAAGACAATACTGTAGAGGTTTAATATGAAGGATAGTAAACCTTGAAGGTTCCTATTCTTGTAGGTGTGAAGTTATCTATTGAACAGTGTCCCAAGACACAAGAAGAGGAAGAGGACATGTCCCATGTTCCATATGCAAGTGAAGTTGGTATCCTGATGTATGCAATGGGTTGTACTAGACCAAACATTGCACATGCAATGGTAGTATTGAGAAGGTTTATGTCAAAACCAGGGAAGGAGCACTGGACAACAGTGAAGCAGGTTTTCAGGTATTTGTGTGGCACTAGTGATTATGGTTTGTGCTACCAAGGAAGACCACGATTGGATAGAGTGTTGGATATTCATGGCTTTGTTGATGCAGATTGGGCTAGAGATCTGGATTAGAGAAGATCTACAAGTGGGTATGTGTTTAACCTATTTGGAGGTGCAGTCAGTTGGATGAGCAAGAAACGATTTGTAGTGGCACTATCAACCACAAAGGCAGAATACATGGCAACCACTCATGCAAGCAAGGGAGCAGTTTGGTTGTAGAGATTTTGTTCAAGTATGGGGTTAGTATAGGGAGCTATAAGGATAGACTGTGACAACCAAAGTGAAATTTTCTTGGCAAAGAACCCTACTTATCATTCAAAGACAAAGGACATTGATGTTCAGTATCATTTTGTGAGGGATATGATAGAAGACAAAAAGGTGTTTCTGGTAAAGGTGAACACTTTGAAGAATACTACAGATGCATTGACAAAATTTGTGAACTCTGAGAAGTTCTCTTGGTGTAGAGAAATAATGGGCGTTACAGGGATGGATAAATGACTAATCTCTCCCGTGCCCCCCCTGTGGAAAGAAAACAACAAGTGGGAGAATGTTGGGTTGTGTTATATTCTTTCCAAGAGTAGCTCCCCTAGTTAACCGGGGGCGAAGCCCCCCTTTTGTTGCGCCAATTGTGAAGCGGGGGCGTCACAGCTCCCCTTGTCCAGGGGGTTTGAGAGGAGCAGGGAGCCCCCGTCTACGGGGTCTGGGGCAGCACCCCGGGAAATTTTTTTGGGACCCTATATTAGGTGGGAAAACCTACCTATGATTTTGTGCATGGTTTTCACACATGGTTTTGGGCGCGATGGTTTTTGGTCCATATTATTGGATGCTTCGACATGTATATATATATATATATATATATATATATATATATATATATATATATGTAGCATTGAAAGAAAAATAATGAAAAATCAATCTGGTAGTCCTAGTTTTCAGATCCAAGGGAAAATCTCTGTGTATATGTGTTTTATGTGTTATGCTCTTGCATTGTTTATTTTCTGTTTTTTGGAATTCATATACAGATAATTTCTGTATGAGGTTAAAACCTACATGACTAAGCTATGATTTACTTTAATTGATTCTTTTGTATGAAATCTAGGATTTGTATGAATGCCTAGTGAGAAGTCTAACACATGTGTTATCGGGAAATCTAGTGTCCACTCGGAGCTGCTAGTCCCACTAAGACTGGTAGCTATCTTAGAAACAAACAAACTAAAACTATTTTCGCTTTCCTTTATGATAGGTAGATAAGAGGGGAACAAAGGACACCAACCTCGGTCTTGCGCTTGGCTCCTCTCCCTTCTGATAGATCCTTGCCGCTTTTCCTTCGTCTACCCAGCTTCAAAGAGCACAATTGTTCTAACCCAGCATCATCCTCCCAGCATGAAAGCCCTTCTTCACCTCATGAAAAGCTTAGATCACCCAACACTATGATATTCCACCAAGAAACCAACAACACTTCCTTACAAGATACAAAATTCCAGCCTCTGGATCTCTAGGATGAGGGATCCATATATAGATGATTGCAGGGGGGTGAGTCAGCTTCTGGGATTTTGATTAGTGTCCTCTCCCTGATAGTTCTTGATTCCACTTAGATATTGATGATTTCTTACTCATCCCTGGGTGAATTCAGAGAGGCAAGTGTCACAGGAGAAGTTTCTGGAGGTCTTCTGGGAGATGTTGTAATCAACTGACCTTGTTCCTTTAGGGTGTGAAGAAACACTTTTAGGGACTTTGTTGGGTCCCTATAATACTAGTGATTACCCCATTACTATTGTAGTTATACCCCTTATTTATATTGTTGTGCCCCTATTACCCCCATATTGTTATTTCTGTGCCCCATAGAATCCCTCTATTGTTATTTTTGTGGCTTTATATTATTATTGTTAGGTCGGCTGGATTATATTGTGACTCCTTAGACTCCTATATATAGAAAGGAGGTTTTGTCATTTGTATCATCGAATAATTGTTCATTTATGTAATGTAAAGGAGGTTTCCCCCTCGAAGAGGCTGAATTCTAAGGCGTTGATCTATCTTTTCTATCTTTTCTTGAGCTGGTTTCATAACATTTGGTATTAGAGCTTTGGATTCTATGGTTTCGCTGCTCCAAACAGGTCATCGTGGAATTTTCGCTATAACTTTTTTTCTGTGATGTTTCAGAAGTCTCAAAAAAAACCCATTTGAGAAGAAATCGTGCTGAACCTTGGGTTTGAATTTCAGAGCTTTTCACGTGATATTTGCGGAGATATGATCTGAGGAAGTTGGTATTTTTGCAGACTCCTGAATTACATTCAAAACAGGTGACTTGGGGAAAATCATCATAACTTTCTCTCTAGGGATCGGATTGAAGTTTTGTAAAAAGGTACAGAAATAGGACAGAATGTAGTTTCTTGTGTGTGTGTTTCAGATTCAAAGGTTGAAACAGTGACTCGTGGCACGTCGTACAATTTCGCTCTACTGAACCAATCTAAAAGCAAGTCAGTGTGGGAGATTTCACATAAATCTTCCTTGGAGAATCCAATTTGGCTCAGACTTGTGGCATTGGAAAGAGGACACAGAAGGCTACTACAGGTAGCAATTTCAGAACTGTATGATCCGAAAGTACAGAGATACATCAGATTCAATATCAGGCTTCTATAAAGTGAAAAAAGGTGTGTAGTTTTTTTTTTAAATTTTTGTGTAAGCTTGGTTTAACGGAATTCAAAGGGCATAGTAAAGCATTATTATCGGTAACTAATGCCCCGAGGAAAGAAAATGCAAACACCTAGTAAGGAACCTGAAAGCTCTAGCATGACTCATGAAGAAGAGGAAGAAATGCTACATGATATATCAAAATTAGAAGAACACGTGCAACAAATGTCACGCTCACAAAATCTAACAGAAGCTAAGATAAGTGGCGTGGAATCTAAGATAAATGGCATGGAAGCTAAGATGGATGATTCGAAGACAGATTTGAAGAGAGACATGGAAGATTTGAAGATAGATTTGAAGACAGACATGGAAGAATTGAAGAAGTTGCTACAAGAAAGGGTCACTAATGGTGAAAAGGTAGTAAAGGAAACTCATGATGAGAACAAAAGAAATGTTAATCATGATTCCATAGACGCTAATGTTGGATCGAAGAATCACCATATTCCAAAAATCGATATGAGGAAGTTTGATGGCAAGGATCCCGCCACATGGATATTACAGATGGAGCAATTCTTCGATCTCAATAATGTGCAAAATGCACAAAAGGTACGTATGGCAACTGTATATTTGGAACCAAATCAGTTTGTATGGTATCAATGGCTTTGCTCTCGTAAACAATTTATCACTTGGGCAATTTTTACGGAAGAATTGATAGCACATTATGAAGATACAAAAAGCAACACTTTTTTTAGCCAATTGATAAGTCTCAAACAAAATGGTTCAGTAATGGAGCACATTGAGGAGTTCCAAAAATTGAACATAAGGGTAAAAGATATTCCAGAGGAGCATAGGATTGATGTGTTCATAGGGTCTTTAAAGGATAATATCCAACATGATGTTCGCCTTTGGGAACCTGATTCATTAGAGAAGGCATTCAGGTTAGCAAGAAAAATGGAAAGCAAAATTATGGCAACCAGGAAGCATACCACTCACAACTATAAAGATGGAAGTGTTGTTGCCCCTAGTCTTCCACAACCTATAAGGTTGACACCACAACAATTGGAAGAAAAAAGAGCAAAAGGGCTTTGTTACAATTGTGATAGAAAATACACTAAAGGTCATAAGTGTGCTGAGAAGAAATTATTCTACATAGATTGTGAAGAGGAAGAAGAAAAGGAGCAAGAAAGGTCAAAAGAAGAAGATATACTCCAGGAACAAAGCCTAGATGAAGAACAAATAAATCCGACCATATCTTGTAATGCATTGGTGGGAATTACCACTCCTCAAACCATCAAGATAGAAGGACAAATCAAGAAGAAAAAGGTAATAGTGTTGATTGATTCAGGAAGCACCCACAATTTTATTCATTGTAGGGTAGCAAAAGAATTGAATTGCTTCCTATATCCAGCACCAGAGTGTCAAGTGATGATTGCAAATGGAGGAACAATAAATTGCTCTGGAAAGTGCCATAATATCAAGCTATCCATGGGAGAATATGTATTGACTAGCCCAATGCTTTCCATTCCAATGGGAGGTGCGGATGTTGTACTAGGAGTCCAATGGCTACAATCCTTGGGTACAATAGCTTTTAATTTTCAAGAACTTTTCATCAAATTTTCTACGGAAGGAAAGGAAGTTGAATTAAGGGGTATTGAAGGGAAACCAGGAAAGATAATCAGCTCTCATGGTATGACAAAGCTTCTAAAAAGGAGCAAAGAGGTGTAATTGCACAATTATGCTCGCTAGATGTTTCCACATTGGAATCATCTATTTCTCCAGATCTCCAAAAAGTCCTGGACAATCATTCCAAGGTATTTGAGACTCCCAAGGGTCTCCCACCTATGCATGATCATGATCATGCTATTCATCTGATTCCAGGAAGTGTTCCTCCAAACATCAGGCCGTACAGATATCCCTATGTCCAAAAAAGTGAAATTGAACGTATGGTTGCAGAAATGCTAGAGGCTGGTATAATTCAACCGAGTCAAAGTTCTTTCTCAGCTCCAGTAGTATTGGTGCACAAGAAGGATGGATCATGGCGCATGTGTCCGGATTATAGGGAGCTCAACAAGCTCACTATTAAAGATAAGTTCCCCATTCCTGTTATTGATGAATTACTGGATGAATTGCATGGATCAATTTACTTCACCAAGTTGGATCTTCGTTCGGGATATCATCAAATCAGAATGAAGATTGAAGACATTCCGAAAACGGCATTTAGAACTCATGAGGGTCATTATGAATTTTTGGTCATGCCTTTTGGCCTTACCAATGCACCTTCAACATTTCAAGGTTTGATGAATTCAATTTTCAAACCATTCCTTAGAAAATTTGTGTTAGTATTTTTTGATGATATACTAATCTACAGCAAGTCTTGGAAGGATCATGTTGAACATGTTGACAGGGTGCTACAACTATTGGAGGAGAAACAATTATATGCAAAAAGATCCAAATGTTTCTTTGGAGTCCAGGAGGTGGAATATTTGGGTCATATTGTATCTCATGAAGGAGTTAAGGTAGACCCTAGCAAAATTAAAGCCATTAAGGAATGGAAAATCCCCACATCCATAAAGCATCTGCGAGGATTTCTTGGGTTGACAGGGTATTATCGCAAGTTTGTTAAGAATTATGGGAGAATAGCAGCACCTCTAACAACATTATTGAAGAAAGATTCATTTTCATGGACTCCGGAAGCAACAAAGGCCTTTGAACATCTTAAAGAGGCAATGTGCCAAGCACCGGTCTTAGCTACACCGGACTTCACAAAAACCTTTATTGTGGAATGTGATGCTTCAGGAAATGGAATTGGTGCTGTTCTAATGCAAGATGAAAGACCCATTGCTTTTGAAAGTCGTCCAATCAAGGGAAAGTTTTTAAGCAAAGCTATTTATGAGAAGGAAATGTTGGCAATACTCCATGCACTTAAGAAATGGCGACCCTACCTAATGGGAAGACACTTCAAGGTAAAAACGGATCATGATAGCCTTAAATACTTTTTAGAACAAAGATTATCCTCTGAAGAGCAACAAAAGTGGGTCACAAAGATGTTGGGTTATGACTTTGAAATCATCTACAAAAAAGGGAAGCAAAATGTGGTGGCAGATGCACTCTCAAGAAAGGATGAGGATGTGGAAGCATTGTTGTGTGCCATTTCTATTATCCAACCAGATTGGATAAACGAAGCAAGGGAGGAATGGAAGAATGACGAAGAAGTGTGGGCACTTATTCGAAAGCTACAACAAGATTCCAGTACTTCTGATACATTTAGCTGGCAAAATGATTCGTTATGGTACAAAGATCGCTTATACCTCTGTAAGAATTCCCAGCTAAAACAAAAGATTCTTATGGAATTGCACACTTCTCCCTTAGGAGGGCACTCAGGATTTTTAAAAACTTACCACAGGGTTAAGAAGGAATTTTTTTGGGATGGCCTTAAATCAGATATTCAAAATTTTGTGGCGGAATGTTTGGTTTTCCAGCAAAATAAAGTTGAAACAATTAAGACACCGGGTCTATTACAACCTTTATCCATTCCAAGCCAACGTTGGGAGGAGGTTTCAATGGATTTTATCACAGGTTTACCCAAGTCTGAGGGAAAGAGTGTCATCATGGTGGTAGTTGACAGACTTACCAAGTATGCACACTTTTGTGCATTATCACATCCATTTAAAGCCAGTATAGTTTCTACTGCATTTATGGAAACAGTTCAAAAGCTACATGGAAACCCAAAGATTATTGTAAGTGACAGAGATCCCATTTTCACTAGAAATTTTTGGACAGAATTATTTTCTTGTCTTGGTACTCAGTTAGCTCATAGCTCATCTTATCATCCTCAATCTGATGGGCAAACTGAGATAGTAAACAAATGTTTGGAAGGATATCTTCGTTGCTTTGTATCTGATAAACAGACACAATGGGTCAAATGGTTGCCTCTAGCTGAATGGTGGTATAACACTTCCTTCCATACAGCAACAAAAATGACCCCATTTATGGCACTTTATGGGTATCAACCACCATCCATCACATCATATTTAAGAGAAAATTCTAAGGTTCAGGCAGTGGAACATCACATCGAACATCAACAACAAGTCCTCCAACTCTTAAAGGATAACCTCGTGTTGGCACAAAATAGAATGAAACAACAGGCAGATCAACATCGCAGTGAAAGAAGTTTTGATGTAGGTGATTGGGTATTCCTACGGCTACAACCATATAAGCAAATGTCCCTAAAGCAAGCTAAGAAGGATAATAAATTATCACCAAAGTATTATGGTCCGTACAAGGTGTTGCAAAAGATTGGTACTATGGCATACAAATTGGAGCTTCCTGCAGCTTCTCGATTGCACCCAGTTTTCCATGTTTCATGTTTAAAGAAGGTTATAGGTGACAAGCTCCCAATTCAAACAATATTGCCAGAACTTGACGAGGAAGGAAAAATTATATTGGAACCGGAAGCAGTCACAGAAACAAGAACTCGACAGCTACGAAATCGATCAATTTCAGAGTATCTTATCAAGTGGAAGAACTTATCTGCTGAAGATTCCACATGGGAGGATGAGAATTTTATGCAGAAGTATCCAGAACTACTCAAGCGTTGAGGACAACACTTTTTTGAAGGAGAGGGGCATGTTGGGTCCCTATAATACTAGTGATTACCCCATTACTATTGTAGTTATACCCCTTATTTATATTGTTGTGCCCCTACTACCCCCATATTGTTATTTCTGTGCCCCATAGAATCCCTCTATTGTTATTTTTGTGGCTTTATATTATTATTGTTAGGTCGGCTGGATTATATTGTGACTCCTTAGACTCCTATATATAGAAAGGAGGTTTTTTCATTTGTATCATCGAATAATTGTTCATTTATGTAATGTAAAGGAGGTTTCCCCCTCGAAGAGGCTGAATTCTAAGGCATTGATCTATTATTCGATGATACAAATGGGGTTGCAGTGCCCAAAAATGTCTATAACAGTTGCCCCCTAAAGCATGAGGTCATTAATCTTTTGATGTCGAGTGAAATGCTTTATCATGAGGATCCGAAGTTTTTTCGAGCTGGAAGGCGACCTATAATAAGATACAATACAATACATTATCTTCATAATACTTTTCATGATCTAGCTGAGGCGGGAATTCCCATGCTCAGTTTTATAAATTCATTTTCATGTACATAAGTTAGACAACGTCTGTGTGGCAGACTGATGATTCTGATAGAGTCATCATCCTTTGATTTAGATGATTATCTGTGCAACAATGATGTACGTTTGATATCTTTATTTTCCTGAATATATCGCAGCCCGGATGGATGAAACTAGATCCAGGGTCCTCAAACTCGTCCAATCTTCACTTGGAGTACAAGTCAATCCATGTGAAAGATGTTCTGGAATCGAACATGGAAAGACATCGCCTGATTACCAGCCAATTATGTAAGCTGTTAACAAGCACGAGAGGAATCACCGATAATGATGATGACCCTCAAGGTACTACAGTACAATTTGCGTGGTGTGAAAAGGGACTTGGCATCGAACACCACGCAAAATATTTTGGTCGAAGGCCATTGACGTAAACTTGTCGTCGGAAGTGAGAAACTTGCCATTGAGGCATGCAAGTTTCAAAGCACTGAAAGGGTTGTTCCTAAATCGACTTCTTGGATAATGAGCTGATGTCGACAAGAAGCGATCCATCGTAGGAGGGCATTAATGAATCCCACATCTACGACGCGGAACAAAGTAAATGATTTTGGAGGTGAAAATGATCTGATGATACAGGGTTCAGGGTGGCGATCATGAAAGAATGGAGCGTGAATGTATTGCAGCGGATGAGACACACGTGAATTCTCTGAGTGACTTCTCTTGAACATACTGGCGACACTGACATGGATTGGTAGCGTTAACCCCAAATATGGATGGTGCGATGGACCAATGGTGATATGACCGGTGAACGGAATAACCCAATCCAACTCGGATGTGGAGTGAAAGTGTCATGTTCAAGAGCGACTTGCTACCAATAAATTTTCTTCAAGTTTTCTTCCCAATTTTTCCCCAGTCATTGCTGACCAGTACCTCTTTATTTTTATCAAGCTTGAGGAGGATAACATATTCTTGTTCTATAATTTTCCCTTCAGGCAAACTCGTCACTATGTTTTAACGAGCCTAGCGATAGTGAATCTCGTTCTTGTCTATATCGACAAGTTTGTCACTATTTGGTTTTAACAAGTTTAATGACAAAGATAACTCGGTCCTTTTCAATTTTAGAGAGTCTGAAAGGGACGTAAATGAAACTCTAATAATCATTTTTCATCATATAATCCCTTAAGTCTGGAAAAGTATAAAATAATACGAAAGGGATGAATTTTCGGTAATTTTAATGAGCCGAACAAAACAAGCGCTCGATCTTTTTGTGTAATAATCCCTCAGGTCCAAAAATATTAAAATCTAGAGGAGGGATAAAACTCCTAGTAGCTTTAACGAGTTGGAGAGGCCAATTGCTCGTCAATCTTTTCATATTTTACAAGTCAGATGAAAAGAGCTTAAAGGAGACTTGTTTTTTGAGGAATGAGTGATAATTTCAGGTAGCAACTAATTCCAGGTAGGGTTTGGAATTTTCCAATCACGTCAGTGTCACAAGGGTGGCTAACAGGATCACTCTTCGTAGCTGTTCCTCAAAAATGGGTAAACAATCAAACGGAGGTGAATGATCGGCTAAAACAGAGTGGAGGTGATGGTAAGAACATGACCAGGGCTCAAAAGCTGATGATAATGCATTCACAATGGTTATTTATCGAGGATTGGTTCATTTTTTAATGAGCTTAAACTCTGGGGGAAACATTTGCTCATTGCTAAGGTTTAATTTTTAATGAGCTTTAACTTCGCATAAAAACTGCTTGTGCCAGTCGTATAATAAGGATGTCTCATCGATAAGTTCAATTTTTAGGGAGCTTGCACCATTCGAAACTTTGCTCCGGATCCTTTCATTATGCAAGTTAGGAATGACCAATCCTACGAGTTTAAAGGGTTGAGAGACTACAAACTAAGAAAATAAATGGTCACTCTTTTCCTTCAGGAAAAAAGGTTTGCATGCCCCTAGGCATAGTGAAGTAGAGTTTCCAGGTTACCATATGAAATTTCTCGCATTTGCAAGATTGCTCCATCCGCGTTGCAGACAAAACACTTCCTTGGCGATGTCTACCAAAATAGACAAAGGTGAGTGGCGCGGTCGCCTCCACTCACATAACTTTGATGAGGGAATCTTATTCCAGTCTAATCCCATTTTCCTAAATGGACGGGTGCATCAGACTAGTCATATATCCTCCGCAGAAACCTACCCTATACCCAAGGTTTTCCTGCTGAAACAGACCAGGGTGCATGCCCCCTGGGTTTTAGTCATGTCCTCCCGAATTACTCGCGCTCTTTAGGTGGACGGACTGGAGATTGATGAGACATTCCTTGCATGAAAAGACCATTTAGGGATGGAATTTGACTATTAGCTATGTGTGCGCTGGGGAACAAAAGCTGGTCTATGAGCTGGACCACTCGGCCTTCATGCGGAAAACACATTACTCTAAAGAGTGAGGAGACAATGGCCCCCATGCTATAAATATAGTCGCGCCCAAGGAGTATATTATAATCTAGAGGTCCTTGGACTACCATCACATTCATATAAATGGTTTTCCTTCTCAACGTTATGGGCACATTGGGAAGGATCCCTAACGGTCGACTGGTTCCTTTGTCGAAGCCTGTCATATTTCTCATCTCAGGCAAAAGCGATGGCTAACCAAGCACTTCCCAAGCAGTTGAGGAAATGATACTCACAGAAGCCCCTTCATCTATGATGGTACCAACCATGATCATTTTGTAAGCTTGTACAATGATTCGGAATGTTACATTAGCCGGTAAACGGGGTCTGCCTAGTAGATTCCAATCGAAGGAAACGACTAGGTTGCTTGGAGGTGCAACTGAAGAGACAACCAGATATGACTCTAACGAACTTCCTTCCTGCGGTAAAGGAATGGGTAGATTGCCCCCTATTGAGAATGCAACAAGATGACGGAGCTTAGTGGAAAGAAGTTGCCTTCACTAAGTGGGCCCGCAGGCTATTTTTGCCGCAAAGTCTATTTTTAGACTATGTCTATTTTTAGACATATGGATCATGGTCTATGAGTTGTAGGATGCTATTTGTGGATGATTGGTCATGTTGGTAAAAATATATGGACTTCTATTTTTAGACATATGGGCAGTTTCTATTTTTAGACTGCCAGGCTAAAAATAGAACAGTCGAATATTATTGTCTCATAATAATATTTGGACTATAAACATTATCGTATCCTCTTGGAGCACTTCAGTTTGAGCTACATATGTGGCACATGCAGCTGTCAGAAGGAAATACACTTTCCTTGTGGGTCAGTTGAGCTATTGCATGCAGGACTTCAGTTAGAACTCATGTGGTTGAGTTTCGGTGGAGTTGATTGTGAAGTTGATGGAGTTGTGTTCAGTTTGACTTGGTTGAATTAGTTGTATTTTAGTCTAACTAAAGAATACACTAGTGATGAGTTGTGTGAATTAATTATTAATTAATTCACTAATTATTAACTCATAAAGCAACTAAAGAATACATCAGTTAACTCAGTGCATGGACAGTTCAGTGGAGACAGGTGTTAGAGGTTGAGATTGCTATCAATTGTGACTATAGTTGTGCATGAGATTTGCACATGCATGGATGGAGATTGCCCATGAGGCTTGTGTAGTATAACCAAGGAAATTCGAATTCACAGAGTGATTGATTCTCTTGCAGGATTGCGCGGTGGAGGCAGGCAAACAGTGGAGGATATTTGAGGCATCAAATCTGAGCTAGTTTGTGTGTAACAGGTGGAGATAGTACTGAGTACTTGTGAGGAGTATTGTACTATGTATTGTTACATGTTCTCAATCAATATAATATACAGATAGTGTGGGGTTTTCATCTATATGCTTTCCCTGGGTTACATATTGTGTTAATGTGCACATGCGATTAATGTTTCATTGTTTTTAATGCTGCTAAATTGATGATCAACGTAGAGGAGGTTATGTATTATGCATGCATTCCGCAAATAGTGTATAATCAGGATAATCTCTATGAATAAGTGTCATATTATTCAAAATTTCTACATGGTATCAGAGCTGTTGATCATCAGATCTATTATTCAGAAAGTGTTTACATTTTATTCTTCAGGCAGAGTCTGTAATCGGGCCATGTAGCCTCTGGATTCATCCTTCCTTTGGAAGGTGAGATATCCGGTAAAAGCCCATACAGTCAATCTCTGTACGAGAAATACTTTTTTCTCACGAATTTTAGATCAGAGGCGGTTGAGTTGTTGAGCTGGTGGAATTCGAATTTGCAGTAGTGTTTTCTTGGTGTCAACGTTGCAATGTCTTTCAACGGATTGCGATTGGAGTATGCTCTTGAGGGCAACTCAAACTATATTGCATGGAAGGACAGGATGGAAGCAGTATTAGATGATAATGGGCTGAAGGAGTTCATAGAGGCTGAGGTCCCAAAGCCTACTAATGCTGCCGAAGCTGAGGTTTGGCAAAAGAAGACAGTAAAGTGTTGAAGGATTCTGTTGGAGGGCGTGAAGGATCACATTGTGTCCAGCCTGCATGGAAAGGCTTCTCCATACTTGATGTGGAAAGCATTGACAGATCTATTCCAAAGCAAGAGCGATCAGAGGAAGCTGGCACTCAAAGATAAACTCAGAAACATTAAATGCGAGAAGGGAGATAGCATGCCCAAGTATCTCACGAAGTTCACTCAGTGCAGGGATGAGCTGGGAAGTGTGGGGGTGACTGTCGATGATGAGGACTTGGTGAGCTTGGCTCTCCTTGGTCTTCTGAAGAGTTGGCATTCCTATCAGGACTCTATCAATGGTTGGGAGAAATTGCTAGGATGGGAGAGACTTTGGTCAGATCTTGTGCAGGAGGAGATCAGGCGAAATACCAGGGACGGATCTTCATCAAAGGCACCTGATGAAGAAAATTGTGCTTTGGCTGTCAAAGAAAAGAAGGGGAAGAACAAGAAAGCTTCTCATTCCGGTGCGAAAGGCAATAAGTAGGACATTTCCAAGGTGAAGTGCTTTCACTGTCACTAGCATGGACAATATGCCACTAATTGTCTGCAGAAGAAGAAGAACAAGCAAGCTACTGGATCTGCAACAGGAGAGGCTCTAGCCTCGCATTTTGAGCTTGATTTTTCATCAATCGCATGCTTGGTATCAAGTGTGATGGGATCGGTATGGTTCTTGGACAGTGGTGCATCTTTTCACATGACAGGAGATCGAGATTTGTTTTCTGATCTGGAGGAGAAAGATCTTGGAGTGCACATCGAGATGGGCGATGATGGTAGATACAGTGCGACCGGTATCGGTACCATTTCCTTTGAGAGGGAGTCTGGTAAACCCTTCGTATTGAAGGAAGTGATGCATGTTCTAGGATTGAAGAAGAATCTTATCTCTATGGCAATGTTAGAATACAAGGGATATGATGTTGTTTTCAGCGAGGGAAAGGCTTTCCTGTGTAGTAAGACAACTAGAGAAACCCGGAAGATAGGGGTTCGAGTCAGGAACCTTTATCAGTTGCATGTAGATGGCTGCGCAAAAATGGCATGCAATGCAGAAGGATTGGTGAGCCGGGATGATGGCGAGCTGTGGCACAGGAGATTGGGTCACCTTCACCATGGAGCCTTGAAGATACTGCAGCAGATCACTACTGGGCTTCCTAAAGGCACTCTTTCATAGTCAGATTAGTGCAAGGGGTGTACTTCAGGAAAGTTTGTGAAAGCCACCTTTCACGAGAAGGATAGTCGCGCCACAACGATCCTTGGGAGAATTCACACAGACATGTGTGGACCTTTCTCAGTAGCTTCGACAGCAAAGCACAGGTATTATGTGATTTTTGTTGATGATTTCTCTCGAAAGTGCTGGATCTTCTTCATGTAGAAAAAGAGTGAGACATACTCAAAGTTCTGTGAGTTCAAAGCACTGGTCAAGAAGGAGTCGAGGAAGAAGGTGAAGGCTCTTAGGAGCGACAATGGTGGTGAATACATTTCTGGCAAGTTCAAGGATTTCTGCAGCGCAGAAGGGATTCGAAGAGAGCTCATAGCTCCCCATAACCCACAGCAGAACAGGGTTTTTGAGCAGAAGAATAGAATGATCATGGGTGCTGCACGGGCGATGTTGCATGATTAGGGCCTACCTCTTCACTTGTGGGTGGAAGCATGCAATACTGCAGTATATGTGCAGAACCATTGTCCTCACAGGATACTTGGCATGAGTACACCCGAGGAGGCTTATTCTGGTAAGAGGCCTGATATTTCTCATTTGAGGATTTTTGGTTCTAACGTTTACATGCATGTGACAAAGGATGCCAGGAAGAAGCTGGAGCCGACCGCAGAGGTTGGGATATTTTTGGGGTACACTGATATGCCCCACAACTATCTTGTGTATTTGCCAGACTGTGGCAAGACTGTTGTGTGACGGGATATAAAATTTTAGGAGGAGAAAGCCATGAAGTGTTCGCTTGAGAGGGAGCCACACTTGCATGCAGATGAGGAGCTATTATTTACTAAAGATGAGCTTGAGTACATGGATCAGCCACAGGACGAAGTTCATGGAGTGGAAGAGACCACTCATGCAGCGCCAACCATCAGAGGGCGAAAGCGCTTGACAGAAGCTGAGCGACTGGCTCAAGATGCAGAGAAGTTTGTAGGACCACCTACAGCTCAACGTAGATAGAGATAGTCACCCGATCGGTACACTGGATACATGGCTCTTGTGAGAAAATGTGTTGTGACTGAGCCATCCTCTTTCGAGGAAGTTGTGGAGGATCCCGCATGGGTAGATGCCATGGTGGAAGAGCATGATTCGATTGTCAGAAACAATGCATGGGAGATTGTCCCAATACTGGAAGGGAAATTAGTGGTGGGTTCGAGATGGATCTACAAATTTAAGCAGGCAGCTGACGGGAGTGTGGAGAAGTACAAGGCAAGATTTGTTGCCCGAGGCTTTTCACAAATAGAGGGGATTGATTATGAGGAGACCTTTGCACCTGTCGCAAGGTATTCTTCCATACGGACGATTCTTGCTCTCTCAGCGCAGATGGGATGGCACATTCATCAGATGGATGTGAAGACTGCGTTCCTCAATGGAGTCATTGAGGAGGAGGTGTACATAGAACAACCTGAAGGTTTTGAATCTTCAGTAGCGAGTTGCATGTGTGCAGGCTCAAGAGAGCATTGTATGGGTTGACACAAGCACCACGTGCTTGGTACACACGGATAGATAGTTATTTCACCAGACTTGGATTCTCCAAGAGTGAGGCGGATCCTAACCTATACCAGATTGTGGTGGAGGGTAAGTTGCTTATCATTGTATTTTATATAGATGATTTGATTCTAACAGGTGATGAGCTGTTGATACTTTCATGCAAGGATGATCTTGCTAAGGAGTTTGAGATGAAGGACTTGGGCCTCCTTCATTATTTACTGGGATTGGAAATTTGGCAGCGCAGTGATGGACTATTTGTTTCTCAGGGTAAGTATGCTCGGGAGATACTGGAGAAGTTCAACATGCATGGCTGCAAGCCTGTTGATACTCCTCTTCCTGGAGGTTGGAGGAAGGAGGATGCCACTTCAATAGAAGAGGTGGATGCCATTGTTTATCGACAATTGGTGGGGTCGCTTATGTATCTTGTCAATACACGACCCGATATATGCTATGCTGTTAACCAGCTTTCACAAGCTATGGTTAATCCAACCAAGCTCTTCTGGGAGGCAGGCAACCATGTATTGTGTTATCTCAGAGGCACATCGGGATATGGATTGTGGTATAGATAGGAGGATGAGGTGAAGCTATGTGGCTTCATGGACGCAGATTGGGCAGGGAGCCCAACGAACAGAAAGAGCACATCTGGAGGGGTCTTCAGTATCGGGTTGATAGCAGTTTCTTGGTACAACAAGAAGCAAGATACGTGGCACTAAGTTCAGCAGAGGCCGAGTATATGGTAACAAGTTTGGCTGCATGCGAGGCTATATGGATGAGGAAGATCCTGGTCAGGTTGTTCAGTTCATACTTGGAGCCTACTGTGATTTACTGTGATAACCAGAGTTGCATTAAACTCTTACCTAATCCAGTATTTCATGATAGATCTAAGCACATTGACATCAGGTACCATCATATCAGAGATTGTGTGCAGTGGAGAATCATGTAACTTTCATACATTCCAACGGAGGATCAGGATACTGATATCTTGACGAAGGCTCTCACCAGGAGAAAATTCGAATACCACTGAGGCAGGATAGGGGTTGCTGATAATCCATATCTTGTTGAGAGGGAGTGTTGAGAATGCAACAAGATGATGGAGCTTAGTGGAAAGAAGTCACCTTCACTAAGTGGGCCCACAGGCTATTTTTGCTGCAAAGTCTATTTTTAGACTATGTCTATTTTTAGACATATGGATCATGGTCTATGAGTTGCAGGATGCTATTTGTGGATGATTGGTCATGTTGGTAAAAATAGATGGACTTCTATTTTTAGACATATGGGCAGTTTCTATTTTTAGAATGCCAGGCTAAAAATAGAACAATCGAATATTATTGTCTCATAATAATATTTGGACTATAAACATTATCTTATCCTCTTGGAGCACTTCAGTTTGAGCTACAGATGTGGCACATGCAGCTGTCAGAAGGAAATACACTTTCCTTGTGGGTCAGTTGAGCTATTGCATGCAGGACTTCAGTTAGAACTCATGTGGTTGAGTTTCAGTGGAGTTGATTGTGGAGTTGTGTTTAGTTTGACTTGGTTGAACTACTTGTATTTTAGTCTAACTAAAGAATACACTAGTGATGAGTTGTGTGAATTAATTATTAATTAATTCACTAATTATTAACTCATAAAGCAACTAAAGAATACATCAGTTAACTCAATGCATGGATAGTTCAGTGGAGACAGGTGTTAGAGGTTGAGATTGCTATCAGTTGTGACTATAGTTGTGCATGAGATTTGCACATGCATGGATGGAGATTTCCCATGAGTCTTTCGTAGTATAACCAAGGAAATTCGAATTCACAGAGTGATTGATTCTCTTGCAGGATTGCGCGGTGGAGGCAGGCAAATAGTGGAGGAGATTTGAGGCATCAGATCTGAGCTAGTTTGTGTGTAACAGGTGGAGATAGTACTGAGTACTTGTGAGGAGTATTGTTCTATGTATTGTTACATGTTCTCAATCAATATAATATACAGATAGTGTGGGATTTTCATCTGTATGCTTTCCCCGGGTTACATACTGTGTTAATGTGCGCATGCGATTGATGTTTCATTGTTTTTAATGCTGCTAAATTGATGATCAACATAGAGGAGGTTGTATTATGCATGCATTCTGCAAATAGTGTATAATCAGGATAATCTCTGTGAATAAGTGTCATATTATTCAAAATTTCTACACCCCCATATTCATCAGAATCTGTGTTTATGAAAAGAATTTGAACGGTGTCGTTCTCATTCTATTCGGTGGTTGTATCATCTAAAGATGGACCTTTCGAAGACAAGACCCGGTCTATTGCCGCCTCAACCTTTTGACTTTCGTCTGGTATGGATTCAACAGGTTTATCTTCAATGGCAGATGCTTCGACCGACCACAATGGCGTGTCGGTCGGATTTTCAACTAGCGATGGACTCAGCAAGAGTTTCTTGTATCCAGGAGGAAGCCATAGCGGTGAAGCAGGACGGTTATCCAAGACTCTTTTAGCTTCATCTAGGAAAGGCCAACAATGGACGACATGATCACCTTCACATAGTTTACAAGGAAATTTACATTTCCTTTTCTGTCCAAATGCTTTGCTTTCACTAATTGATGGTGTACTTTCAACATGATCTTCAAAGGTTGATGACACCGGATTGTGCAAACGAGGAGACCAATCCCTTAAGATCCAGGGATGCAAGGACAATCTCGATGATAGTGGTCTCCTTTGCAAATGACACATGGATATTTAGACCTGGACGGTGCAGTGTACGGATTTTCACTAGACGATGCCTAGTTACCCCTTTTCGCCTTTGGCTCCTTCTTCTTCTTCTCTTTCTTCTCCTTCCCCTTTTTCTCCTTCTTAGTTACTTGACTTTTGGCTTTACCAGCTTTATCAAGCGAAGAGGAAGGAGGAGAGGGAGAATCGAACGAGGTAGAAGGTTGGGGGGGAACTTTAGTATCATCCAGTTGCTGACTCAATTGTTCAGGAATCACGGTGTTCTGAATGATGGAGGTCGAGAAGAGCCATATTGGCAAGCCAATCGTCAATCCTGAAAGTGACAATGTGGCCATATGAGGTGCACCAACATCTCCCCAAGAGGGAAAGGACTAGGATTTCCTCCAAGGGGAAATCCTTGGTTGGTGGACTCCATTTTTCTCAACCTAAGACCAACGTGGGAATGGTGATATTATTCCGATTAAAATAAATTTTAGACACTTTGATACAACTTGTTTTTTCAATTTTTAAGAGTCGAGAAAAAACAAAATATGACTCTAGTCACCTTCGATTTTTAATGAGCTTGAAGTGACAAGTGCTCAGATGGACCTTTTCCTTTAAGGAGTCTGAAAAGGAACGAAAGAGACTACTATGGAAATCTAGATAGAGGGATTACCAAACCAATCACAAAACTGCAGAATAATTTTTATGGTACGGCAATCAATCTTCCTGAATGTTGTGTTTAGTGCATTGCAATCGATAGGGTGGCAGACACGGCTTCCTATGGATAAAGGATATAGCCTATTTTGGTCTCCCAATATATACTCGACGGTACGTGGGAGCACAAGTCCGTACTAGCACTTGTCATCTAAAAGAGGAGGAATCACCCAACCAACAGTGAAAGCGACAGTTACCAAGCTTTACGACGCCGGAATACGTCTCTAGCCTAGACTTCTAGATGTTGTGCGTTAGGTTCCAAAGCGTTTTTATGTTCATTGAATTTATTTTACAGTTGATCTTTCTTAAGAAATTTTCCTTTCAGGTTCACCGCGTGATGTAGATATACAATTCCTAAAATGCAATCTAAGATGATAAACAATCGTTTAATCTTATTTTTGCAATGAAAATCCTAGCTACTAAAGAAAGAGAGATGATATTATTTCAACATAGAGCAGAGAGCACACACTAGATGCACTGTCCTAAATCAAACCAACAAGCAGTCTAAATGCAAATGCACATGCTTGTATTTGTTTTCAGCTTTCTTAATGTGTGAATGACAAGAAGAATGCTAAGTACAAATCTAAATTATCTTTTCAAAGTGACAGTACTAACAAATTTCTCTTCAAAAACGAAAGGAAGATAATGACGACACTTTGCTATTTTGAATTGAAAACTGCTTTCGACACTTGAAAAACTACTAATTCAAATCAAATACAGGAGTAACTGTATAATCGACCATCAAGAACAATAGAATTATTTTCTTTGACTGAAAACGACACTTGCGACACTTTCAAATCAAAAGACGACTGTTTGATTATGCTATTTTTTGTAAAAGAGAACTGTAAATGATGCACAACACATAAAATCATTCACAATTCTTTGTACTATGGAGGCGGAATCATGCAAAGGAAGGGAGTTTCTACAGTGTTATACTGATCACAGACAACAAAACTCCTGAATAAAGCTGAAGAGAGTGAACACAAAACCAAAATCTGAAAGCAGAAGAGGTCTTTTCTAATCAGCGCACCTGCAACACAGGAAAAGTGCGATGCAGCGCACCTACTGCACACGGGAGGTGCGATGCATCCAGATTCCCAAGAGGAGAAAGTGCGATGATCCAGGGACAAGAGTTCAACTTGGTTCTTGGTCACAGTTTGCAGCTTAGTTCATGGATTTAGGCCGAGCTAATGATAGTCAGTAAATAGAAATCACAGGGGCTGATCTAATGAGGTTACTAGAGCCACCATTAGGGAAATCAGGATGGTTGCAAATCGATTGTTCAGTTTATAAAAAAAACCCAGAGATAGACTGAAGCAACATTGATCTACTTTGCACTTGCATAGCAAATGCAGTTCGAAGGCTAGCTGGCTTAACTTCAGGCTCCGTCTGTAAGTTTATAAAACAAACAAATATAGATAAGCAAACAACCTATTCACTCCCCAGTGGAGTCGCCATTTTGCTATCGGGAAATATAGTGTCCACTCGGAGCTGCTAGTCCCATTAAGACTGGTAGCTATCTTAGAAACAAACAAACAAAAACTATTTTTGCTTTCCTTTATGAGAGGTAGATAAGAGGGGAACAAAGGACACCAACCTCGGTCTTGCGGTTGGTTCCTTGCTTGGTTCCTCTCCCTTTTGATAGATCCTTGCCACTTTTCCTTCATCTACCCAGCTTCAAATAGCATAATTGTTCTGACCCAGCATCATCCTCCTAGCATGAAAGCCCTTCTTCACCTCATGAAAAACTTAGATCACCCAACACTATGATATTCCACCAAGAAACCAACAACACTTCCTTACAAGATACAAAATTCCAGCCTCTAGATCTCTGGGATGAGGGATCCATATATAGATGATTGCAGGGGGGTGAGTTAGCTTCTGGGATTTTGATTAGTGTCCTCTCTTTGATAGTTCTCGATTCCACTTGGAGATTGATGATTTCTTACTCATCCCTGGGCGAATTCAGAGAGGCAAGTGTCACAGGAGAAGTTTCTGGAAGATTCCATGATGATCCACCTTGCAAACTATCTTTTCCATTTGTCGACTGTCACCCATCGCACCCTACAGAAGGGCTTTCTAGTATGCATCGCACCCTTTTCACTAAGCATGTGAGATGCATCGCACCTTCTGCACTAGGAAGTCTGTATGGTCCAGCTTTGACCAGTTCTGAGCAGTTTTCTATGGAGGAATTTTGGGAGATGATGTAATCAGTTGACCTTGTTCCTTTATGGTGTGAAGCAACACTTTTAGGGACTTAGGAGCCCTTGGTTTATGGACATGTATGATTGGGGTTGCAGTGCCCAAAAATGTCTATAACAACATGTATTTTGGAAAGGTTATTTGTAGATCCATTTTTGTGTGAATGGTTTCTAGGATTTGATATATGTTGTAGTAAGTATGTCATACCTTTGGAAGACATATTGAAACCCTAGATGTAATGAATGCTTTTATGAAGGAGTATAGGGTGCATAAAGTCCCTAGCAAGATGTTGAAAGACTAGATGTCTCTTGTTTGTAATTGAGTTTGGGTATCTGATATGTATACAGATGAAATGCTTTCGTGATTTTGATATGGCTAACATCATGTTTCTATATATTTGGTTGTACTTGCTATTTAAGTTGTGTAGGTACACAATCTCCAACTTGGTGGAGATGCTCGTTGATGTGATAAGCATGATGATCATGATGATAACTCTGATGAAATGGTTGGAAGTTGTTGTAGATCATTATGGTACAATTAAAATATTAAAAGTATTTAAGGAATTTCCAACACAAAATTACAAAATTTGATGGAACTTGTGGTAAATTCTAGACCCTGTTCTTTCAATTGGTGGCTTTTCTCATCATTATGGTCTTGAGGATTTTGTAGTTAATACATTTGGAGGATGTTAAAGGTTACTTCTTCTCATTGTTTATAGAGCTAATAGATTTCCCAAAATAAAAGACTGGATTAAAAATTGATCAAATATTGCACACTATCCTAACTAATTGAGTTTCATAAAGTTGTGAAGAAAGCATGACTTGTTGTTGGAAATACAAAAAAGATAAAAATAAGTTGACATTCTTCCAGAAACATATATAGAAATGTATATGAAGGTTCTTTGAGAAACATATATAGAAATGGATATGAAGGCAACTGCAATTGAGGGGTTGAAAGGGAATCTTCAAACATATTATATTTTGAAGATCCTTAGTGTGGATATTTGTGTAGACACTGTAATTGGTAATGCCATGATAAAAGGAATTTCTAGTGGGAAGAAAAAAAATGACAATTGGGGAAATGATTGTGTTATGAATGAAAACTCTTTTCGTGGTTGAGATATTTACTGGCTTGGACAACTCCACTACTTTTCAGATTGTTAAGTCTCTTCAATAGTTTGGGCACATTAGGAAAGCTACTACAGTCATCACACTTCTTCAGCCAACACCTGAGACATTCAATCTCTTTGATGATATTATTATAATGTCAGAAGGACATATTGTTTACCATGGGTCCCGTGATCATGTTCTTGAGTTTTTGAGTTTTGTGGCTTCAAGTGTCCAAAGCGTAAGTGCATTGTAGATTTTCTGCAAAGGTTACCTCTAGAAAGGAGAAAGAACAATATTAGGAGGACAAGGAAAATTCATATAGATACATTTCAACAGAGAAGTTTTCTCAGAAATTCAAACAGTTTAATGTTGGATAGAAGTTAGCAAAATATCTTTCTAAACCTTTTTGATAAGTCTGGAGGCCATAGAGCTTCCTTGTCTTTCAACAAGTACTCACTTAAAAAATGGGATTTTTTCAAAGAATGTTTTGATCAAGAGTGGCTACTTATGAAGAGAAACTGATTTTTTTATGTCATTAAGGAAGCACAACTTTCTGTAGTTGCATGTATTGAAATGAAATTGTTCTTCCGGTCACACATGCTTGTTGACCTTGAGCATGAATGCTATTATCTTGCCTCTCTATCCTTCTCCCCCATGATCGTGATCTTCATTTGCATTCTAGATCTAGTGATGAGAGTTAGACTACTTCCAGTGTTCTTCAGACAAAGGGAACTTTACTTCTACCCAACATGGGCATACACTCTTCTAGGATTCCTTCTGAAGATTCCACATTCGTTGTTTGATTCACTTATTTGGACCTCAATTTCTTACTATGAGATTGGGTACTCCCCTAAAACTGGAAGGTTTCTTCATCAATTTCTTGTCTTCTTTGCTGAGTCAAATGGAAACTGCATTATTCCATGCAATATATAGAGTTTGTCAAAACATAGTTATTGTGAACGATGGAGGTTCTTTGGCAACACTGATGGTTATGGTATTTAGTGGATTCCTCATCCCAGGTTCTTTAATTCCAAAATGATGGAAATTGAATGAATGGAGTTGATGTTCCTTGTAGTGATAAAATTGACACTTTTACTCTAAATTATCTCACCATAGACAGGAATCTTATTGACGAATTCCACAAAGATTTGGAGCAAAGATCACATATACAAAAAACAAAGTCATCTACAAGCCTTTAATTTAGGGCTCATTTTTGGGCCAATGGTGTCGAATTCTAAAAATCCGCGACCTGGGTTTTCTGCAGAATGCCCCAAATTGACTTCCATGGGGACAATTTCCAAAAGTTGGGATTGGTTTAAGATATTTCATTCATTTCCAAATTAGGGATGAATCTTCCCTATTGAAATTCAATTTGTAGGATGACAAATCCTTGATTATGTGTTAAGAAAATCTACTATGAGCTCAAAGACTTTATGACAAAGTATAACTTGTCATCTATTCAATATTTTCGTGAGCCATCTCTACAATATTTCATGACCATACAAATTTGGTTTATCGGCAACACCAAACTATTGAGTAGTGGAATTGTTTGGAAAAGAATAGAGAAGAAAATTATGACTTGAATTTTACCCAACACCTCATCAGGGAATACAAATCTTCGACATGATTACTTTATTCAAATAAAAAAATGGTGTTTCTTTCTGTAGGGAATCACCAAATCTTCTCAAAAGTACAATGATCTTGTGATAATCTCAGGTTATTCAGGAGTATGACCTTCAAAGGTAGTTAAACGACTGAGACCTTTTATTTCCAATCAATTGTCCAAAGATATTGTATTTAGGTCCAACATGAACCCGGAGTCATAAACTACAACAATTTTATCCCAAGGAGTGCATCTACAATCAATTTAGTTGATTCTTTTCATTTACTAATCAATGGATGATATTAATTATGGGAGCACCCTCTTAACCTTCATAAACTACTACGAGTGGTCCCGTAGGCAGTAATTTGTTTCAAAAACCATATGAAATTTTGCCAACATGTACATAAGTACAATAGTGGGACTTGAAATGAATTAATTTTTCTCCTCTTACTTGTAAAGGAGGCAAGGTTTTTGTTTTTTAAAGGTTTTGGGTTTTAATGAATAAATAATGTTTCAGAAGAAATCACATTGAAGATTTTGGTTGACGCGTTTCGAACCCACAAATGTGGATCATCTTCAGGACATGATGAAGAAAACTTTTGGTTTTTATATTATATATTATATATATATATATATATATATAACATTAAAACTACATTTTGTAATTTAAATTAATTCAAAATTTCCTAAAACTACCTCAAGAATCAGTTTTGAAACTGATCATAATAGTTAGGCAGCAGAGATAAAAGCTAAGAAATTAGATTTTGAAGGGGTTCGGAAGGGCACAATCACCCATGACTGGCAATGTAGATAAAATTCATTCTGAAATCTGAACATGATATTGCAGTTTGATTCCAACATTGGTGTTGTAGTGATTGTTTTTATCATGTGTTCCAACATTCATATATGTTTTTCCTCTCTTGGACAGTGTAAGATGCAACTGGTGCTTTAGTTTAGTTTTTAATGAATTTACTTCATTGTCCTCATTAAAATTGCATTGTAATCATTAAAATTAATCCTGAAGCCCTTAATGAAGCGCTCCACATCTGAGAATCTCATTCATACTTTTTCTTCTTCATTCATCATTATTTCTATAGAGTTGACGCATAGATTCTTAGTTGCATGTGTCAAATATTTGACTCCTTCATTTTCTGCTTTACATCTCCACCCTGCAACTCTCATAGTCTTTGGCCATTCTCCTTTAGAAGGCTAGGTTTTCAGACATAGAATATTTTCTTGCAAGGCCTCATGGCTTGTCCTTCCTTCCATTGAATTCAAATTATATTTTTATCCAATCTGAAAATGTCTTAGGCACTGGTTCCCACAACCAGGAATTGTCTCTTGAGGTAGAACATTTTTTGGCGTCGTTGTCAAGGAATAGAGACTCAAAGTTATTTTCCCCTGGGTTTTATTAAGTTTGACACTGACTCTTGAGGGTGACAAGTTTCAGTAGTTGGTTGTACATTCTCACCCGTGATCTTCACTTTGGAGTTCTCTTTTCTGGGATTTAATGGCTATCCCTGCATTCTTAGCCAATAAGTTTTTCCCACTATATTTTACTAGGATCACTAGCTATCCTCATCATATTCCTACATCTCATGAGTGGAATAAATATCTTCCAAGATTTAGTGGAGATGCAGATGAAAGTCCAGTCCAACATCTTAGAAGATTTCATGAATGCATGGAGCAACATAGTATCATTCATGAAGATGTGAAGATGAAGATGTTCATGTTTTCTTTGGACCAGGAAGCTAGGGTTTGGTATAGGTCTTTGCATTTTTCAAGCATTTGACTTTTGAAATATTTCCATTTAGTGTTCAATTCTTTTTGTAGAACTTCTTATGCACACAAGTTTATTTTTGAAGGTTGTTGTGAATATTATGTTTCTAAAGAAACTTTTAAAGCTCATGACAATCCTACTGAAGAAATTGATGATCATGTTGATAATATATCAAGCATTTAGAGAGGTTATAGCCAAATTAATTATGAACAAGTCCCTGAAAGCAAAGAACTATCCTTTTCTCAAAATGATGTTGAAAAGTTTAAAAAAGACTCTTCTTCAATAATATCACAAGAATAAAATTTGTTGACCCTATTCCAAGCAAATCAAGAGAGCATTAAAATGGAGAAAAGTTCAAACATGCATCAAGAATTTCTGCCCAGCAGTCGAGAAGAAAGAGAAATAATTAAGTTGCAAACAAATCCTCAGAGATCCTATTTTGTTAAATTTGATGGTCCTCCTATCTATGATTTGTATGATACAGAAGATGAGCCATGGGCAGTTGTACGAGAAGATGAATGTGATCATAAAATTGGCAAAAATACTCTAGTTTATGATTTGTATGGTTCCAAGGAAGATTTGGGTGCAATTCATAAGGAAGAAAATAAAGACATATTTTGTTGGAGAAAGGACAGTAGGATTTCTGAAAGTAAGGAAGCTAGTTTTCAAAAAGTTATTCATACACATTTAGAAAGGAATCAATATTTTTCCCAAAATCCCAAAGTTGAAGACTTGATTAATTATGATAATTTCCTTGGAAAAGAAGATATATCTAGTAGCTTGGATTTTTTTATTATAAAATACATCATCCATTTGCTACAAAGCTGAGAGAAGATAGCATTGTTGATCAAGGTGACTTATTCCCTCATACATTCTATGATCCCGTAGCAGATTATATGGCAACTTTGTTTACTTGGAAGTCAATTTATTTTTCTAGGTATGTACTTGCTCATGTGGACTAGTTTTTACTTCTTTTGGTTATGTTCAATGTCATTCTTGAATTTTAGGAAGTTGGTGTAAGCTCTAGTACTAAAATGTTGGAGTGGTATCATTGGAAAATTGATTATCCTTGAGCGAAATTAGTTTTGTAAATAGGTAGAGATATGTACATAAATAAGCTCAACTAGTGAGCAATTGCAATTTGTAGTTCAGTTTTTATTTGATGGATAAGGGTCACACTCCCAGTTGCAAACAGGTTTGGAAAGGTTTTTATGTTAAAAAAAGAGATTTCAATTTTTAGAATTCTGGACTCCATTCCCAATAGAGGCCATTGATCTATGGTTCTCAGTGTTTTGAAAGCAAAAAAATGTCCCCAGTTGGAGCCAAATGTTGTAGCTCATTCTGGCACAATTAAAATATTAAATATATTTAAGGAAGTTCTAACACAAAATTAAAAATTGCAAAATTTAATGGAACCTGTGGCAAATGCTAGACCCTGTTCTTTCAACTGGTGGCTTTTCTCATCCTTATGGTCTTGAGACTTTTGCAGTTTATACATTGGAGGATGTTGAAAGTTATTTTTTCTCATTGTTTACAAAGTTAATATATTTCCCAAGATAGAAGACTATTAAAAATTGATCAAATATTGACACTATCCTCACTAATTGAGTTTTGTGGAGTTGTGAAGAAAGCATGACTTGCTGTGGGAAATAAGAAAAAGAGAAAAGGACGCTGACATTCTTCTGGAAACAAATGTAGACATGTATATGAAGGTTATTCTAGAAAAAATATAGACATATATAAGAAGGAAACTACGATTGAGGGGTTGAAAGGGAGTCTTCAACATATTATATTTTGAAGATCCTTGGTATGGATATTTGTGCATACATTGTAATTGGTAATGCCATGATAAAAGGAATTTCTGGTGGGCAGAAAAAAATGGCAATTGGGAAATGATTGTGTTACCAATGGAAACTCTTTTCATGGATGAGATATTTACTGGCTTGGAAAACTCCACTACTTTTCAGATTGTTAAGTGTCTTCAACAGTTTGTGCACATTAGGCAAGCTACTACCATCATCTCACTTCTTCAGCCAACCTGTGAGACATTCGATATCATTATAATGTCAGAATGAAAAATAGTTTACCATGGTCCCCATGATCATGTTCTTGAGATTTTTAGTTTTGTGGCTTCAAGTGTCCAAAGTGTAAGGGCATTCCAGAATTTCTGTAAGAGATTACCTCTAGAAAGGTTTAATAACAGTATTGGGAGGACAAGGAAAAGCCATATAGATACATTTCAATTGATAAGTTTTCTCAGAAATTCAAACAGTTTTATGTTGGCCAGAAGTTAGCAAAAGAACTTTATAAACCTTTTGATAAGTCCGAAGTCCACAAAGCTTCCATGTCTTTCAACAAATACTCACTTAAAAAATGGGATTTTTCAAAGCATGTTTTGATCGAGAGTAGTTACTTATGAAGATAAACTCGTTTTTTTATGTCATTAAGGAAGCACAACTTTTGTAGTTTCATTTATTGCAATGACACCGTTCTTCCGGTCACACATGAGCATTGACCTTGAGCATGAACGTTATTATCTTTCCTCCCCATCCTTCTCCCTCATGATCATGATATTCATTGGCATTCTAGAGCTAGTGATGATAGTTAGACTACTTCCAGTGTTATTCAGACAAAGGGACCTTTAATTCTACCCAACATGGGCATACACTCTTCCAGGATTTCTTCTGAAGATTCCATATTCGTTGTTTGATTCACTTATTTGGACCTCAATTACTTACTATGGTATTGGGTACTCCCCTGAAACTGACAAGTTTCTTCGTCAATTTCTTGTCTTTTTTGCTATGAGTCAAATGGAAACTACATTATTCCGTGCAATAACTAGAGTTTGTCAAAGCATAGTTATTACCAACCCTGGAGGCTCTTTGGCAACATTGATGGTTGTGGTATTTAGCGAATTCCTCATCCCGCATTCTTTAATTACAAAATGATGGAAATTGAAGAAACAAATGGAGTTGATGTGACAGATGTCAGCTTGTCTGACACGTATATGTACAAAAAAGAGGGCCCATAAAAGAGGGTCCATAAATGCTTCTTCTGGGAACTAGCCCCTCCCACTTAAAAAAAAACAAAAAATGGAGTTGATGTTCCTTGCAATGATAAAATTGACACTTTTACTCTAAATTGTCTCACCGTAGACAAGAATCTTATTGACGAATTCCACAAAGATTTGGAGCAAAGATCACATATACATAAAACGTAGTCATATGCAAGCCATTAATTTCGAGCTCATTTTTTTGGGAAAATAATGTCTAATTTTAAAAACCCGCGATCTGGGTTTTCTGCAGGATGCCCTAAATTGACTTCCGTGGGGACAATTTCCAAAATTTGGGATTGGTTTGAGAGATTTAATTAATTCTTTAGAAGGTAGTTTTTGCAGAAACATCCTCATAAATTGAGGATGACTCTTCCCTGTTGAAATATGATTTGTAGGATGAAAAATCCTTGATTATGTGTTTAGAAACTCTACTCTGATCTCAAATACCTTATGATAAAGTATAACTTGTCATCTATTCAAGATTTTCGGGAGTTATCTCTACAATATTTCACAACCATACAGATTTGGTTTATCAACAACACCAAACTATTGAGCAGTGGAATTGTTTGGAAAAGAGAAGAGCAACAAATTTTGACTTGAATTTTACCCAACACCTCATCATGGAATAGAAATCCTCGACATGATTACTTTGTTCAAATACCAAACATGGTGTTTCTTTCTGTAGGGAATCACCAAATATTCTCAATGGTACAATGATCCTATGAGAATCTCACGTTATTCAGGAATACGACCTTTAAAGGCAGTTAAATTACTGATACTTTTTATTTCCAATCAAAGGTCCAAAAATCTTGTATTCAGATCCAACATAAACCCGGAGGTACAGACTACATGAATTTTACCCCAAGGAGTGCCCCCTCAAGTAGTTTAGTTGATTCTGCTCATTTACTAATCAACAGATGGTATGGGAGCACCCTCTTAACCTTCATAAACTACAGTGAGTGGTCCTATAGGCCGTAATTGGTTTCAAAAACCATATGCAATTTTTCCAACATGTACATAAGTACAATAATGGGACCCAAAATGAATTAATTTTTCTCCTTTGACTTGTAAAGGAGGCAAGGTTTTTGTTTTTTAAAGGTTTTGGGTTATCTATATATATATATATATATATATATCTATATATATATATATATATATATATATATATATATATATATATATATATATATATATATATATCGATAGATATAATATGTTAAAACACCTTTTGTAATTTAAATTAATTCAAAATTTCCTAAACCTGCCTCAAGCATCAGTTTTGAAACTGATCATCACGGTTAGGCAGTAGAGATAAAAGTTGAGAAATTAGATTTTGAAGGGGTTTGGAAGGGCACAGTCACCCATGAATGGTAATGTAGACAAACTTCATTATGAAATCTGAACATGATATTGCAGATGGATTCCAACAGTGGTGTTGCAGTGATTGTTTTTATCACATGTTTCAATATTCATATATGTTTTTACTCTCCTGGACAACGTAAGATGCAGCTGGTGCTTTATGTTAGTTTTTAATGGATTTACTTCATTCTACTCATTAAAATTGCATTGTAATCATTAAAATTAATCCTGAAGCCCTTAATGAAATGCTCCACATCCAAGAATCCTACTCATACGTTTTCTTCTACATCCATCATTCTTTCTACAAAGTTGAAGCATAGATTCTTAGTTGCATGTGCCAAAAATTTGTCTCCAATTTATGCTTTACATCTCCACCCTACAACTCTCTAGTCTCTGGCCATTCTACTTTAGAAGGCTAGTTTTTCAAACATAGAAAATTTTCGTGCAAGTTCTCATGGCTTGTCCTTCCTTCCATTTATTTCAAATTATCTTTTTATCCAATCTCAAAATGTCTCAGGCACTAGTTCTCCCTCCGCCAGGAACTATCTCCTGAGGTACAACATTTTTTGGCACCGTTGCCAGGGAATGGAGACTCGAAGTTATTTTTCCCTAGTTTTTATTATGTTTGAAGTTGATTCTTGAGGGTGACAAGTTTCAACAGTTGGTTGTACATTCTCACCTATGATCTTCACTTTGGAGTTTTCTTTATGGGATTCAATGGCTATCCCTGCATTCTTAGTGAATAAGTTTTCCTCACTAGATTTTACTGGGATCACTGGCTATCATCATCATATGCCTACATTTCATGAGTGGAATAAGTATCTTCCAAGATTTAGTGGAGATGCAGATGAAAGCCTGGTTCAACATCTTAGAATATTTCATGAATGCATGGAGCAATAGAGTATCATTCATGAAGATGTGAAGATGAATATGCTCATGTTTTCTTTGGACTAGGAAGCTAGGGTTCGGTACATGTCTTTGCCTTGTTCAAGCATTTCATCTTTGAAAGATTTCCATTCAGTGTTCAATTCTTTTTGTAGAACTTCTTATGCACACAAGCTTCTTTTTGAAGGTTGTTGTGAGTATTATGATTTTAAAGAAACTTTTAAAGCTCATGACATTCCTATTGAAGAAACTGATGATCATGTTGATAATATATTAAGCATTCAGAGAGGTTATAGCCAAATTAATTATGAAAAAGTTCCTGAAAGAAAATAACCATCCTTCTCTCAAGATGATGTTGAAAATTTAAAAAAATACTCTTCTTCAATATCTCACAAGAAGAAACTTTGTTGACCCTATTCCAAACAAGTCAAGAGAGCATTAAAATGGAGAAAAGTTCAAACATGCATCAATAATTCTTGCCCAGTAGTCGAGCAGAAATAGAAATAATTAAGTTGTAAACAAATCCTCAGAGTTCCTATTTTTAAAAATTTGATGGTCCTCCTATCTATGATTCATATGATACAGAAGATGATCCATGGCAATTGTATGAGAAGATGAATGTGATCATAAAATTGGCAAAGATACTCCAGTTTATGATTTGTATGATTCCAAGGAGGATTTGGGTGCAATTCATAAGGAAGAAAATAAAGACATCTTTTGCTGGAGAAAGGACAATAGGATTTCTGAAAGCAGGGAAGCTGGTTTTCAAGAAGTTATTCATACACATTTAGAAAGGAATCAATATTTTTCCCAAAAGCCCAAAGTTGAAGACTTGATTAATTATGATAATTGCCTTGGAAAAGAATATATCTCTAGTAGTTTGGATTTTTTTATAAAATACATCGGCCATTTGCTACAAAGTTGAGAGAAGATAGCATTGTTGATCAAGGTGACTTATTCCCTCATACATTCTTATGATCCTATAGCAAATTATATGGACACTTTGTATACTTGGAAGTCAATCTATTTTTCTAGGTATGTGCTTGCTCTTATGGACCAATTTTTATTGCTTTTGGTTATGTTCAATGTTATTGTTGAAGTTTAGGAAGTTGGTGTAAGATCTAGTACTAAAATGTTGGAGTGGTATCATTGGAAAACTGATTATACTTGAGCAAAATCAGTTTTGTAAATAGGTAGAGATATGTACATAAATAAGCTCAACCAGTAAGCATTTATTTTCAGTTGCATTTTGTAGTTTAGTTTTTAGTTGATGAATAAGGGTCACACTCCCAGTTGCAAACAAGTTTGGAAAGGTTTTTATGTTAAAAAAAAAGAGATTTTAATTTTCAGATTTCATGATTTTCAGAATTGTTGGGTGTGGAGCTTGATTATCTTCTATATTCAAAGGTATTGCCACATAGGACCCCAGTTCAAAATGGGGGCGGCAACGCCACCCGTAAAATATTTGCTGCAGGGGGGGTCTAGGGGGGGGGGGGGGGGCGGCTGCGACCTTTGGGAGCCCCCCCTGGCAGGAGGTTTTGGGGGCAGCGCCCCCAAAGCTAAAAACAACTGTAAAATTTCCTTGTAAAAGTATAGTAATTTCTAGTCAATCTGGGCCGTTCATTAGGCAGATGATCTGAGGGTAGAACTTATGTTTAGTTTACGGTTTTTTTCCCTAGAAGGCAACCCCTCTCTTTGTATGAGGGTATTGTATTTGAGGCTGTGTGATAGATGTGTATTCTGTGAGCGAGAAATAGAGAGGTGAGACTGTGAGTGAAAACAGAGGATATTATAGCGGATTTGCTGTAGGTTGTGTTTCTTCATTTTGCTGGATAATAGAAAGGAAGGACTGGCTGTTCGGGGTGGACGTAGCCCAAACTGGGTGAACCACGTATATCTGTGTCTCTCTTGTTTTGTGCCTTTTCTGTGTTTATATTTCTGCAATATTTTATGTGTTCCATTGCTCCGTAATATATAATTTTCTAACAACTGGTATCACAACCGAAGGTCTATTTGGCTGATAAACTCGCAGGAAAGAAGGGTTCCTGGTTCGAGTGGGAGCAATGGCGGAAGATGGTAAGTTTAGGGTCGAGAAATTTAATGGCCAAAACTTCTCACTGTGGAAGATGCAGATGGAAGATTATCTGTATCAGAAAGATCTATACCTACCATTGGGCGGAAAAACAAAGATGCCGACGGGTATGAAAGACGAAGAATGGAACCTTCTCGATAGAAAGGCACTCGGAACAATACGGTTGTGCCTTGCTGCATCAGTCGCCTTCAACATTTCGAAGGAAACCACAACAGAGGGTTTGATGCAGACGTTGTCAAAACTATATGAAAAACCCTCGGCCTCAAACAAGATATTTCTTATGAAACGGTTATTTAATATGAATATGTCGGAAGGTGGATTTGTTGCAAACCATTTAAATGATTTTAATACAGTTATAAGTCAGTTAAGTTCTGTAGGGGTAAACTTTGATGATGAAGTTAGAGCTCTTTTATTCTTGTGCTCATTACCAGAAAGTTGGAATGGTTTGGTAATGGCCATTAGTAACTCCGTTTCTGGATCTAGTACTTTAAAGTTTGATGATGTTGTCAGTGCTATCCTTAGCGAGGAAATACGACGGAAAAGCTCCGGTGAGACATCGGGAAATGCTTTGAGTGCAGAGTCTAGAGGAAGAAAAATGGAAAGAGGAAAGAGCTCAGGATATCGCAGTAAATCAAGGAAAGGCAGATCCAAGTCCAGATCAGGGATAGTGTGCTGGAAATGTGGAAAGAAAGGACACCTAAAGAAAGACTGTAGATCTCGGAAGGGAAAAGAAGGAGATGCACAGCAAGAAAACAATCATGAAGCAAATGTGATAGGTGAGGTGTTACAAGATGCTTTGATTCTTTCTTTCGAAAATATTACTGATTCCTGGGTGGTAGATTCAGGGGCTTCATTCCATGCCACACCTGATAAGAAATACTTTCATGACTATGTTCAAGGAGATTTTGGACAAGTTCGTCTGGGTGATGATAAACCCTGTAAAATCGTTGGAATGGGTAAGGTTCTTGTAAAACAGCAGAATGGAAACCAATGGCTATTAAAGGAGGTAAGGCATGTTCCAGATCTAAAGAAAAATCTGATTTCAACAGGGCAGTTAGGCGGTGAAGGTTGTGTGACAACTTTCACAGATAAAGCTTGGAAGGTCACTAAAGGAGCCCTGGTAATAGCAAAAGGCGAAAAGGTTGGTACATTGTATTTATGCAATGGTATTTCTAACTCTGTTAATGCTTTAACTTCCAAAGGAGCAGATGCAGCATTATGGCATCATAGGCTCGGACACATGAGTGAAAAGGGGATGAAGATTCTTCACTCAAGGAATTTGTTGCCAGGTTTGAAGAATGTTGATTTGGACTTCTGTGAGAACTGCATTTATGGAAAACAGAAGAGAGTCAGATTTCTCAGAGTTGGGAAAGAAAAGAAGAACGAAAAATTAGAGCTTGTGCATACAGACATATGGGGACCTGCTCACGTATCATCTCTCGGTGGCTCTCGTTATTATGTTACTTTTATTGATGATGCAACTAGAAAAATTTGGATTTATTGTATTAAGAATAAATTTGATGTATTTGATACTTTCAAGAAATGGAAATCTTTGGTTGAGATTGAGACATGAAAGAAATTGAAGTGTCTTAGATCAGACAATGGAGGTGAATATTGCAGCAAAGAGTTTGATAGGTACTGTTCAGAGCATGGAATTCACAAAGAGAAGACAGTTCCAAGAACACCACAAGAAAATGGTGTGTCAGAAAGGATGAACAGAACAATCATGGAGTGTGCAAGGTGCATGAGATTGCATGCAGGATTGCCTTTACAGTTTTGGGCAGATGCTGTAGATACTGCTGTTTATCTAATAAATAGAGGGCCTTCAAGTTCCTTGGATGGTGGTGTTCCAGAGGAAGCATGGACAGGTAAAAAGGTAAACTACTATATTTTAAAGCCTTTTGGTTGTGAGGCCTTTGTCCATATTGATAAAGAAAATAGAACAAAGCTTGAGGCAAAGTCAAAGAAATGTACCTTTATTGGATATGGTGTTAATGATTTTGGTTATCGCTTATATGATTACGAAAATCACAAAATCATTAGGAGCAGAGATGTAATATTCAATGAAAAGGTCTTGTATAAGAATCAGTTGCAGGAAAAGAAATAGGAAAAGGAAAACAAGGAATACACAGTTCTTGATGAAATCACTGAAAAAGTAAAGGTGCCTGAAAATAATAATAATCAACAACCACAACAACAGCAACCACCACAATAACAACAGGCACCCCAAACACCTGAAAGTGGTGTTAGAAGATCTACCAGGATAAGTAGACCCCCTGAACGATACTCTCCTTCATTATATTATTTAATGTTGACTGATTCCGGTGAACCCGAATGTTATGAAGAAGCAATGCAGGTTGAAAGCAGAAAGAAGTGGGAGGTAGCCATGGAAGAAGAGATGGACTCCTTAATGCATAACCAGACTTGGGATTTAGTCAGGTTGCCTGTAGGAAAAACTACATTGAAGAATAAATGGGTTTACAGGCTGAAGGAAGAAGATGGAGGAAAACAGAGGTATAAAGCTAGACTTGTGGTGAAGGGGTTTGCACAGAAGAAAGGTATTGATTTTGATGAAATATTTTCTCCTGTTGTTAAATGGACTTCAATCAGAACTATTTTAAGTCTTGTAGCATCTGAAGATTTGCATCTTGAGCAGTTAGATGTAAAGACAACCTTTCTCCATGGGGATTTGGAGGAAGAGATATATATGCTGTTGGCATTATGTTTCTGGTATGGCTATATGTTCAGATGTTGTACTTGATGGCAACACCCGTGGCAAGGCTCTCAATATGTTGAAAATTAAGAAGTACGCAGGAAAAACAGTTCATAAGATGCGTACCCGCAGGTACACCGTGAAGGGACCATGGCCAGACACGCAGGTCAGCCGTTCAAGAGGTGCGTACCCCCAGTGCACTCACTTCAAGGCAGAGAAAAGCACACGTGGGGTTTCTTAGGTTTAACCCTTGGTATTTAGCTGACGGTATTTGTGTTATTATGGTTTTGGCTCGTGGTATTGATCCATGTTTTTAGGAGGAGCTTGCCTATATAAAGCAAAGGAGATCACTTGGCTAAGTATCTTTTGCAATTGAATATCTTAAGATCTGAAATATTGGGTTATGGTCTTAAAAGCTTGATCTATATGTAAGTGAAGTTAAAGCGAATCTGTGAAGGGTGATCTCTTGAGCGCATGATCAGATCTGGGCATCTGACTAACTGTGCCACACTGGTGGACTGCCAATTCGGCCCTAATCAGAAGTACGCAGGTGTTTAACGGTACAGGTGCGTGGGTACGTAGAGCAGAAACAGGAGAGCTGCGTGGGTACGCAGAGCAGAAGAAGGAGAACTGTGTGGGTACGCAGAGCGACAAAGGTTCAGGTGCGTACGCATAGTAAAAGTACGCGGTGCGATAGTATCTATGAGTGCGTGGCTACAGTAACAGTACGTGGCGCGATAGTGTCTCTGGGTGCGTACCTGCAGTAACAGTATGCAGCGCGGTTGAAGAATCAGTGCGTGGACACGCAGTGCGGCAGAAGGGTCTTTGCGGGTATATGCAGGGGAGCAGAAGGTGAAGTGCGTACGCACGCAGACCATAGAAAAGAAAACTGCGTATCTATCTTAAGATCTTCTGTTGTTTGAATTTTTCTGTTGATAAGGTGTTCTGGGTTAGTTCTGTTATTGCTTATCTGGTTACTGCAGTTGACTGTGTAACTTACATGTACTTGATGATCATTTGATGCTTTATGAAAAGAAGTAGGGGGTTGTAGCTCCCTTCCAGGAAAGACTGGAAAATGAGAGAGAGTTGTAGCTCTCTGCAGGTTGCAGCCTGTGTACTGGTAAAGGACTGCACCAGTACAAAATCATTGTAAAAGGAGTTTCTAATTTGAAAGAAGATAGAGACATATTGCAGCAGGTGGTTTTCACCCACATTGGGTTTCCACCTTACATCTGGTGTTCTTTGGTGTTTTTCTTGTTCTTGCTCATTATTTTATGGTACTGATATGCAAAAATAATTCAAAGTATAAATAAGGAAGATTTTCTAAAAAGAACTTGATAATACTGATTCACCCCCCCTCTCAGTATTATTTCCAACAATTGGTATCAGAGCAGGTCCTTCGGAGAAGCTTGATCGCTTGAAGGAATATCATTCATCATGAGCAACTACGAGAGGGAAGCATCAATCAGGCCACCAATTTTTGATGGGACAAACTTCAATTATTGGAAGGTAAGAGTTACTGCCTATCTTCAATCTCTTGGTACAGAAGTTTGGGATATCATAGATACAGGCTATGCTTTTCCTTCAGCTACTCCTACAGATGCGGCCGAAAAGAAGAAATATGAAACAAATGCTAAAGCAGTCAATACTTTGCTGGGATGCTTATCTCAAACAGAATTCGTAAAGGTTATGCAATATAAATCCGCAAAAGAAATATGGGACAAGATTGTCTTGAGCTATGAAGGAGATGAACAGGTAAAGCGTGCTAAACTTCAAACTCTCTGGATTCAGTATGAGAATCTCAGGATGTATAATGATGAAAGTGTGGCTAACTATTTTCTTCGGGTAGATGAGATTGTTAATTGCATGAAAAATTTGGGTGAAGAAATAAAAGAGGCTATTGTGGTTGAAGTCCCCCAAGTTTGAATCTAAAGTGTCTGCAATAGAAGAAAAGGAAAATCTACGAATTCTTACTATGTCTCAGCTTCATGGAATTCTAACTGCTTATGAAATGAGAAAGGGAGGTCCTTCAGACAGAAGAGAAGCTGCTTTCAAGGCTTCAAGCAAAGGAAATTATTATGAAGCAAGCCACGTCCCAGAAGAAGAAGAAGAAGAATCAAATTTTGTCAGAAATCTTCAAAGGGGTTCTGGAAGGTTCAGAGGTAAGTTACCTTTTAAATGCTTTGCTTGTGGAAGAGTAGGACATTATGCTGCAAAATGTCCTTATAAGGATAAAGGAAAGGAACCTGCTAGATGGAACAAGAAACAGAGTGCAAATAAGAAAAGCTACTACACTCATGAAGATAGTGATGGTCTATCAAACAGTGATGAAGATGAACGAGGTAATGAATATAAATTGTTAATGGCATTTGAAGATGATGGTTATATGGATGCTATAGATGTGGATAACCTTTATGAAGAAATTACTAGACTCAAGAGATGTATAGAAGCAAAGAATATGATCATTGATACTCTACAATTTCAAATTGATGAAAAGGAAAAACATCTTGAAAAATTAGAAGGTGAAATTGTTGGTCTTAGAAAAGAGATTGAGAAAACAAAAGCTATTAATCTTAAGTTTGTCAAAGGATCTGAAACTTTGGATGAGATTATCAATGTACAGCGGTCTCCTCTAAACAAGACAGGTCTGGGCTATAATGGAGAAACTTCTCAAGCATCCACATCAAAAAGTTATCTTGATGCAGCAAGAAGAAATGAGCAAAAGCACAATGGAGACCATCAGGTAAAGCAGGGACGAATTGCAAACAGAGACTATCAGGGGAAATCCGTCTTAAGGGTGAACAAAAGCTACAACCAGCCACAGGTAAAATCTTCTCAATTTGGTTCAAGAATGGATGACAATAGAAATTACAATCATTTGGCTAGTAGATTTGATAACCGTAGAAGTTTCTTCAATGGACAATGCTTTTCTTGCCATAACTTTGGTCACAAAGCAGCTCAATGTGTTGCATATAAAACGATCATGACGAGAGAAGCTCAAAAACAAAGAAGTATGACCGGGATTACAAAAAGGACCTATAACAACTTTTCGGTTCTTGAAAATGAAGTTGAATGTTCTATTTGCAATAACTTTGGTCATGAAGATTCTGAATGCAGGAGCAAGTTTCAGCAGAAAAAGGAACAAGCCTCAAGCACCAAAACATGGAGAATAAAGGAACCACAAACAGAAAGATGTGGGATAGCATTTTATGCAGAGGGACAGGAAAATCTATGGTATATTGACAGTGGATATTCGAAGCATATGACAGGTGATAAAGAAAAACTTGAGTCATATTCTGCTCTAGAAAAAGGAAAGAAAGTTTCTTTTGGAAATGATACTCCTGCAACTATAAAAGGAAAAGGCATTGCTCAGTTAAAAGAAAAGGTCAAGGCTGGAAATGTTTTGTATGTTGATGGATTGAAGCATAATATTCTAAGTGTCAGCCAGATGTGTGATCAAAGAACCGAGGTGATATTCAGATCAAATGGATGTCTTGTTCGTGATCTTGATACAGGTAAAACAGTGATCAAAGGTAAAAGAACTCCAAATAATCTGTACATATTTGAAGAAGGACAACAACAATGCTATCTGAGCAAGGATGATGAGCACTGGTTATGGCATCGGAGGTTGGGCATCTAAGCTTTTCACAAATAAGGAAAGCATGCAAATATCAGGCAGTTCGCGATCTTCCAGATATCAAAATTCCTGACAACACCATATGCAAATCATGTTAGTTTGGAAAACAAACCAGAACTAACTTTCCAGAGAAGGAAGGATCAGCTAGCATGCCTCTTGAGCTAGTACATACAGATACATGCGGTCCATTCAGGAATAGAACACCCCGAGGAGAAGAATACTTGATATTATTCATTGACGATTTCTCTAGGTTTGTCTGGTTAGGACTTATGAAGCACAAAGATGAAGCATTCGAAAAATTCAAATCCTTCAAAGCATTGGTTGAAAATGAATCAGGTCACAAAATTAAGTGCCTCAGATCCGACAGAGGTGGGGAGTTTACCTCAAATGAATTTTTCGATTTTTGTGAAGAACATGGGATAAGAAGAGAATTCTCTACAACTAGAACTCCTCAGCAAAATGGAGTTGTGGAAAGAATGAACAGAACAGTCCAACAAATGGCTCGTGCTATGCTTGATGAGTCAGGAACTCCCGCAACTTTCTGCGGTGAAGCTGCACATGCTGCGGTTGTTATTCTCAACAAGACAAATGTCCGGGTGAACAGCACTCAAACTCCTCATGAGCTCTGGAGTGGTAAGACTCCTTCGGTAAAGCACTTCAAAATCTTTGGGAGCAAATGCTATATCAAGAATACTGATGAGCAGCTTGGCAAACTTGAACCTAGAGCAGATGAAGGCATTCTTCTTGGTTACTCTCCACATAGCAAAGCATACAAATGCTACAATAAAAGACTTGGCAGAATTGTTGACAGCATTGATGTAGTGGTTGATGAGAAGGGATACATTCCTAGGCAAGTACATCATGAAGACATCGAAGAAGATGAAGGCTACCCTCAATGACAGAATGATGAAGAAGAAGAACCTCAAGAAGAACCTCAAGAAGAACCAGAGGAGCAGACAAGAATAGAAGAAAAGACTCCATCCAGATATGTTCAGAAGAATCATCCAGAATCTCAGATTATGGGGCAGAAAGAAGCAGGTGTACAAACAAGAAGAACAGTTGCAGAAGCTTCAAGCTATTTGGCATTACTCTCCTCTACTGAACCACAAAATGTGAAAGAGGCATGCAAAGATGAATGTTGGGTGAAAGCAATGGATGAAGAACTTGAGCAGATCGAAAAGAACAACACTTGGGAACTGGTTCCTAGACCAAAGGATAAGAATGTCATCGGAACAAAATGGGTCTTCAAAAATAAATTGAATGAAAATGGAGAAGTAATTAGAAACAAGGCCAGACTTGTTTGTAAAGGGTATGCGCAGCAAGAAGGAATAGACTTTGAAGAAACCTTTGCTCCTGTTGCAAGACTTGAGGCCATCCGAATGTTCCTTGCTCTCTCAAGTTTTCAAAACTTCAAAGTATTTCAAATGGATGTGAAATCAGCCTTTCTGAATGGAGACTTGGAAGAAGAAGTATACATTGAGCAGCCAGATGGGTTAATTCTTGGAAATGATCCAAATCTTGTATGCAGATTGAAAAAGGCTCTCTATGGTCTCAAACAAGCTCCAAGGGCTTGGTACTATCGTTTGGACAAATATCTTCATCAACAAGGTTTTTCAAAAGGATCAGCAGATAGCAATCTTTATATAAAAGTTGAAAATGACAAATTGCTAATACTTGTTGTGTATGTAGATGACATTATTTTTGGCAGCAATGAAGAAGCTATGAGTCAAAGCTTTGCCTTGGTCATGCAGAAAGAATTTGAAATGTCCTTGCTGGGAGAACTGACATATTTCCTTGGTTTGCAAATCCAACAAAAAGAAGGAGGAATCTTTTTATCTCAAACCAAGTATCTCAAACAGATTTTGAAGAAATATGGCATGGAAGATGCAAAACCAATATGTACACCCATGGTCACAGGATGTAGCCTCAGTGCAAATGATGAATCTGCAGCAGTACATCAACCAACCTACAGATCTATGATTGGAAGTCTACTTTATTTGACAGGTACCCGACCGGACATCATGCATGCAGTAGGAATAGTTGGAAGATTTCAGGCAAATCCAAAGGAGACTCATCTTCAGGCAGTGAAGAGAATTTTCAAATATCTACAAGGGACACAAAATTATGGCTTATGGTATCCTAGAGATACAGATCTCACACTTCATGCTTATACAGATGCAGATTGGGCCGGAAGCGTGGATGACAGGAAGAGCACAAGTGGTGGTGCATTCTTTATGGGTTCCAGATTAGTATCTTGGTTCAGCAAGAAACAGAGTTCGATTGCCTTGTCTACAGTTGAAGCGGAATATGTTGCTGCTGCATCTTGCTGCACTCAACTCCTTTGGATGATGCAGACCTTGCAGGATTTTCAAATCACTTGTACATCACCTATCTCCATCTTATGTGATAACACAAGTGCAATCAGCATCTCAAAGAATCCTGTCATGCATTCAAAAACCAAGCACATACCAATCAAGTATCATTTTCTCCGGGAACAAGTGCTTGAACAGAAAGTCAAGTTGGAGTATGTTCCTTCTAAGGAACAAGTTGCTGATATTCTCACCAAACCATTACCCAGGGAGACTTTCAAATACCTCAGGCAAAAGTTGGGGGTTGTTGATGCATCATCTTATTGTTGAAACTCTTCTGATTGATGGTTGTACGCATGGTTCATCTGGGGTATATGCGCACATGTGCTGGGTTGCGGCACAGGTTCAGGGGGAGCATATAATGCATTGTTGGCATTATGGAGGATGTACAGAAGGAGATTATGGAAGCTGGTCTGAATATAGCTGCAATATGTCTCTATCTCTTTCTGGTGGATTATGGTTCTTCTTTACAGATTTGGTTCATATTCAGGGGGAGCATGTTCTAAGGGGGAGCATAACCCTTTGCCCTTGATGTCAAAGGGGGAGAATGAAGCTGAAGTTTTTGAGGTTGCCATCAAGTCCAAAGGGGGAGATTGTTGGCATTATGTTTCTGGTATGGCTATATGTTACGGATGTTGTACTTGATGGCAACACCCGTGGCAAGGCTCTCAATATGTTGAAAATTAAGAAGTACGCAGGAAAAATAGTTCATAAGATGCGTACCCGCAGGTACACCGTGAAGGGACCGTGGCCAGACACGCAGGTCAGCCGTTCAGGAGGTGCGTACCCCCAGTGCACTCACTTCAAGGCAGAGAAAAGCACACGTGGGGTTTCTTAGGTTTAACCCTTGGTATTTAGCCGACGGTATTTGTGTTATTATGGTTTTGGCTCGTGGTATTGATCCATGTTTTTAGGAGGAGCTTGCCTATATAAAGCAAAGGAGATCACTTGGCTAAGTATCTTTTGCAATTGAATATCTTAAGATCTGAAATATTGGGTTATGGTCTTAAAAGCTTGATCTATATGTAAGTGAAGTTAAAGCGAATCTGTGAAGGGTGATCTCTCGAGCGCATGATCAGATCTGGGCATCTGACTAACTATGCCACACTGGTGGACTGCCAATTCGGCCCTAATCAGAAGTACGCAGGTGTTTAACGGTACAGGTGCATGGGTACGTAGAGTAGAAACAGGAGAGTTACATGGGTACGTAGAGCAGAAGAAGGAGAACTACGTGGGTACGTAGAGCGACAAAGGTTCAGGTGCGTACGCACAGTAAAAGTACGCGGCGCGATAGTATCTATGAGTGCGTGGCTACAGTAACAGTACGCGGCGCGATAGTGTCTCTGGGTGTGTACCTGCAGTAACAGTACGCAGCGCGGTTGAAGAATCAGTGCGTGGAAACGCAGTGCGGCAGAAGGGTCTCTGCGGGTATACGCAGGGGAGCAGAAGGTGAAGTGCGTACGCACGCAGACCAGAGAAAAGAAAACTGCGTATCTGTCTTAAGATCTTCTGTTGATTGAATTTTTCTGTTGATAAGGTGTTCTGGGTTAGTTCTGTTATTGCTGATCTGGTTACTGCAGTTGACTGTGTAACTTACATGTACTTGATGATCATTTGATGCTTTATGAAAAGAAGTAGGGGGTTGTAGCTCCCTTCCAGGAAAGACTGGAAAACGAGAGAGAGTTGTAGCTCTCTGCAGGTTGCAGCCTGTGTACTGGTAAAGGACTGCACCAGTACAAAATCATTGTAAAAGGAGTTTCTAATTTGAAAGAAGATAGAGACATATTGCAGCAGGTGGTTTTCACCCACATTGGGTTTCCACCTTACATCTGGTGTTCTTTGGTGTTTTTCTTGTTCTTGCTCATTATTTTATGGTACTGATATGCAAAAATAATTCAAAGTATAAATAAGGAAGATTTTCTAAAAAGAACTTGATAATACTGATTCACCCCCCCTCTCAGTATTATTTCCAACATATGCAACAGCCACACGGATATGAGGTGAAAGGGAAGGAGAAACTAGTGTGCAGGTTGAAGAAGAGCTTGTATGGCTTAAAACAGGGTCCAAGGTAGTGGTATCTAAAATTTGACAAGTTTATGTCTGAACAAGGTTATACTAGATGTCACTTTGATCATTGTGTTTATTTGAAAAAGCAAAATGATGGCAGCTATATTATATTGTTATTGTATGTAGATGACATGCTTGTTGCAGGATCTAACATGCAGGAAATAAATGTGCTCAAAAGAAAATTGGCAAATTCATTTGCAATGAAGGATTTGGGAGCTGCAAAACAAATCCTTGGTATGAGAATAACTAGAGACAGAAAAAATCGTAAATTAACATTGTCTCAGAATGAGTACATACAAAAGGTGTTGAAAAGATTTAACATGCACAATGCAAAACCAGTTAGTACACCTTTTGCTAGCCATTTCAAACTTAGCAAGGAAATGTGCCCAAAGACCCAAGAAGACATGGATTATATGTCTAAAGTTCCATATGCATCAGCAGTTGGAAGCTTAATGTATGCAATGGTCTGCACAAGGCCTGATATTGCACATGCAATGGGAGTTGTAAGCAGGTACATGAACAATCCAGGAAAGGAACATTAGATGGCAGTGAAATGGATTCTCAGATATTTGAAAGGTACCACAAATCAAGCATTATTCTTTGGTGGTTCAAACATCTGCCTACAAGGATATGTTGATGCAGATATGGCAGGTGACAGAGATAACAGGAGGAGCACTACAGGATATGTATTTACTGTTGGAGGAACAGCTGTCAGTTGGGTTTCAAAAATCCAAAGTGTTGTTGCACTTTCAACAACAGAAGCAGAGTATGTTGCTGCTACAGAGGCTAGTAAAGAAATGATTTGGTTACAAAGGTTTATGGGTGAATTGGGTAAGGAGCATGATATGGGCACGTTATACAATAATAGCCAAAGTGCCATTCATCTTGCAAAGAACTCAGCGTTTCATTCCAGGACTAAACACATACAGCTCAAGTACCATTTCATACGATCAGTGTTGGAAGATGGAGAGTTGAAGCTGGAAAAGATACACACTAGCCAGAATCCTGCAGATATGCTAACAAAAGTTGTAACCAGGGAGAAACTGAGAATATGCTCAGTTTCAGTTGGTCTTCAAGGATGACGATGAAGATGAGAAACAGCCAGGTCCAAAGAGGAGTCATTGTCCAGCAAATGGAGCAGCGGTGGAGTTAATACAATCAGTCTCCAAGTGGGAGATTGTTGGGTGTGGAGCCTGATTATCTTCTATATTCAAAGGTATTGCCACATAGGACCCCAATTCGAAATGGGGTCGGCAACGCCGCCCATAAAATATTCGCTACAGGGGGGGTCGGGGGGGGGGGGGGGCTGCGACCTTTGGGAGCCCCCCCGTGGCGGGGGGTTTCGGGGGCAGTGCCCCCAAAGCTAAAAACAGCTGTAAAATTGCCTTGTAAAAGTATAGTAATTTCTAGTCAATCTGGGTCGTTCATTAGGCGGATGATCTGACGGTAGAACATATGTTTAGTTTAGGGTTTTTTGCCCTAGAAGGCAACCCCTCTCTTTGTATGAGGGTATTGTATTTGAGGCTGTGTGATAGATGTGTATTCTGTGAGCAAGAAATAGAGAGGTGAGACTGTGAGAGAAAACAGAGGATATTACAGCGGATTTGCTGTAGGTTGTGTCTCTTCATTTTGCTGGATAATAGAAAGGAAGGACTGGCTGTTTGGGGTGGACGTAGCCCAAACTGGGTGAACTACGTATATCTGTGTCTCTCTTGTTTTGTGCGTTTTCTGTGTTTATATTTCTGCAATATTTTATGTGTTCCATTGCTCCGTAATATATAATTTTCTAACAAGAATTTTGGACTCCATGCCCAATAGAGGCCACTGATCTACGATTCCCAGCATTTTGCAGGAAAAACTCTGTCCCAGTTGGAGCTAGACGTTATATCTCATTCTGACACAATTAAAATATTAAAGATATTTAAGTTCCAACACAAAATAAAAAATTGCAAAATTTGATGGAACCTGTGGCAAATGCTAGACCTTGTTCTTTCAACTAGTGGATTTTCTCATCCTTATGGTCTTGAGGCTTTTGTAGTTAATACATTGGAGCATGTTGAACATTACTTCTGCTCTATTATCACCAAAATAAGGCTTTACATTTTTCCTAATCGTGGTCTTTGATGAGTGTCAAGTCATCCTATGTTTTATTGGGTAGGTGATAGGTTAGGAGTCTCATAGGTCTCATTTTCATGTCCAAATAAAATCTAACAACATTATTCCGTGTCTCATAAGTCTCACTTTTAGTTTAGAATCGATTTAGAAACTCATAGATTAAGCCATTTTGAAAATTTTGGAATTAGCCCCAAAACCATGTTTTCGTAGTGCAGACAGCGTAAAATGTCTGTTTTGCGCTATGAAAATGCTGCTCTTTTTGTAGTGCATGTTATACTCCTATACCAATAGGTGTCATATTTCATGATTGATTTGTTGAGCTCTGTAATATGTTCATTCCTTTCCTTGTTGCAAAGGTTTTCCATATTATCAAAAAATAAAAAAATGTAAAAACTGTAAAGAGGGTATGCCCTAAAAGAAAAATCAAAGCGTAAAAAGAATAAAATGGTCAAAAAATGAGAAGCAATGAACCCCAAAACAAAGAAAGACCAGGAAAGTTTGCAAGTCCAAAACGCCACTACTTTTTATTTTTTGTAATAAGCATTGTGTGAAACTTTTTAATTTATGCCACAATTGATGAATGGCCAAACAACTTAATCTTGGCCAGTTCATATTTGAATTTCCTGTTTTAGATATAGAGAATAAAATCTGACCAAACTGTTTAATCTTGGCAGATAAGTAGATAGGTAGAGTAAATAAAAAGGAGCTCAACAGTTAAATCTGAGCCCTTGTATGTAATAAGTGCGGACCTAGGTAGGATTACCATGAAAAGAAAAGGAAAGTTGATAAAGGGTTTGCTAGTCTAAGTGCACCCAAATAAAGAAGAAAAAATGCTAGGCCAAGGTAGGCAGGGTAGGTAGATGGTGTTGCAGAATGATACTTGTGATAGATCATGTCTCTAAATGTGTTAATCCTTATCTCTACCGTAAGTTCTAGGCAAACATTATACTTTATGTAGCTCAAGCAAGACAAGATTAAATAACTAACTCCCCTTCATACTTTTCCCTAAAGATTTCACTAATTTCCCCAAAGTATTAAGATCTGTTCTTAAATATCACTCATAAACCACTTCATCTCATTTTATAAAGATTTCTCAAGTAAATTCCTACTTTACTTAGGAAAATGCATAATATCACCTCAAAACCTCTTCCCCCCCCCTTTAGCCTAGGTTTTTTAACATTATAACTTAGCACTTTCCATTTCAAAATTCATATTAACTTTTAACAATTATTATGTAAATCCCGAAACATTACCCTATCCCGTATTATGTAAATATAATACAAAAAACCAAAATATTATTTATCCCCGCCCCTGGTCGAATACGACCATAAACACCATTTTAACAGGGATTGATAAATTTATTTGAAATCTATTAAATAAACTTTCCCCACCGTGCAACAATCAGGATTAATTAACCATTGGGTTAATTAATAACCATTACCTCGCAACCAATCAAAACGCACCCGAAACTATTAAAATAGTTTATAAACATGCCGGGCCCGCACAGTTAAACCCCCACCATCTCCAAAGCCCATTAGCCATCCGATCCTCGCTCGCTCATCCGATGGTCCGCATCTATATCATGACCCCCCTAACCTCTGCCTTTTAACTCACGGGGGTTGGCGGTTTTCCACCCATACCGCTGCCACGCGTCACCCATCTGGGGTGCTCGCTCCCTCCCGACCCGAAACCGCTCAACCCCAAAAGCGGTGTCGGGTAAACCGCTTACCACCCTACTGCTGACGTCATCTACTGACGTCAGGTCTGGTACGGCTGACGTCATCCACCACGTCATCTGCTGCCATACTCCCGCCACGTCATCCACCCTCCACTAACGTCATCTGTATCGCTTATGTCATCCTCCCAATCAAATAAAAAATCCTGCCAAACCTTCATTTTGTCAAATAAAATTGAAAAATTGTCATTTTTGCTATATTTTGCTGCATATCACGCTCTCATGCAAAAAATGATATGCTCCAATTTCTCGACCGCCTCTTGACCAGAAAGATGATAGCGCGACTTTTGTAGCCTGCCATTCAACCTGCATTGTGTGGTCTTCCTCTTTAACACAGTTTGAAACAACATCGAGGGACTTCCAAGCTCGCGGAAGAGAGAAATAAAGAGAGATACAAGGAGATTGATACCCTAACTAGTGCACCTTCAGAGACACAAATTTCCAGAGGAAAGATGATCAGAAGACACGTTAGCAGTGTTTTTTAACCAAACATCGATGAGCAGGGGTCAAAACAGGTCAAAGTGTATGAGGTCACAGTCAAAGAGTATCAGAGTAGTTAAAGAGTATCAGTGAAAACATGGCAGCCAACACAAAGTTCCCAAAGAAGACAGTTGCCAGCCGAATTATAGGGCCTGCCTCCAGCACATTCAACAAAAACAAGACCAGCACAACATCAGTTTATCTTTTCTTTCCTATTTTCAAGGCTAGCTGTTTCTATTTCTTGTAAACTATTTTTAGTTATCCTAGATATTATATCATAGCTGTTCTGAGATATTTGTTTTATAATTTGTTGCATAAATATCCCCTCAAATGGAGTATTGAGGGGGGATTCCAAGACTTTGCTGTAATATTGATTTTTTGGAATAAAGAGCTGTTGGAATCAACTATTGCATGGATTACTGGATAAGGAATTGAAGCAGAGGACTTGTCACAGACTTCTTGAAACAACCACTGGATCAATAAGTCCTCTATATCTTGTTTTTTAAAGTTTTATTAGTTTATTATATCATCTGTGTTCCACAATCTGAATGATAAAGAAAGATTAATTTCAGAATATGCTTGATTGCACTCTGTTTTTAGTCATTATTGTTCTCTGTGTTTTCTTTAGAATTAGGATAAGCAGTGAAATCTTAAATGCTCTTGTTTTCCTAATTCTTTCATGTTGATTATTTGTTAAAGAATACTTAACTTCTCTTTATCAGTAATAATCCAATTTCCCTCTTTAAATAGGTTGAAGAATTCTTAACTGCCCTTCACCCCATTTGAGCCCATTCCATCTGTTTCAAGTCTTTATTTATTCCCTGTTTGACTACCTTGCTCTGTGAAGACATCATCTATTAAGAAACCCAATCTAGAAAGCCATCTTCCTTGACTCCATTAGCCCAATGGACTGAACTACTCTGTCTTACCTCTCTGTTCTATTGAATCTCACCACCCAAACTCAAACAAAACCATTGAACTTCATAACTAGCCTATACCTTTAAAAATAAAGCTAAATCATAAAGAGAGAGCCCTCTCTGGATACAGATTAGCTAGATTCTGTATCTAAAGGATTAGTCTGTGGTTACCTCTGCCTCCTTTCCCCTTCTTACAACATCTGGGAAAACCTGAGTGATAACATCAATGGTGACTCCACTAGGGAACTGAATAATTTGTTTGTTACTACTGTTTTCTATATAAGCTACAGATGGAGCGTGAAGTTAGCCAGGTAGCCTTTGAAATTCTTTTTCTTTGCAATTGCAGAAGTAAATGAATGCTACTTCAGTCTATCTCCGGTCTAGCTTATAGATTGGACAGTTGGTTTCAAATACTTGATCAGTTCCTCTTGTCAAATAAGTATTTAAGAAGATTTAAATCTCATATCTAAAGCCTCTTAAAGAAATCATAGAAGTTGTTTTGAAAAGTCATAAAAAATCGAAATAATCATAAAATACTCAAAATTTGGTTTCCTGGAGAACTAAACCTTTTCTTCAGAACTGTTTTACAGGTTTAGATCTGATCTGTGATGGTGGACAGGGATCAGACACACAAAGGTTAAAATCATCCACCTGGCGACTCCACATCAATTTCACAATCAAGACTCCACTGGAGAAATGAACCTGAAAGAACTGTATGAAAAGATCAGGCTTTTGACTTGGATTGTTATCCAAGACATTATGTTCTTTCTCATTGATAAGATTTTTCAATGTATATTGTATTTTAGAGATGATTTTAGATTAATTTTTTATTATTTTCCTTTGAAAAATGTAGATGAAAAGTCTCCTTACACATTTAAATAGCAGTCTTCTAATTCTTATGAAGATCATTTTCCAATTAAGGAGAATAAAAAAATTAAGACTAATCATACAATCCCTGTACATATTTTAGTACCTTATAAAGTTCCTGATAGATATAAACCACTCATTTTGCCTCCTACACTCCATGCTTTCCCTAACGATTATCCCAAGTATCTCCCTAGGTTTGATGGAGAGAATGGTAACACTACCCAAAAACATATTCAAATTTTGAAGATTATCTTAACTTATTTGAAGTAGATGAAGAGGATGTTAGTATTAGGCTTTTTGCTCTTTCTTTGCAAGACAAAGTCAAGAGTTGGTTCAAAACCCTGCTTGAGGCAAGCATCTCAAATCTCGAGCAGTTTCTCAAACTCTTCCTTGATAGATGGATAATCAAAGTCAATCTTCTCATGATCATAGAAAAATATAATCAGTTAAAAAGACATCCAGATGAAACAATACAACAATTTTCAGATAGATTTAATCAGGCCTATTATTCAATACCATTAAATATAAGACCTCCTGATTCAGCTCTTTTGCATTACCCAAGAGCATTTGATTCAGAGATAGAATTTCATCTAAGAGAAAGAAACCCCTCGACAGTGGAACAAATGCAGAACATGGCAATAGATGTAGAGGTTAATCTGAAAATTAGAAAAGAAAAGTTGAAAGCAGAGAAAGAGGAAAAACTCGACATTTTGATAAAGAAAACAGAGGAAATGATGCAGAAGATCACAATGAAAGTTGACTGTTTTGTTCAAAATAACCATGACACATCTATTTCACAAAAGGAAAAGGTTGATATTCATGAACAAATTCCTACCAACTCAATCTACCATAGACCAGAAGATAGATTCATAGAGCAATATGTGGAGGAGCAATCTCCTGATCTAATGTGTATATTTGATGACATTACTTCTTTTGATGATTCACCCAAATATGATCGGTATGATGATGATTATGTTTCTCAAATCCAAATTAACCTTGCAGAGCAATCAGAGGCTAGTTTGGGGAATAAGGATATCCCATTTCACCAAGTTTAAAATAGTGATCAGCTTGTTCATTTCAGCTATGAGAATGAGGATGGAAGTGCAGAAAATTTTGAAATTAGTGAAGGAACTTTACCATTTTGTTTTGATTCATTTCAGTTTATTAGAGATAACTATCATGCAATTAGAAATAAAATGTCAACAAGTCTTGGTATTAACTATCTAGAGGGCAATCAAATCTTTGTTCAAGACTTCTCATATCTAGATTTGCAGCCCCAAAATGCCATTGAATGTCAGGTTGCAGAAGAATACTTGGAAGCAGGAACATATGATCAAATGATCCAAGTTGATTCCTTGCCTCTTTGTTTTGAATCATTTCAATTTTTAAAGGAAATGTGGTGTAAAATTTTTAAAGAAAAGGAGGAGTAGGTGGTAGAAATCTATGAAGTTCCATTTGAACCTATATGTAATAAGTTGCCACAATCCTTCCAAGTTCTTTATGATCCAATAGATAACAGGTTGGATGATGAAAGCAATCATAATTTTTCCCCATTAACAGACTATGAGAGTCAAAATCAAGATGATAATGGTTTTACCATACAATCATTACAATCAGTAGAAACCTCATCACAAAGAGCAGTTGAAAACATGCAGGGTGATAAAGATAACAGTGATATTTCAATTTCATGGCAGGTAGGCTATCCAGAACATTTATATAGTTGTTTGAATTAGCTCAAGAATAGTGTATATATTTTACAAGATCCTTTTTTAAAGTTTCTAGATTTAGCAAAGGAGATCAAGAATTTCCTTATCTTCTCAAAGGCTAACAAAGCTATATTTGATTGCAAGATCTCAATTTTAAACACCAACAAGCACAAGCAACAAAGGTCACTAATGTATATAATGCTTGAGTGGTTGCATTGGTTGTTTCATTTTACCTAACCAACAGTCAGAAAGCCGATTAGAGTAAGTAGTTAGGATTTCAGTTTGATTTAATTCAGTTTTAGTAGATTATGAAATAAATCCTTAAATATTTAAATCCAATCAAAAGTCCCTAAGATCTTGATGATTTACTAATTTGGTTTGAAGGTTGCAGTACCTTTTGGTTTCAGGTCAAATTTCAAGTTGTGCAGGAGGAGGTTAAGAAGATTTTGATAAAAGGACCAAGGCTAAAAGTTCCTACCCAAGTGACAAGGTGCTCAAGTAGGATTCAAGGAGGAAGAATAAATGTTTAAGTGTTGATTGGACAGTAACTTGTTGGAGTTGAAGCCCAAAGTGAAGGCACTAAGCCATAGAAACCTTACTGTCATATATACAATAAACCAACTAGTTGAAGGAGATTTCAGAGCACAGTAAAAAGTTACTCATAAGGCTCTCTGACCTGCTGTTCTTGACTTTCCACCAGGGAAAGCCATCCCCAAGTGGAGCCACTGTTATACTCCTATACAAATAGGTGTCATATTTCATGATTGACTTGTTGAACTCTATAATATGTTCATTCCTTTCCTTGTTGCAAGGGTTTTCCATATTATCAAAAAATCAAAAAATGTAAAAAATGTAAAGAGGGTATGCCCTAAAAGAAAAATCAAAGGGTAAAAAGAATAAAATGGTCAAAAAATGAGAAGAAATGAACCCCAAAACAAAGAAAGACCAGGAAAGTGTGAAAGTCCAAAATGCCACTACTTTTTATTTTCTGTAATAAGCATTGTGTGTAGCTTGCTAATTTATGTCACAATTGATGAATGGCCAAACAGCTTAATCTTGGCCAGTTCATATTTGAATTTCCTGTTTTAGAGATAGAGAATAAAATCTGACCAAATTGTTTAATCTTGGCAAATAAGTAGATAGGTAGAGTAAATAAAAAGGAGCTCAACAATTAAATCTGATCCCTTGTATGTAATAAGTGTGGACCTAGGTAGGCTTACCATGAAAATAAAAGGAAAGTTGATAAAGGGTTTGCCAGTCTATGTGCACCCAAATAAAGAAGAAAAAATGCTAGGCCAAAGTAGGCAGGGTAGGTAGATGGTTTTGCAGAATGATACTTGTGATAGATCATGTCTCTAAATGTGTTAATCCTTGTCTCTATCGCAAGTGCTAGGCAAACACTATACTTGATGCAGCTCAAGCAAGACAAGATTAAATAACTAACTCCCCTTCATACTTTTCCCTAAAGATTTCACTAATTTCCCCAAAGTATTAAGATTTGTTCTTAAATATCACTCATAAACCACTTCATCTCATTTTATAAAGATTTCTCAAGTAAATTCCTACTTTACTTAGGAAAGTGCATAATATCACCTCAAAACCCCTTTTTCCCCCCTTTAGCCTAAGTTTTTTAACATTATAACTTAGCGCTTTCCATTTCAAAATTCATATTAACTTTTAACAATTATTATGTAAATCCCGAAACATTACCCTATCCCATATTATGTAAATATAATACGAAAAACCAAAATATTATTTATCCCCGCCCCCGGTCGAATACGACCATAAACACCGTTTTAACAGGGATTGATAAATTTATTTGAAATATGTTAAATAAACTTTCCCCGCCACGCAACAACCAGGATTAAATAACCATTGGGTTAATTAATAACCATTACCCCGCGACCAATCAAAATGCACCCGAAACTATTAAAATCGTTTAATAAACATGCCGGGCCTGCACAGTTAAACCCCTGCCATCTCCAAAGCCTGTTAGCCATCCGATCCCCACTCACTCATTCGACGGTCCGCATCTATATCGCAACCCCCCTAACCTCCGCCTTTTAACTCACAGGGGCCGACGGTTTTCCACCCATATTGCTGCCACGCGTTGCCCATCTGGGGTGCTTGCTCCCTCCTGGCTTGAAACCGCTCAGCCCCAAAAGCGCTGCGGGGTAAACCGCTTACCACCCTACTGTTGACGTCATCCGCTGACGTCACGTCTAGTACAGTTGACGTCATCTGCCACATCATCTACCCCTATACTCCTGCCACATCATCTGTCCTCCACTAATGTCATCCGTACCGCTTACGTCATCCGCCCAATCAAATCAAAAATCCTGCCAAACCTTCATTTTGTCAAATAAAACCGAAAAATTGTCATTTTTGATATATTTTGTTGCATATTGCACTCTCGTGCAAAAAACGATCTGCTCCAGTTTCTCGACCTCCTCCTGACCAAAAAGACGATAGCGCGAGCTCCGCAACCTGCCATTCAACCTGCATTGTGCGGTCTTCCTCTTTAACACAATTTGAAACAACACTGAGGGACTTCCAAGCTTGCAGAAGGGAGAAATAAAGAGAGATACAGGGAGATTGCTACCCTAACCAGTGCACCCTCAGAGACACAAATTGCCAGAGGAAAGATGATCACAAGACACGTTATCAATTTTGTTTTACCAGACAGTGATGAGCAGGGGTCAAAATAGGTCAAAGTGTATCACGTCACAATCAAAGAGTATCAGAGCAGTTAAAGAGTATCAGTGAAAACATGGCAGCCAGCGTAGAGTTCCCAAAGAAGATAGCTGCCAACCGAATTATATGGCCTATCTCCAGCACATTCAACAAAAACAGGACCAACACAACATCAGTTTATCTTTTCTTTCCTATTTTCAAGGCTTGCTGTTTCTATTTTTTGTAAACTATTTTTAGTTATCCTAGATATTATCTCACAGTTGTTCTGAGATATTTGTTTTATAATTTGTTTCATAAATACCCCCTCAAATGGAGTATTGAGGGGGGATTCCTATACTTTGCTGTAATATTGATTTTTTGGAATAAAGAGTTGTTGGAATCAACTGTTGCATGGCTTACTGGATAAAGAATTGAAGCAGAGGACTTGTCACAGACTTCTTGAATCAACCACTGGATCAATAAGTCCTCTATATCTTGTGTTTTAAAGTTTTCTTAGTTTATTATATCATCTGTGTTCCACAATCTGAATGATAAAGAAAGATTAATTTCAGAATATGCTTGATTTCACTCTGTTTTCAGTCATTATTGTTCTCTGTGTTTTCTTCAGAATTAGGATAAGCAGTGAAATCTTAAATGCTCCTGTTTTCCTAATTCTTTCATGTTGATTATTTGTTAAAGAATAATTAATTGCTCCTTATCAATAATCATCCAATTTCCCTCTTTAAATAGGTTGAAGAATTCTTAACTGCCCTTCACCCCATTTGAGCCCATTCCATCTGTTTCAAGTCTTTATTTGTTCCTTGTTTGACTACCTTGCTCCGTGAAGACATCCTCTGTTAAGAAACCCAATCAAGAAAGCCATCTTCTTTGACTCCATTAGCCCAATGGACTGAACTACTCTGTCTTACCTCTCTGTTCTATTGAATCTCACCACCCAAACTCAAACAAAACCATTGAACTTCATAACTATCCTATATCTTTAAAAATAAAGCTAAATCATAAAGAGAGAGCCCTCTTTGGATACAGATTTGCTAGATTCTATATCTAAAAGATTGGTTTGTGGTTACCTCGGCTTCCTTTCCCCTTCTTACAACTTCTGGGAAAACCTGAGTGATAACACTGCACTATGAGGCAAAAACCCCGTTTTTCTATTTTTAATAGTCAACTTCCAAGGGGGTTCCTGAGTAACCAAAAACTCATTTTTGAAAATTGAAAGAGGTTTTTATTATAAACATTATTACCTAAAAAAACCTCCTCCATTTTTGTAACAAATATCAAGGATCAAGAGATAGGAGCTTAGGGGTGCAACCTTCTTTTTCAGGAAAAGCAGAGTTATTGGTTGATGAAGTGGTTGTTGTTTTCCACTCCCTCATTTTGTCACCTTTCTCTTCACATTCGAATATTATTTCTTAAAAAAGTTACCCAAGATCCTCTGTGTAATTTAATTTTCATCTTTTGCATGTATCAGTCAGCTGTCACCTTTGAAAAGTTAACTTTGTGACAAACAACTTGTTGTCCAAAAAGTTCTTTACAGCTATCATATTTTTAAGAGGGCAGCTTGGGTTATAAAGGGAAATTGCCATGAAGATGAAAGCATAAAAATAAGGCTATGTATTTGGATAGGAGCCTATTGAGCTTTAACAGATCATGGACAACCTCATCGTCACACAAGCTTTCATCCAGACAGGTTAAATGTATTTCTACTAGGAGCTGCAAGGGGATTTGTGTGTTTCTTGCACTGTTTTGAGCTATTAGTTTCAAAAGGAATTTTCAGGCAAATGAAGATGAGTTTCAAACATCTGAAGGAGGTTTTCTCTAAGAACATAACAAGGAACAAAAACCTCTTTCAAATTTCTCCCTGGTGCTATCGATTTGGAGATTCGAAGTTTACTTGGAGACCTATTTTTAGAATTCTGAATTTTCCTATTTTATACATGATTTTATAATGCAGATTCTAGACCACTGAAGTTGGTTTTCAAAAACCAGAGAGAGGTTTTTCTTATAAACATTCTTATCTACAACAACCTACTCCATTTTTGTAACATCTATCAGGGATAAAAATATATAAGCTCTGTCTCAACACCTATTTTTCAGATAAAAACAGTGTAGAAAATTATAAATTTATAGGTCAGTCTTTCATTAAGGTGAAGACCAAATTTGTGAAGAAGAACATGTTATAAGGTTAAGTTGTTTTTATTTTGGTGATCAAATTAGTCTTCATGGAATTTTGAAAAAACTCACAAACTACATATGTTTAAAGGCCATGTTAAAAAAAAGGTAGCACTTATGAATGCTTTCCGGAAGTAAGGTCTAATTAATTTCAAGTTTTGAAGTTGCTGGTAGCCATGGGATCATATGTGAAGTTTCAGATGGCAATGGTTTAGATAGCAAAGTTTCAAGGAGTATTTCATAAGTAATATGAAGGGTATGCTACGAAAACAGAGTATTTATGTAGCACAGTCATGTTTCATCCTTTCCACCATATGTTCGAATTTCCTTTTTGCACAGGTGGAAAATGGTGTTTCAATGGACTATTAATGCATGCCACATATACACCAGCAAAAATGCACGAAGATAAGCATTAAGGATTAGGGCCTTAAAAGGATGAATTCTGTCTCCTAGTTTTTAGGACAGTTAGGTCATGACTCAGCAGGTTTTGCAACAACACTATGGACATCATCAAGCTCGAAGAAATGGATTGGTAGCTGACTAAAGAATGCATTGAAGTCATAGATAAGGTTGTTAAAAGCATGTTTTAGGAGTTTTACTCCTATTTGTATTAGGACTCTTAAAGACAACTAGCTGTGAAGTTGTAATTAATTAGTTTCTTTTATGAATAGATAGGTGTCTAAGTTAGGAATTCGAATTCCTCTAAAGATGGATCACAATATCCAAGGTTGTAAAACTCTATATAAAGCTTGAGAATCGAATTCCTCAAGGGTTGGTAATTTTATTAGCAATGTGTTATTGTAAGAAACTATGGTTTTCATACCTAATACAGAGATGAGTTTGACTACTCAAGGTTCATAAGGATTTTATGTGTTTGATGTTCTTATGGCCTTGTTCAATTACTTAGTTGCAGTGGTATGAGCTTGTGGTACTTACAATTCATTGGAAAAGTCTCTAACTTCCTTCACATGCTTGTAAACTGTGTTGATTTACTATTTTACTTGTAAACCTAAACTCCAAGTGCCTTGATTTCCATGTTTTGCTGATCATGATGTTTTGTTGAAGACTACCTTGACTCCATAGCCCAATGAATGTTTGCTAATCCTTGATTCAACCAAGTTATATATTTTGTTCGATTTTACTACTAGAGTTAGCCATCTAATCATTAATAAAAAATCTTAAACCTATTGAGATAGCCCTCTCAGGTTGAGGAGGCTAAACCTCAGCCAAAAGATTGGTTTGAAAGAGTTACTCAAAGTCTACTTGATTAGTAGCCTATCAGGGTCAGATTTTGTGATAACAGTTTGGTGTGTCTACCAGGAATTTGAAGATTACTCATTCCTGAAATCAAGAAGCTGAACTTCTGAAGGTAGCAGGAGCTCAGGAAGCTGTTCGAGGCTGCATCTACCTTAGGGACTCCACACATCAAATAACAAATTGGAAGGTGACTCCACTACTAGAAGATCAATAGCTTGATGAAGTTTCAAGATGAGTTCCATTGCAAGAATGAATCCCAGGTATGCCCCTATGAATCAGTCTCATATCCTTGGTTTTCCAAATCCTATGCCAAAGGTTGAATGGTTAGATGATCTTCCAATATTCAAAGATGAAAAGAAAGACAATGTTGCTCTTCATTTGGTTAGGTTCCATATGCATCTACACAGTCTTAAAGTTCAATTCCCTGAAGATTGTCTCATGAAGATGTTTATGACCACTTTAAAAGGAAAAACATGGTCTTGGTATAAAGGCTTGGAAAATGGTTCATTATATTAGCTTTCTAATTTCCATGATGTATTCTATGAGATGTATAAAGAGTGTCATCCCTCCTTATTGCTGGTCAAAGATTGTTGTAAACATTCTGTGAGTTTTATTCAATATTTGGAGGATTGTTATGATGATGATGAATTCATGGATGAAGAAATTTTAGAAGCTCTTCATAACAGAACATTTCAACACCAAGAAGAAAGGATAACATCCCATGAAATGCAACACGAAAATCAACAGGGGTTTACATATGAAAACCATGTTACATTCTCTGAGATTAATGTAAAGATGCAGTAAACTTGCTAGTCTTTTGATCATAAAGAGTATGAAAATCATGGAAAAAACTAAGAAGAAATACTGGAAGATAGCTTTTATAACCCTTAGGCAGAGGAAAAGGTTAATTTTTATGTCATACTTTGCAACAGCTTACATCAAAGAATGATCATAATAATGTGGAAAATTACATTGTTTGTGGGAATCATTCAGAAAAGTAGTTGGATAGCATATCAAAGGAATCTTATGTGGCTGAGAATCAGTTGTCTGAAGATATAGAATGTTATGATGATCATCAAACTAATCATGTCTTTTTTGACCCTATAGCTAATTACATGGAAAAGATTTACTGTTCAGATTTCTAGTTATATTTTCATCTTGAGGATTAGTTACATCTCAGGCTGCCTCGGTTATTTCAGTATCATGTTTATTTTTGCTTCAAGCATAGTCAAGAGATTCAAGTGTCAGATCAGATCAATGACTGGCTTCATTGGAAGTTTCATGTTCCTTAAGCTACAAAAGGAGGTTGCAGCTGATAGGGTAGGTAGGAATGTGCACATAAGGTCAGGGTAGGTTGACTGAGCATTTTTCAACAGATACAGTTTTGTTTCTTCTACAGTGATCATCAAGCTTAAGCCTGAGTTGAAGGCCCAACAGTTTGAAGAAGATGCTTGTCAAATCAAATAAAAGTATTTCTGTTTTACCAAAAAATAGATAGCACTGGAGCTACGAGTTCTTAGTGTGCCACAGGGGTACACTATCCCAAGTGGAGCCACTGTTATCACCAAAATAAGAGTTTACATTTTTCCTAATCATGGTCTTAGATGAGTGTCAAGTCATCCTATGTTTTAGTGGGTAGGTGATAGGTTAGGAGTCTCATAGGTCTCATTTTCATATCCAAATAAAATCTAACAACCTTATTCCATGTCTCATAAGTCTCACTTTCGGTTTATAATTGGTTTAGAAACTCATAGCTTAAGCCATTTTGAAAATTTTGGAATTAGCACCGAAACCACGTTTTCATAGTGCAAACAGTGTAAAATTTTTGTTTTACGCTACAAAAACGCTGCTCTTTTTGTAGCGCATTATGAGGCAAAAACCCTGTTTTTTTGTTTTTAGTAGTCAAATTCCAAGGGGGTTCCTGAGTAATTGAAAACTCATTTTTGAAAACTAAAAGATGTTTTTCTTATAAAAATTCTTACCTACAAAAACCTCCTCCATTTTTGTAACAAATATCAAGTATCAAGAGATAGGAGCTCAAGAGTGCAACCTTCTTTTTCAGGAAAAGCAGAGTTATTGGTTGATGAAGTGGCTGTTGTTTTCCACTCCCTCATTTTGTCACCTTTCTCTTCACATTCAAATATTATTCCTTAAACAAGTTACCAGAGCTCCTCACTATCATTTACTTTTTAGCCTTTGCATGTATCAGTCAGTTGTCACCTTTGAAAAGTTAACTTTGTGACAAACAGCTTGCTATCCAAAAAGTTCTTTACAGCTGTCATATTTTTAAGAGGGCAACTTGGGCTATAAAGGGAAATTTCCATGAAGATGAAAGCATAAAAAGAAGGCTATGTGTTTGGATAGGAACCTATTGAGGTTTAACAGATCATGGATGACCTCATCTTCACACAAGCTTTCATCCAGACAGGTTACATGTATTTCTACCAGGAGCTGCAAGGGGATTTGTGTGTTTCTTGGACTGTTTTGAGCTGTTAGTTTCAAAAGGAATTTTCAGGAAAATGAAGATGAATTTAAAACATCTGAAGGACGTTTTTTCTAAGAACATAACAAGGAACAAAAACCTCTTTCAAATTTCTCCCAGGTGCTACCAATTTGGAGATTCGAAGTTTACTTGGAGACCTATTTTCAAAATTCTGAATTTTCCTGTTTTATACATGATTTTATAATGCAGATTCCGAACAATTGAAGCTAGTTTTCAAAAAACTAAGAGAGGTTTTTCTTATAAACTATAAAAAAACCTCATCCATTTTTGTAACAACTATCAGGGATCAAAAGTTATAAGCTTTGTCTCAACACCTATTTTTCAGATAAAAACAGTGCAGAAAATGATAAATTTATAGGTCAGTCTTTCATTAAGGTGAAGACCAAATTTGTGAAGAAGAACATCTTATAAGGTTAATTTGTTTTGATTTTTATGATCAGATTAGTATTCATGGAATTTTTAAAAAACTCCCAAACTACAGATGTTTAAAGGTCGTGTTAAACAAAAAGCATACACATCAGTTTCGTAGCGCGCTACGAAACTGCTGAAGATGATCATTTAGCACTTATGGATGCTTTCCAGAAGTAGGGTCTAATTAATTTCAAGTTTTGAAGTTTCTAGTAGCCATAGGATCATATGTGAAGTTTCAGATTGCAGTGGTGTAGATAGCAAAGTTTCAAGGATTATTTCATAAGTAATATGAAGGTTGTGCTACGAAAACAGAGTATTTACGTAGCACAGTCATGTTTCATCCTTTCCACCATATGTTCGAATTTACTTTTTGCACAGGTGGAAAATGGTGTTTTAATGGACTATTAATGCATGCCACATATACACTAGCAAAATTTCTCGAAGATAAGCATAAAGGATTAAGGGCCTTAAAAGGAGGAATTTTGTCTCCTAGTTTTCAGGACAGTTCGGTCATGACTTAGCAGGTTTTGCAACAACACTGTGGACATAATCAAGCTCAAAGAAATGGATTTGGAATGCATTGAAGTCATAGATAAGGTTTTTAAAAGCATGTTTTAGGAGTTTCACTCCTATTTTTATTAGGACTCTTAAAGACAGCTAGCTGTCAAGTTGTAATTAAGTAGTTTGTTTTATGAATAGATAGGTGTCTAAGTTAGGAATTCAAATTCCTCTAAATATGGATCACAATATCCAAGGTTGTAAAACTATATATAAATCTTGAGAATCAAATTCCTCAAGGGTTGGTAATTTTATTAGCAAAAGAAAGTTGTTTTATTGTAAGAAACTATGGTTTTCATACCTAATACAGAGATCAGTTTGACTACTCAAGATTCACAAGGAGTTTATGTGTTTGATGTTCTTATGGCCTTGTTAAATTACTTATTTGCAGTTGGTATGAGCTTGTGATACTTACAATTCATTGGAAAATGCTCTAACTTCCTTCACATGCTTGTAAATTGTGTTGATTTACTATGTTACTATTTTACTTGTAAACCTAAACTCCAAGTGCCTTGACTTCCATGTTTTGCTGATCATGATGTTTTGTTGAAGACTACCTTGAATCCATAGCCCAATGAATGTTTGCTAATCCTTGATTCAACCAAGTTACATATTTTGTTCGATTTTACTACTAGAGTTAGCCATCTAATCATTAATAAAAAATCTTAAACCTATTGAGAGAGCCCTCTCAGGTTGAGGAGGCTAAGCCTTAGCCAACATATTGGTTTGAAAGAGTTACTCAGAGTCTACTTGATCAGCAGCCTATCAGGGTAAGATTTTGTGATAACATGCTCATTTTTTATAAAGCTAATAGATTTCCCAAGATAGAAGACTGGATTAAAAATTGATCAAATATTGCACACTATCCTGACTAATCGAGTTGCATGGATTTTTGAAGAAAGCACGACTTACTGTTGGAAATAAGAAAAAGAGAAAAAAAAGTTGGCATTCTTCCAGAAACATATATAGACATGTATATGGAGGTTCTTCGAGAAACAAATATAGACATGTATATGAAGGAAAATGAAATTGAGGGGTTGAAAGGGAGTCTTCAAACTTGGTGTGGAGAGAAGGTCTGGTCTTGGTTTAGGGTGAAGAGTCTCAAAGAATATTATTGAAAGGAAGAATTACTTTGTCTGGGTTTTCCCCTCGAGGGGGGTTTTTCCCTGACATGTGCCTACACATTGTGTCCATTGTTTTATGTACTGCTTCTTTTGGTAATTGATTAATGAACTAAAGAAAGAATATATAAAGAATTGTAATGATAAGAAACATCAAAAGTAATTATCAAGATCATGAAAACCTTTACTGCCTTTCTGACTTTCCAACACTTTCCATTGGAGAGGTTATGATGTAGGCTTTGAGCCCATCTGCTACCTCTAAGATGGCTCCAAACTCTCTGCCACTCTTCTACTCCTTGACTCTCCAGACAACTGAACTCACAACCACCAAGGTGATCCTTTGCATGAAACCTACAGCTACCATGGACTTCCATCTAGTCCATCACTGTAATCATCAGTTTATGGCTTCTCCAATAAACCTACTACTATGATGATTCTCTACATGAATCTTGCAACTACCATGAGATTCCTCCTGGGTCATTACTGCTAACATCTATTGTGATAAAAATCTGAGATAGTTTGATTGATATCAATGCCAGCACTCCTGCCAACAATTAGGCAATCCCAACTTCCCAACACATCTCCCTAGCAGATTGTTGTCATCAATTCCAACACACTTGGAAATGCCTTCACTAGGTCAATGGCCATCCAGACAATGCCAAATTTCCAACAATATCCCTCTTTGGCATTGATGGCAACAATCCATCCTTCTCTTCATGTGATGGCCAAACCTCATGCTACTTCCACATGTCTCATTGCATGAGACACTAATGGCCTGCTTTCTTCTACAAAGGCCATCACAAATTCTCCACAATTCTCTCCCCCTTTGACATCAATGGCAAGGGGCTACAAGATGCATTTCTCTCCTCATGCAATCACTTGGCTATGAAGATCATAGTCTCGCTGTTGAGATGTGCATTCTTCTTCATGAAAAATCTCTTCGAGGACTGTTGCTGTTGCTGCTCCATAAACTGGGCATATGTGATATGCTCCTTCTGAACATACACTGCCTCTGATTTGAATGCCTCTAGATTTTGACACGTTATGGATATTGGCTGAGCACTCTCTCCACTAATGCATATTTTGAATAAAAAATATTGATACCCATTAAAATGCTCATGGTATTGTTGCCACTGTAAATACCAATTAATGATGACGCATTTTGTCTCACACCTCTTTGTTTTTGTTGTTGCTTCTGAGACTATGCTCACATTACTTGAGCATCTCCACTTCTCCCCTTGAGATCATACTCATACAATAGGGACTTCTTTTCAAATAATTCCAATTTATCCAAAGGAAATGCTACAAATGGAATAACGTACCAGGAAAACTCTAATATTTCTTTTCTAAAAAATAAATGTCCATTTGCACACAAGGTTACTGTTATGAAACTAGCTCACAAGAAGATAGAAAAGAGAGATCAATGCCTTAGAATTCAGCCTCTTCGAGGGGGAAACCTCCTTTACATTACACAAACAAACAATTCTTCGATGATACAAATGAAAAGACCTCCTTTCTATATATAGGAGTCTAAGGGGTCATAACATAATCAGAGCCGACATAACAATAATAATGTAAGGGCACAATAATAACAATAGTGGGCTTCTATGGGGCACAATACTAACAATATGGGCACTACATGGGTACATCAATATAATAAGTGGGTTTTACTAATAACAATAAGGGGTTACACTAGTAGTATAGGGGCCTAACATGCCCTCTCCTTCAAAAAGCGTTGTCCTCAACGCTTGAGTAGTTCTTGATGCTTCTGTATAAAATTCTTGTCCTCATATGTGTAATCTTCAGTGGGTAAGTTCTTCCACTTGATGAGATACTCTGAAATTGATCGATTTCATAACTGGCGAGTTCTTGTTTCTGTGACTGCTCTAGGTTCCAATATGATTTTTCCTTCCTCTTCAATTTCTAGCAATATTGTTTGAATTGGGATCTTTTACAACTTTTGAATAAGTGGCAATACTTTTTCGTCCTTCTTCCATTCATCCCTTGCTTTGTTTATCGAATCTAGTTGGATAATAGAAATAGCACAAAACAATGCTTCCACATCCTCATCCTTGAAGAGTCTTCCCATTCGGTAAGGTCGCCATTTTTTAAGTGCATGTAGTATTGCCAACATTTCCTTCTCATAAATAGCTTGCTTGAGATGTAGCAGTAAAAATACCCAATCACCTACATCAAAAAAAATTTCACTACGATGTTGATCTACCTGTTGTTTCATTTGATTCTGCACTGAAGTGGTGTTATCCTTTAAAAGTTGGAGAACTTGTTGTTGATGCTTGATGTGATCTTTCACTGCTTGAACCTTTTTCTTCTTGATATGTCCTTCTATCTCTAGAGTTTGAGGAGTGGTAATTTCTTCCAATCCTTTACAAGATATGGTCAGATTCATTTCTTGATGCTCGATGTAATCTTTCACTTCTTGAACATTTTTCTTCTTGATATGTCCTTCTATATTGATACTTTGAGGAGTGGTAATTTTGACCAATGAATTACAAGATATGGTTGGATTCATTTCTTCTTTCTCGATGTGATCTTTCACTTCTTGCATCTTTTTCTTCTTGATATGTCCTTCTATCTTGAGAGTTTGAGGAGTGGTAATTCTTGCCAATGCTTTACAAGATATGGTCTGATTCATTTCTTCTTTCTCTGGGGTGGGGTCCTGGCGTATATCTTCTTCTTTTGATGTTTATTGATCCTTTTCTTCCTCCTCTTCATATTCTATGTAAAATAATTTCTTCTCAGCACACTTATGACCTTTAGTGCATTTGCTATCACAATTGTAACAAAGCCCTTTTTCTCTTTTTTCTTCCAATTGTTGTGGTGTAACCCTTGCAGGTTGTGGAAGGCTAGGAGAAACAACACTTCCATATTTATAGTTGTGAGGGGTATGCTTCCTGGTTTCCATAATTTTGCTTTCCACTATGTCAAAAATCCCTTTTACTCTTTCCAATTGTTTTGGTGTTGCTCTAAAGAAGGTGTTTCTCTTTGTATCCTCATAATGTGCTATCATTTCCTCCATGAAAATTGACCACGTAACAAGTTGTTTACAAGAACAAAGCCCTTCATACCATAAAAATTGATCTGGTTCTAAATATGAAGATGCAATACATACCTTTTGTAACAGTGGTACACCATGTAGATCAAAATATTGGTCCATCTGAAGTATCCAGTTTACCGGATCCTTGCCATCAAACTTCCTCATCTTGCTTTTTCTTGATTTTAGGAGCTCGATCTTGAAACCACTGTAACTCTATACATTTGGATCTTTAAGTTCTAAAATTGCGATCTATAGTAGCCCTCTGTGTCCTCTTTCAAATTCCACTAGTCTAATCCAAATTAGATTCTCCAAGAAAGAGTTATGCACAATCTCCCAAGATGACCTGATTATAGACCTTTTTAGAAGAGTGAACTTGTATGAAGTGCCACATGTCACTGTTTTGACCTTTGGCACTGAAAAATATATATAAGAAACTACAGTCCGTCCTTTTTCTGTACCTTATTACCAAATTTCAATCTGATGCTCAGAGAGAAATTTATGACGATTTCCCCCAGGTGACCTGTTTGGAATGTAATTCAGGAGTCTTCAAAAAGACCAACTTCCTTAGATCATATATCCGCAAATATAGCGCGAAAATCTCTGAAATTCAGACCCGAGATTCAGCACGATTTCTTCTCAAATGGGTTTTCTTTTTAGCTTCTGAAACATTGCAGAAAAAAGTTATAGCGAAAATTCCACGATGACTTGTTTGGAGCAGCGAAACCCTAGAATCCAAAGCTCTGATACCAAATGTTATGAAACCAGCTCACAAGAAGATAGAAAAGAGAGATCAACGCCTTAGAATTCAGCCTCTTCGAGGGGGAAACCTCCTTTACATTACACAAATGAACAATTCTTCGATGATACAAATGAAAATACCTCCTTTCTATATATAAGAGTCTAAGGGGTCATAACATAATGAGAGCCGACATAACAATAATAATGTAAGGGCACAATAATAACAATAGTGGGCTTCTATGGGGCACAATACTAACAATATGGGCACTACATGGGTACATCAATATAATAAGTGGGTTGTACTAATAACAATAAGGGGTTACACTAGTAGTATACGGGCCTAACAGTTACTCAACATGATCCCAACACAACCAATTAACATAGGGATACCATTAAGGGTTAAGGGACATGGAAATATTGCACCAATAGTGTTTTATGAACACAAGACTACTATGCATAATCAAACTTACAACTTAAATGAAATAAGGGTATTTCACCAAAGATGCAAGCCTTTCATTTGCTTAGCAATCTCCATTTCTAAGGTTGCCCATTGTTGCCTGCTACTGCTTATCAAAATAGCTCCCCCTGAGCCAATGCTCCTTGATCTCTTGCAACAAATTTCTTTCCTCTTGCATAAGGACTGATCTAGTGGACTTGACTTGAATGTGAGCTGTTGGGTGTGAAGCTTGATTATCTTCTGTATTCAAAGGTATCACCGCATTGGACCCTAGTTCGTAATGTGGCGGCAACGCTACCCGTAATATTTGTGCTATAGGGGGTGTCCAGGGGGGAGCCGCTGCGACCTTTGGGAGCCCCCCTTGGTGGGGGGATAGGGGAAACGCCCCCAAAGCTAGAAATAGATGTAAAATTTCCTTGTAAAATGTTGTAATTTTGTAGTCAATTTGGGCCATTCATTAGGCGGAGATCTGGCGATAGAAGTTATGTTTAATTTAGGGTTTTTTTGCCCCAGAAGGAAACCCCTTGCTATATATGAGGGAATTGTATTGCGTCTATGTAGAGAGGAGATTGAGAGTGAAGAGGGAATTACAGCGGTAGGTTGTATCTCTTCAGTTTGCTGGATAATATAAAAGGAAGGACTGGCTATTTCTCCATGGACATAGCCCAAACTGGGTGAACCATGTATATTTGTGTCTCTCTTGTTTTATGCATTTTCTATGTTTATATTTATGCAATAATTTATGTGTTCCATTGATCTGTAATATATAATTTTCTAACAACTGGTATGAGAGACGAAGGTCTATTTGGATGATAAACGCGCAGGAGAGAAGGGTCCTAGTTCGAGTGGGAGAAATGGCGGAAGATGGTAGGTTTATGGTCAAAACATTTAACGACCAAAACTACCAGATGTGGAAGATGTAGATGGAAGTTTATTTGTACCAGAGAGATCTGTACCAACCATTGAGTGGAAAGGCAAAGAAGTCGACGAGTATGACATACACAGAATGGGATATTCTCGACAGAAAGGCACTTGGAACAATATGACTATGCCTAGTGGCATTGGTAGCATTTAATATTTCAAAGGAAACGACAACAGAGGGTTTAATGTCGACATTGGCCAAACTATATGAAAAACCCTTGGCCTCAAATTAGGTATTTCTTATGAAGCGTTTATTTAATATGAAAATGTCAGAAGGTGGATCTGTTGCTGGTCATTTAAATGAATTTGATATAGTTACCACTTAGTTAAGTTCTGTAGGGGTAACTTTTGAAGATGAAGTTAGGGCTTTGTTATTTCTGTGCTCATTGCCAGAAAGTTGGAATGGTTTAGTTATGGCCATTAGTAACTCTGTCTATGGATCTAGTACTTTAAAGTTTGATGATGTTGTCAATGCAATCCTTAGCGAGGAAATGCGATGGAAAAGCTCCGGTGAGACATTAGGTAATGCTTTGTCTGCAGAGACTAGGGGGAAAAATGGAAAGAGGAAAGAGACAAGGATATCACAGTAAGTCAACAAAAGGCAGATCCAAGTAGAGATCAGGGATAGTGTGCTGGAAATGCAGGAAGAAAGGACACCTGAAGAAAGATTTCAAGTCTCGAAAGGGAAAAGAAGGAGATTCACAGCAAGAAAACAATCATGAAGAGAATGTGACAGGTGATGTGTTGCAAGATGCTTTGATTCTTTCTTTAGAAAATATTATTGATGCCTGGGTGGTAGATTTAGGGCCCTCATTCCATGCCACATCTGATAGGAAATGTTTTCATGATTATGTTCAAGGAGATTTTGGACAGGTTCGAATGGGTGATGATAAACCCTATAAAATCATTGGAATGGATACAATTTTCATAAAACAACAGAATGGAAATAAATGGCTATTGAAGGAGGTAAGGCATGTTCCAGATTTGAAGAAAAATCTTATTTCAATAGGGCAGTTGGGAGGTGAAGGCTGTGTGACTACTTTTATAGATAAAACCTGGAAGGTCACTAAAGGATCCTGGGTAATAGTAAAAGGAGAAAAGGTTGGTGTTACAGATCCATTTGGGCACATCAACCCCAACCTACAGATCAATACTATTAGGGCCCATCAAACCCTAATTTAGTTGTTACATGCCCTAAAGAAGTCAACCATCAGAATGCCTAGCTTCCCAAGAAGTTCTATGACTGAAATCATCTAGAAACTGCCTCTAAGAAGATCAGTGCAGGCAGGCCTTCATTAGGGTGCACTATAATGCAATCCATACACTTTTAGGGTGCTATGCAGTGCACTTGGTCTCTCTTTGGCCTATGTTGGGTGAATTTGAGTGAAATTTCATTGGGGTTTGGGAATATTCTTATCCATTGGATGCATCTAGAAGTTTCCCAAGTTTGTCTACTCCTTTGAGCTCATATTTGGATGAAGTAGGGAGTTAAGGAACATCAATCCCTTTATCCCTTCCTCCATGGAACTAAATCCTAAGTTTGGGAGGGAATTCATTATCACCATTTATGGCATAGCTTCCTTCACTCACCTATAAAAAGACCACTCATCTAAGTGATTAGGGGCTGGAAATTATTGAATTATAGGGAGATGCTGTTAGTATGAGAGTTGAGTCGATTTCAAGTATTGTAATGATGCCAAAATGTCTTTCTTGTTATGAGGAGAGGATGGGATTGAACTGGAGGAGTGATGCTGAATTGAGAAAATTGGGTTGTAACTCTTCCTATTACTAATAAAGTGTTCAAATATTTTTCCATATGATTGTGTTATTCATTTATGCTTTCATATGTGTTTCATGTATTTGATTCCATGCTATGTTTAATCAATAGATCATTATCATATGCTTTGATTGGTTTTTTGTCTTCTGTCTGTGTGCAGGTACTCTTTAAGTGGATTAAGTATGGAGAGGAGCGACAGAGTTGTTCAAGGGAGATAAGGAGTAAACGAAAACTACAGGTAGGATTCTTTTCCTCTTATTTAATCTATTGGTCATAGAAAAAGTAGAGAATGCTTTGCACTGTTGTTCTAGACTTAGCTACTAGTCTAGGGGTTTAAGCGTTTATCCGTAGACACTAAAACTTCCCAAAACAAATCCACTGGGGAGAGATCATCCATCTTAGTAGCTTATCAACCTCTTAAGACATTTCTACATATTGTACTTGCGGTAGTTGTTTGAATTTCAGTCTTCCTTCATTGAAAATTGAGCTAAAATTGTGCCAAATTGCCTTCAAAATTGCTTACTATCACTAGTGTAGCCCAATCAAGGACACAATACACTGCAATGCATGTCTCGCATAGATCCAGTGTGCTTCAGTGCATTGTCTCTCACTGTTGCCTGCGCTAATCCCTTGAGGGTCAGTTTCCCATCTAGGAGCTGAAGTTTTTTGCCAATTTTCTCCTGTTTGAATGATTTGCTGAATGTCAATGATGTCTTGTCTCTGAAAATAGTTTTTCATCTCCTTACCTGGCCCTACTTAGACTAGGATTGATAAATGTTTCTTATGTATTTACTTTGTCATTTTCAATCTATAGTTGAAAGTTAGTTTTTGATCGATTGATCTTTAGCAAAAGAAAGTGTCGTAAAATCATCTTTTCCTTCGAAAATTGAATTGTCATCAAATCTTCATTCATGAAAGATTGATTGATTGATGTATGCATATGATTAGTCTTTTCATTGAAAGTGTCGTAATTCCTCATTTCTTTGAAAATTAAAGTGTCGTAAAGTCTTCCTTTCCTTGAAAAGAAATTGTCTCAAAATCGTCATTTTTATGAAAAGAGTTTATTGATCGATTGTGCATTAGTTTTCCTTTTTGTTCATTCACATTGAGGGAAGTCGAAAAGAAATACATGCATGTTGCATTGAAAAAGTCTGTGTGTGCTGATAAGAATAGTGTAGGGAATTTGCATTTAGATTGTGCTCTTGCTCTTTGATCAAAAGAAATCTGATTGCTCTATCCCTAAGTAGCTAGGATTTTCATCGTTAAATTGAATGGAAAGAATGCTTATCATGATAGTTGCATTCCTAGGAATTTCAGAATACATCACATAGTGAAATTGAAAGGCAAATTCCTAAGCAGGATCAACTTAAAATAAAAATCAATTTACCTAATGGAGCATTGTCATTAATGCAAGCATTTAGTGGTTCTAGGCTAGAGACGTGTTCCAATGTCATAAAACAAAGCAGCTAGTGCTAACTTGTCTGCAATACATCCTGAGCGTGATACCTCATTCCACGTATGTGAGTATATTGTAGCTCGTCCACGTACTTTCATGTATTTAGGGCGGTGTTACAGTACGTAAAGTATATGGGAATGCTCTCACTGTGTGGTTTTGCATTAGACAACGCTTATACGGACTGGGCCTTCATGTACCTTCGGGTATATATGGGAGGACAACTCTAGGTTGCTATCCATCCTTAAGTAACTGAGTCGGCCGCCTTGTAAACTATGATACAATGAACACAACATTCGGGGAGATTTCCTACTCGTACTTCTTGGTTCACCAGGAGGTATTCTACAGTTGACAGTTGCTTGGTAAACCTTTTGCCTAGTATACCCATTTTTGTTTATTTCTTTTTTGATAATAAAATTAATCAACAATCATGGAGGAACATCAACCCATACTCCATCATTTGCGGAGAACAGCGAGAAAACAACCTTTTCCTCCCGAAGCGACACCAATTCGGGCAAAGCAGTCTCGCTTAATTGAGTCTAGTACATCAAGAACTCCTAGTTATTCATCTGAGTTACCTGAATTATCTATTTCGATAAGTACAAAGACTCCAGTTACTCCAACTATTTTTGTGACATCCATTCCTGAAGAGGAAGTTTCACAATTACCTGAGGACATTAGCACTGATCCTAGTGAAATATTAATCGAAGTTGTTCAACCACAAGTTGATCCTCAACTTGAAATTGCTCAACAAGAAAGTACTTTTGAACTTGAATTAGTTCAACTAGAAGTTAATCTAGAATCTATCCCAGTTAAAACAGAAGTTACATCTGAACCTGAAGTTTTTCAGGAATCTCTTACTGAAACTGTTGTTCATTTAACCGAGCATCTGGATTTCAGATTTGAACATTCAGAAGTTGTTACTTTATTGGAAGACGATCAACTGGTTACCCCTCAGACATCAACAACTATTGAAACATTAACTTCATCAACACCATAAATCTTTTACGGACCTGACGGTGAAGGTCTTCCACTAGGTTTGATTTCCATAGAGGAGGAATTGGAAGAAGATTCCACACCTGGAACCTCGTTTCACTTTGGAACTGGGCTTTATATTTACCCTAATACTCCTGATTCCTTTGCTTCATTTGATCTTGCTTCTTTTCAAGTACGTGTTGAATCTTTAGGACAACTTTTGGGTCAGTTAACTATGGCTGAACAACCGTCAACATCCCAGGCTATATCATCTGATGCAGCTGCAGCAAAATCTTCTGTTGTAACTTCTTCGATGTTTTCTACCACACCTGAGTCACACCTGTATGGTGAATTGTCCATCCCGGTTGGTTACCAATCATTTTCTGGAACCCACTCAGGGTTTTCTTCTACGCCATGGTCATCGCCCATGTCCTCAACTAGAATTTTACCTAGTTCTTCTCTAATGGGAACTCAACAGTTTGATCCTACATATCAGTATCAAGCTGGGAAATTTGGTCAACAAAGACTTATGTATCCATTAAATACTAGATTGCCACCATATGGAGAGCAATATGCTTATTCACCCTATCCTCCTTATTCCTTGTGTTGAAAAATGTGCAACAAGAAATGCTAAATTTAGAAAGTGCTAAAAATAGATTTACTAAAAATAGCATGTCTAAAAGTAGCAGTTTGGCCAATGAGAATTTTGGCCACCTTGGGTGAGAGGTGAAATTGCTAAAATAGAAACTTCTAAAATAGAATTTCTGGGTCCCTTCCTATTTTTAACAGTCCTTGGTCTAACTATAGGAAGTGAAAACGAATTTGGTCTTAATAGCAGTTTAAAATATTAATTAATTAATCTCCATGAGTTAATTAGTTATGGAAAATTAAACTTGAAGTCTTTTTGAGAACATGCAATTAGTTGTCCCATTGATTGAGGAATTTATCCTTGATTCTCTCCACTGATTGAGGAATTAAGTATGAGTTCTATAATGAGAGAATCAGTTGACTTAGTTTAAACTAGTTAAGTCCAGTTAGATTATTTTAACAAGTTGTTAAAATAATTAGTGATAGTTTGTTGATGCTTGCATGCATGTGACAACTATTATTTTCAAATAACTAAGTATTTTCTCATGGATAACTAATGCATGGTAGTTCAGATAGAGACCCAGTTGAGAACATATGAGGGACAATGTACTATCAGATGCTTGGATATTTCTAGTAAGTATTCCTTGCATAAGGAAGAAATCTATTTTCTTCTATGACTACGTAGTTGGACTTGAGGTGACAACAGGTATGATTAGGCCAACTTATAGCCTATATATTGAGGCCTAGGTAGTCCATGATTTTCATCATCAAAGTACAGAGAGAGCAGGATAGCTTTTGAGCTAATTCTTTTTGTATGTTGTTGAGGATTTCCACTTGATTGATAATACAAAGATGGGGTTTTAGGCTGGTGCTTTCCCAGATAAATTCTTCTATGTTATGTGTGATTGATTCCTTCTTATTAGTTATATGTGTTCATGTTTGATGTTGCTCATGTTCAATTAAGCTTCCGCTAAGTTTATGGTAGATGTAGATCTAGTATTATGATTTAGTACATTGCATATATCAGTTTGATCTGCAGGTGAAATTTCTACATGATATCAGTGAGCTAGCTGATTTGTAGAGAAAATTCTACATGGTATTAAAGCACAGGTGATCAAGGAAGAACAGTATAGAAGAAGGAATTTGAATTTTATTATTCGGGATATATATCTCAAGTTATTATCACATCTATTTCACCGATGGCTTTCTATGGATTGAGGCTTGGGTATGCCATTGATGGCAGCACAAACTATATAGCATGGAAGGATTGCATGGAGGTAGTATTGGAAGATAACGGCCTTAAGGACTTCATTGATCAAGAAGTCCCTAAGCCTACTGATTCTACTCAACTGGCGGAATGGAAGAAGTGTGTGGCTAGAGCTAGGATAATTATCTTGGAGGGAGTGCGAGATCACATTGTCTTGAGTCTCCATGGGAAGGAGACTCCGTTTGCAATGTGGAAAACATTGAAAGATTTATATTAGAATAGTAGTGATCAGAGGAAGCTAGCATTGAAGGACAAACTTTGAAATATCAAGTTTGAAAAGGATGAGACGGTCTCTATGTATCTAACCAAGCTCATCACATGCAAGGATGAGCTTGCAAGTGTAGGGGTTGTGACATTTGATGATGATATGGTGAGTCTAGCACTCCTTGGCCTTCCTAAGAGCTGGCATAGCTACCAGGACTTAGTTAATGGAAGGGAGAAACTGCCAGATTGGGAAAAACTATGGTCGGATTTGATGCAAGAGGAGATTACACGAAGCACTAGACACGGTTCTTCATCCATGGAGGATGAAGAGAACTGTGCCTTAGCGAGTAAGGTCAAGAAGGGGAAGGAGAAGGTTTCTCTTTCTGAATCCAGTTCTTCCAATGGTGGAAAGAAGGTTGACAAATCGAAAGTGTGATGCTTTCGTTGTCATCAAGTGGGCCATTATGCTGCAAATTGTCCACAGAGGAAATCCAAGAAGGGATCCAAGGAAGGATCTGAAGGTGAGGCACTTGCTTCACAGTTTGAGTTGGATTTCACTCTTCGCATGCATGGTTTCATCCATGGTGGGAAGTGGTTGGTTTCTTGACAGTGGAGCTTCTTTCCACATGACCGACGACAAGAGTTTGTTCAATACTTTGTAGGAGAAAGATCTCCAGATAATCACAGCGATGGGTAATGATGAGAAGTATAGTGTCTCAGGTGTAGGCACGGTTATTTTTTAGAGGGAGCATGGATGTTATGAAACCAGCTCAAGAAAAGACAGAAAAGATAGATCAACGCCTTAGAATTTAGCCTCTTCGAGGGGGAAACCTCCTTTACATTACATAAATGAACAATTCTTCGATGATACAAATGAAAATACCTCCTTTCTATATATAGGAGTCTAAGGGGTTATAACATAATCAGAGCCGACATAAAAATAATAATGTAAGGGCACAATAATAACAATAGTGGGCTTCTATGGGGCACAATAGTAACAATATGGGCACTACATGGGTACATCAATATAATAAGTGGGTTATACTAATAACAATAAGGGGTTACACTAGTAGTATAGGGTCCTAACATGCCCCTCTCCTTCAAAAAGCGTTGTCCTCAACGCTTGAGTAGTTCTTGATGCTTCTGTATAAAATTCTTGTCCTCCCATGTGGAATATTCAGCGGGTAAGTTCTTCCACTTGATGAGATACTCTGAAATTGATTGATTTCGTAGCTGTCGGGTTCTTGTTTCTGTGACTGCTCCAGGTTCCAATATGATTTTTTCCTCCTCTTCAATTTCTGGCAATATTGCTTGAATTGGGATCTTTTGCAACTTTTGAATAAGTGGCCATACTTCTTCGTCCTTCTTCCATTCATCCCTTTCTTCGTTTATCCAATCTGGTTGGATAATATAAATAGCACAAAACAATGCTTCCACATCCTCATCCTTGAAGAGTCTTCCCATTCGGTAAGGTCGCCATTTTTTAAGTGCATGTAGTATTGCCAACATTTCCTTCTCATAAATAGCTTGCTTGAGATGTAGCAGTAAAAATACCCAATCACCTACATCAAAAATGTTGATCTACCTGTTGTTTCGTTTGATTTTGCACCAAAGTGGCGTTATCCTTTAAAAGTTGGAGAACTTTTTGTTGATGCTCGATGTGATCTTTCACTGCTTGAACCTTTTTCTTCTTGATATGTCCTTCTATCTCTAGAGTTTGAGGAGTGGTAATTTCTTCCAATCCTTTACAATATATGGTTGGATTCATTTCTTGATGCTCGATGTGATCTTTCACTTCTTGAACATTTTTCTTCTTGATATGTCCTTCTTTCTTGATAGTTTGAGGAGTCGCAATTTCGAACAATGAATTACAAGATATGGTTGGATTCATTTCTTCTTTCTCGATGTGATCTTTCACTTCTTGCACCTTTTTCTTCTTGATATGTCCTTCTATCTTGAGAGTTTGAGGAGTGGTAATTCTTGCCAATGCTTTACGAGATATGGTCTGATTCATTTCTTCTTTCTCTGGGGTGGGGTCCTGGCGTATATCTTCTTCTTTTGATGTTTCTTGATCCTTTTCTTCCTCCTCTTCATATTCTATGTAAAATAATTTCTTCTCAGCACACTTATGACCTTTAGTGCATTTGCTATCACAATTGTAACAAATCCCTTTTTCTCTTTTTTCTTCCAATTGTTGTGGTGTAACCCTTGTAGGTTGTGGAAGGCTAGGAGAAACAACACTTCCATCTTTATAGTTGTGAGGGGTACGCTTCTTGGTTTCCATAATTTTTCTTTCCACTATGTCACAAAGTCGTTTTACTCTTCCCAATTGTTGTGGTGTTGCTCTAAAGAAGGTGTTGGCTCTTTGTATCCTCATAATGTGCTATCATTTCCTCCGTGAAAATTGACCACATAACAAGTTGTTTACGAGAACAAAGCCCTTTGTACCATAAAAATTGATCTGGTTCTAAATATGAAGATGCAATACATACCTTTTGTAACAGTTGTACACCATGTATATCAAAATATTGCTCCATCTGAAGTATCCAATTTACCGGATCCTTGCCATCAAACTTCCTCATCTTGCTTTTTCTTGATTTTAGGAGCTCGACATTGAAACGACTATAACTCTGTACTTTCGGATCTTTAAGTTCTGAAACTACGACCTATAGTAGCCCTCTGTGTTCTCTTTCCAATGCCACCAGTCTGATCCAAATTGGATTCTCTAAGGAAGAGTTATGCACAATCTCCCAAGATGACCTAATTATAAACCTTTCCAGAAGAGCGAACTTGTATGAAGTGCCAGGTGTCACTGTTTCAGCCTTTGGATATGAAAAATTCATACAAGAAACTACAGTCCGTCCTCTTTCTATACCTTCTTACGAAATTTCAATCCAATCCCCAGAGAGAAAGTTATGACGATTTTCCCCAGGTCACCTGTTTGGAATGTAATTCAGGAGTCTACAAAAAGACCAACTTACTCAGATCATATCTTCGCAAATATAGCACGAAAAGCTCTGAAATTCGGACCCAAGGTTCAGCATGATTTCTTCTCAAATGGGGTTTTTTTGCAACTTCTGAAACATCGCAGAAAAAAATTTATAGCGAAAATTCCACAATGACCTGTTTAGAGTAGCGAAACCCTAGAATCCAAAGCTCTGATACCAAATGTTATGAAACCAGCTCAAAAAAAGATAGAAAAGATAGATCAATGCCTTAGAATTTAGCCTCTTCAAGGGGGCAACCTCCTTTACATTACATAAATGAACAATTCTTCGATGATACAAATGAAAAGACCTCCTTTCTATATATAGGAGTCTACGAGGTTATAACATAATCAGAGCCAACATAAAAATAATAATGTAAGGGCACAATAATAACAATAGTGGGCTTCTATGGGGCACAATAGTAACAATATGGGCACTACATGGGTACATCAATATAATAAGTGGGTTATACTAATAACAATAAGGGGTTACACTAGTAGTATAGGGGCCTAACAATGGAGCTCGCCTTACCTTGATTGAAGTCAAGTATGTACCAGGACTAATGAGAAACTTGGTGTCAATCACGATGCTGGAAGATAGAGGCTATGATGTAGTCTTCAGTAAGGGAAAGGTTTTCCTTAGACACAGCATCACTAGATAGGTGAAGAAAATTGGTTCACGAGTCAAGAACCTGTATGCTCTTGAGGTTCAAGATTCATGCAAAGCCTTGAGCAGCAAGGCAACTAATGGAGACTTGGTGGTTGAGAGGGAGGGTATATTACCTCTCAGCATGCAGTGCCAAAAGAAGTCTTAGACGATTGTGGAGGAGCCACGATTGGTGCAGTAGCTTTAGGAGGTTGTGGAGCAGCCATAACTAGAGAAGCTGAGAGGAGATTGAGTAGAGAAATCTACTCATGCAGAGACCTCCAGTAGAGGGAAACTTCGAGTCAGGTGGGTAGAGGGATCACATGTAGCCATACCTCCAGGTAGGAGGTGGGGCGATATAGAGTGATCGTCCCAAGGAGGAGGGGCGGGATCCTTGAGGTACCTAACCTCTTGGATGAGACTTTGTTACGGGAGCCCCGATGAGGAGTAGCAGAACTGACTGATTGGGTAGAGACAGATGCCGATGGAGCGACAGAGAGAGCTATAGTGTAGGGAATTCCAAGACAGTGCATAGCATGCAGGCTGTAGCAATGTGAGAGGCACAAGTGTTTTGCACAGTGATAGGTGGCACAGAGAGGTGTGCAATGGTGCGAGATGCATGGAGATGTCACAGTAGCATAGATGTCAGAGAGGGAGCACTTGTCAGTAGTAGGTAGAGCTTCAGCATCAGAGTATGTTTCTAGCCCAACAGAGTGGTCAATTGGGAGTGTTTTTGTTCCAAGAGTTGTTGGAGCAAGCAGAATTGGTAGATGTGTTACATGTAGAACATTCCAGAGTTACAGGATCGGGTTCGAGAGGAAGCCTTTCTTGTTGAGAGGGAGTGTTGAAAAATGTGCAACAAGAAATGCTAAATTTAGAAAGTGCTAAAAATAGATCTGCTAAAAATAGCAAGTCTCAAAATAGTAGTTTGGCCAATGAGAATTTTGGCCACCTTGTGTGAGAGGTGAAACTGCTAAAAATAGAAACTTCTAAAAATATCATTTCTGGGTCCCTTCCTATTTTTAGCAGTCCCTGGTCTAACTATAGGAAATAAAAACGAATTTGGTCTTAACAACAGTTTAAAATATTAATTAATTAATCTTCATGAGTTAATTAGTTATGGAAAATTAAACTTGAAGTCTTTGTGAGAACTTGCAATTAGTTGTCCCATTGATTGAGGAATTTATCCTTGATTCTCTCCATTGATTGAGGAATTAAGTATGAGTTCTATAATGAGAGAATCAGTTGACTTAGTTTAAACTAGTCAAGTCCAGTTAGATTATTTTAACAAGTTGTTAAAATAATTAGTGATAGTTTGTTGATGCTTGCATGCATGTGACAACTAATATTTTCAGATAACTGAGTATTTTCTCATGGATAGCTGATGCATGGCAGTTCAGATAGAGACCCAATTGAGAATAAATGAGGGATAGTGTACTATCAGATGCTTGGATATTTCTAGTAAGTATTCCTTGCATGAGGAAGGAATCTATTTTATTCTATGACTACGTAGTTGGACCTGAGGTGAAAATAGGTATGATTAGGCCAACTTACAACCTATATATTGAGGCCTAGGTAGTCCATGATTTTCATCATCAGAGTACAAAGAGAGCAGGATAGCTTTTGAGCTGATTCTTTTTGTATATTGTTGAGGATTTCCACTTGATTGATAATACAAAGATGGGGTTTTAGGCTGGTGCTTTCCCGGATAAATTCTTCTGTGTTATGTGTGATTTATTCATTCTTATCAGTTATATGTGTTCATGCTTGATGTTGCTCATGTTCAATTAAGCTTCTGCTAAGTTTATGGTAGATGTAGATCTAGTATTATGCTTTAGTACATTACATATACAAGTTTGATCTTCAGGTGAAATTTCGACATGATATCAGTGAGCTAGCTGATTTGTAGAGAAAATTATACACCGGGTGACTACCATATGGTAATATCCCATAGTATTCAGGTCAACCTGGAATTAGAGTTTGTCAATGGCAAACAACAATGCTAGTTCAACCAAGGATTGTGTATCCAACACAACCAATGCAAATTGTTTCAGCTATTCCCACTACACCTGTTGTTAACACTGTACCACAGTCACAAGTTCAAACCGTGGTATCTCAACCTATTCAAACTGATCCTTCTACCTTGCAATCATAAGTTTCAAGTCAAAAAGTTCAAGTTCCTCAAGTTGTTGTACAACAACCACTTGTTCCTGGAGTTTAGCAACAACCTCAAGTTAGTGTACCCTTATCTAGACTAACCTAGGCTTACACTAGTATAGTTTATTCACAACCTGGCCAACATTTCATTGCTAGACAACAACAACTGTTAAATCCACAACAGTTGTACCAACAACAACAATAGTTGATTCAACAACTGTGGCAGCCTCAATTTCAACAACCCCAATTCTAGCAATTCCAACCCTAGTTTTGACTTGTTTCACAAGCTCAACCCAGTTTTGGTTAATCTCAAGCTTACCAAGGTCTTGGTCAACAAGGCTTTGCAGGTTATGGACAACCACACATTCAACCTAGTTATCAACAACTACCTTATACTGGTTTTGTTGAACAACCATACCAAGGTTACTAAATGTAGGTGCCATATGTTGGTATGCAAAGGCCTATTGCTCAGGCAATTCCATCATATGCTGGGTATGCTCAACCTAACTTGAATTGATAGTTTCCATTTGTAGCAACTTTAGAATTACTAGATTTAAATCAGCTCACTAATGATCCAATTTTATATGCACCTTGGTGGCCGGTAATTCTACATAAGTTACCATCTAACATTCCAAAGATTAACGGAAATCCTGGAGAAGACCCATCAAATCATGTCATGACCTTTCATTTGTGGTGTTCATCAAATTCCTTAAATGACGATTCGGTCAAACTTTGGCTTTTCCAAAGAACACTAGCTGGTCCAGTTGCTAAACGGTACATTGAATTACTAAGAGCTTCTTTCGATAACTTCACCACTTTAGCCACTACTTTTTTGACCCACTTCCAGTTACCTATCAGATACGAAACTAAAACAGAACTCCTAACCAACTTTAAACAGACTATTGCTACCCATATATCAGATCATATTCATGAGTACGGTGTCGACGTCGAATGATTAAGACATATGTTCCCAATCAAATTTTAGTTGAGTGGTTCATAAAATCCTTATTGCCATCAATCACCTAGGATGTGGCAAAAGGTGGAGTTGTCACAGAAGAGCAAGTCATTGCTCGTGCCCAATACTTGGATTTGATTTACACATAATCCAGCACACTTTATGATAAAATTCCCAATGCACCTCGACCAACTTTCACTGTTCCACCTCCTCCACAATCAAGTAAGGACTCTCATGCTAGTGACGGTGTGATCAGTTCTTCAAGCACACAGTCAGCAGGAAGACCATCTAGTCAAACTCTTGCTATTTCCAATCAAACTACTAATGCATCATAAAATACTCTTGCCTCCGACATTAATGTCGTGTCATCTGAAAAAGGCAAAAATCCAAAGCAACCAGAAGGCAAGAAAAAGGGGAAAACAAAAGAAACAAGAAAATTCCCCTCTAGAGAAATCATCTGATCCCTCTACTTCAGCAAGGAAACCTTGTTATCCATGTCTGATATGTAATGAGGAGCATTATACAAGAAATTTTCCACATTGCTCTGAGGTCTCTAAACTTTTAAAGACTTTAAACACATCGACAGTGTTGACAGATCCATTTCCACCCCTGAAGACACATTTGGTTGCAATAGACCATGCTTCCACATCCCAAGTACTCATGTTATCCATCACAAAGCCACAAACCAAAGTTTTGGTATCAACAAGAAACAAAGATTATGGAAATCCATTGTCGTTGAATAATCAGGCCACTGATCAACCTAATCCTTCGAATTTGACTTCATATGAAGTTGTTCCACCCATTGTACCTGAATTGACCATAAAACCACCAAAGGGAGTTGTGCACAAATCGACATTCAACTCTCAGGCTCGAGCAGCTCAAAACTATAACATAGTAGAAGATCTTGTTCAATCACCTTCTGCTATGTCGACACTCGAGGTGTAGCAAAACTGTCCCTCCCAGAAACAGGCTTTACTCTCAACAATAGGTGGAATAGATCCTATGGATTCAAATCTTGTGGTTTTTAACCATGTGGGATGTTCACCACAGTTACCAGTGCAATTAGCTTTCCTAATCCAAGTAAAAGCTCTCAATAAGAATTTTCATTGAACTATTATTGATGAGGGGGCATCTACTTGCATTATGTTCATGAGCTATTGGAAAAAACTTGGTTCACTCTCGTTGTCATGATCACCAACCACATTGAAAGCTTTTGATGGAATAACATATACTCCATGTGGGATTTTGAGTAACCTGCAAATCAAACTTGGGGGAAAAATTGTTACCATTGAAGTTGAGGTAGTTGACGGACCCCTCGATTACAACATTTTACTTGGAAGGCCTTGGGTATATGTTATGGCTGCTGTGGTTTCCACATACTTTTGTCCTATTACATTCCCTTTTAAGGGTGGAATCACAGTCATTGATCAGCTAGCCTTCTTTGCCAATAGTTCACAGGCTATGGGAAGCATTCTGTTGGTACACAGACCCCCACTGTCACTTCAAAGTGTTGGAGTAGGTCTATTTAAAGATCCTTTCCTAATGGGCACTTTTACCCTCCCATCACCATCTGATTTGCCGGAAGTGGCAAAAGTAGAAACTTGCAACACGATTTCCTCCACCTCATCTGATTTAAGGAGGATTTCCAACCAAATTGAAGTTGATAGTAATATTGAGGTGTTGTTGTTAAGCCCCATTGAATTATCATATCAATCAATATTTTGGGCTTGTGCGACAAACCCAAATCCACACTCAACTTTCGTATGGGTGGATAGGTTGTTAGAATATGGTACCTCTTCGGATCCTTTTTCATGTATACATTCTACGGATGAAGGAATCATCCAATCAATGATGATAGAAGAGGAACCATGGGGAGATTACCATCATCTTTTCCATCTTCTAGATGACAATGAAGATTATTCAAATGAACTAAACCACCCATCAATTTTTGATTTCTTGTTGAAATTTGTTAGGATAGATACTATAGATTTTGAGTGTAATTTGTCACATAGAGAAGAAACAATTTCTATAAACATTTCAACCAAGCCTAACATTATAGAGAACATTCATGTCAGAAAATATTGTTCTCCACTGGAACTTGATAATTATCGTGTTCTGTTTCGTGACTTCAGAGATATTTTTGCATGGTTGTACGAGGAGATGCCAGGAATTGACTCAAGCATTGTTGAACATGAGATTAAAATGTACCCTGATGTCAAACTAGTGTGATAGTGGCTTCAACCTGTTCATCCTAAGAAAGCCACTGCCATTAAAGTAGAGGTTGAAAAACTTTTGCATGCTGGCTTCATTTTCCCTATACCTCTTACCGACTGGGTATCCAAGATTGTTCCAGTTATGAAAAAACAAGGGACAATTTGACTGTGTGTCGATTATAGGGATGTAAATCAAGCATGTCCAAAAGACAATTATCCTACACCCTTTATCGACCAGATTATTGATGAATATGCTGGATGTGAAATCTTTTCATTCATGGATGGATTTTCTGGCTACAATCAAATCAATATCCGCCCACAGGACCAATCTAAAATGGATTTTATTTGTCCTTGGGGCACATTGGCATATCAAAAGTTACCTTTTGTTTGAAGAATGCAGGGGCTACATTTTAGAGGGAAATGAATTATGCCTTCCATGACATCAAGCACATTGTTCAACCTTACCTTGATGATTTACCTACTCATTCACGAAAGTACACTGATCACCCGCAACATTTGAGAGAAATTTTTTTATGTTGCCGACACTACAAGATAAGACTCAATCCACACAAGTGTGTGTTTTGTGTTGGCTCTGGTCGATTGCTTCAATTCAAGGTCTCAAAGGATGGAATTCGACTCGATCCAATCAAGGTTCAGGAAATCCTTGACTTGTCTCCACCTTCAAACTTGTTACAGTTACAGAGACTTCAAGGGAAGGCAAACTTTCTGAGGAGGTTCATTCCAAACTATGCTGAGTTGGCTAAAGGTTTTACGTGTCTATTGAAGAAAGAGGTACCCTTCCATTGGGATCAGGTTGCACAAGCTTCCTTTGATGATCTTAAAGATTCCCTGATTAGAGCATCATTAATGTATGCCGCAAACTATCAAAAAGACTATTACCTATATCTCGCCACAGCAAAGACAACCATTGGCATGGTTTTAGTCCAAGAAGAAAGTGGAATTGAACATCCTATTTATTACTTGAGTCAAAATCTCAATGATACAGAAAGTAAGTATTCCCATGTCGAGAAGCTATCTTTGGTAGCCGTTCAAGATGTACAGAGATTTCATCATTACATCCTCCTCTGTAAAACTACCATACATTTTGTCAAATCAATTGCTGGGGGGCAAATATTCAAAATGGATAGTTATTTTGCAGGAGTTTGATTTGGAGTTCATCAAATCTAAATCAAAGAAATCTCTTGTCTTTGCCTAGTTACTTTGTGATCTTCCCTCATCCTCCAATGATTTAACATTAGAAGAATCAACCTTGGATGAGTCTCTATTTCTTATCTCGTCAAGTGATCCATGGTATGGAGATATACTGGTCTATCTCTAGACCCAAGCTTTTCGGCCTAATACCTCTTTCTCTGAACATCGACGTATTCGATACCAAGCCAAAGATTATCTGATCATTGGTGATATGCTTTATCTTCGCGGTGTCGATACGATTTTACGTAGGTGCCTTACTCATGAGGAAGCCGAAAAATATTTGAATGAATGTCATTCAGGTGCTTGTGGTGGACATTTATCTGGTTACGCTACCGCGCAGAGAATTCTCCATGCTAGTTACTTCTGGCCAACCATATTCAAAGATTGCATTATTGATGTCAGAATTTGCCATGCTTGCCAGATATTTGACCGAAAAACCATATTACCACCTACACCACTGCATCCAGTCATTGTTGTTGGCCCATTTTCCAAATGGGGCATTGACTTTATGACATGTAACCCCACCTCAGCCGGGGGGCATGGGTATATTATAGTCACCGTTGAATATTTTACCAAATGGGTTGAGGCAATGCCAACATTGAACAACAGTGGTGAAGCGGCTGCTTTATTTTTATTCAACCATGTGGTTGCCAGGTTTGGTGTACCACAAGCCATAGTTACAGATCATGGATGGCATTTTTGCAATCACATGATGGTTTAGTTGACTACCAAGTTAGGACTGTCACATGATAGTTCTACTCCATACTACCTACAAGCTAATGGACAAGTTGAGGCTATCAACAAAGTCCTTAAACGCATGTTGCAAAGAATGATTGGAGTTCATAAAAGAAATTGAAATTTAATCCTGTACTCGGCTCTGTGGGCATATCGAACCTCGGTGAGAAATGTGACTGGATTTACACCATTTCAATTGGTGTATGGTTTGGAAGAAGTCTTACCTATCCAATGTAAAATCTCATCTCTCAAACTTGCGATTGACCTGCTACCTGACATTCTTTAAGAAGAAGCGCGTTTCTTAGAGTTAATCCATCTGGATGAAACTCGTCGTGATGCCGCATTGGCTAACGAAGTGCACAAGAAACGTATTAAGGCACAATATGATAAAAATGTCAAGCCTCGTGTCTTCTTAGAAGGTAACCTAGTCTTGCTTTACGTTCAAGAGTCTGATAAACTTAGTGCAGGAAAATTTGAACCACTTTGGATGGGCCCTTATATTGTTAAGCGTGTTTTCACAAAAAGTGCCTACGAGTTAGTGGACTATGATGGGATTCCATTGTCGCAGCCCCATAATGGGTTGTACCTTAAACATTACTATGCTTAGTTAAGTGTAGTAAAACTCATTGTGTATATGCTTTGATTGCATGTGTGTGTATGTTTCTTTTAGAGTTCTTATTTGGTTAAGTAATCCACTTTTCATTTGTTGCAGATGTCGAACTTTTCAGAACCATTTGTTGGTTATGCTGCTGGGGCTAGTTGTAGTACGCAGAATCTATCCTCTGCAGCATGGGCCATTTTCACTCTAAGAGGTGAGTTAGTGAGTTTTAGATGGATTTGTATTGGTCGATCGATGAACAACATGGCTGAGTATAGTGCATTGATTGAACTTATCTCTGATGCCATTTCACTTGACATACACTGAATCATCATTAGGCTAGACTCACAACTCGTTGTACTACAACTTACAAGTGTTTATACTGTCCAAAACCCAGCAATTCACTGCAAGTTCCTTAGAGTTCGTATTTTGGAAAGGTATTTTGAATTTATTCAATATCAACATATTTCCATAAATCTAAACACATTAACTGATTCTTTAGCGAATTATGTGTTAAATAGAAATTTGCGACATATGTAAAGTAAATATTTTCAATTCACATCATCAATTGAATAGGATTGTATCACTTAACCATAATAAAAATCTGAAAGTAAAATAGATATTTGTTTTAAAAGTTTTTACAAATAGTTTGTGTCCAAGACAAAAGTTGGTCATCTAACCCAAAAACTCAAATTGTATGCAGCAAACATCTAAAGTAAACTAGTGGTGCTTATGGTAACAGGTCACAGCCTGTGTTATCATGTGTAAAAGTCTCATCCAATGACTCGGCACACCAATGTTGTGGCATTGCAATTGCATAGGCAACTCCTCGATCCAGACATCCGGAATTCCTAGGGTCAAACACTCTGTGTGGTCCTGTAGCTTAGCTAATTTCGCGGCTAAATCTAAGTCTCAGAGAACTGCTCTCCCAACAAGTCTCTGTGCTAGCCCACCTGCCTCTCGTTGGTGTCCCATAGGTCGAACAGGTCCAACATATGCATACATAAAAATCATTTTGTTTATCTTGTAGTTAATAAAAAAACACAAAAAAAACATAGAAACTTTAAAATCAAAAACACTTTGGTCAAACTATTTACCTATAGCACCCCACTGTGCTCCAACTGGTAACATCAAGTCTAGACCACCACGGAAATCCATTCCTGAATATGGATACTCTACAATGGCCATATCCTGTCGATCAAACCACTCAAAGAATGTAAGGGTAAATGAGATCAATGACTCACCAACATGCCTAGCCATAAGATCTACCCATCTCTGCATCCGTGGATCCCTAGGTCCAGATAGACCTAGTGAAACAAGTTGTGGCTGCATAAGTGGAATTCTCTCCAAGGCGAAAGAAATCAGGATTGACCCATAGCCAAAGTTCTTTGTCTTTCCACTTTTCACCTTGATCAGTTTTTATTTCGCGAATGAAAGTAATGCCTCACACCAGTTGAACACTTTTGGCTCTAAATACTCTAAAGCATACTCCATGTATGATCTATTTGCCAAGTGTAGTGTCGCACTACTAGCCAATTTGGAAATGGTAAAGAGGATTGTCCTCAATGGTAAATCATTAACATCCTTGAAGTTAATCTTTCCGTCTCTGCTACATTGTGCACCTTCTCAGTAGAACTGTCGTATGTAGTCTCTCACTGATCCACCTCCTTTGGAAAATCCAGATATTGAGATGGGGGGCACCCCGCCTCAACAGTTTGGTCAGAAAGTAGATGTCATTGATGGTAAATGGGATTACTCTGTCCCTAATGTGAAAGGCCTGATCAGTAGGATCCCATGAACAAACAAGGAACTGTACAAGCTCAATCTACTGCTGCATGCTAGATAGTCGAAAATACTTGAGTAACCCACAATTCCTAAGGGCCTCAACTATACCCTGATTATTTAGGGCAATAATATATTGTTCTTTGTGCTCTAATTATCTCCATATAATCACCATTTTGATCTGATGAATGTCTACAATACAACCATTAGACAAATTAAGATCCATTTCTTGCAAAAAAACATAGCAAAACTTGGGAGAAATTAGTTATGTTAATTTGGGTTTTACGCCCAGTGTACCCCTTCCTTAGAGACAATGTGCTGTAATGCATGAAACCTTCTATATGTGTGGAATATAGCACACCTTTTGATATTGAAAGGGTGCGTTGATCCCATAGTTCAAAATTGAAAACCTAGGGGCCTCAAAAACTCAAAATGTTTGCCTGAAACTGAAAATGAAAGGAATGGAATGAAATAGAATAGAGATAGCTCCTACCTAGTCCAAACGGCACGAGGAATGGTCCACTAAATCCTCCACAATCAGCTGGTGAACTTCGAGGTAAAAACTGCTCCAAAGCATGAAAATCAAAGGGTAAATGTGAAATGGTAAAACTTATTTTTATGTTTATTTCTTGCACATTAATCGAGTAAACATTAGTTTTTATTTGTTTTATCCATGAAACAGGTATTTTTAATCTATTTTGATGTTGTTTTGAGTAGTTTAACAACTAAAATGAAGAATTTGACGTGCTCAAATGTAAATTGAACATCTTTGACCACAAAGCAAACTTTTATCTCTTTTTCAAGCTTTGTTAAAAATGAAAAAGGAACCCCCTTGGAGTCCTCTTTAAGCTCTTTTCAAACTCTCTAAACATGAAAAGATTGCCGAGCGCTTGTCCTTTCCAGCTCGTTAAAGGATTGGAAATGATATCTCTCTTGTATTATTTTACGCTTTTTTGGACTTAAGAGATTATTTTATGAAAAAGAGCTTTTGGGTTTCCTTTCTGTCCCTTTTCAAACTCCCTAAACATGAAAAGGACTGAGTTATCTTTGTCGTTAAACTCGTTAAAAACATCAAATAGTGACAAACTTGTCCATCTAGACAAGACCAAGTTTTACCTTCACTAGACTCGTTAAAGCATCAAATAGCGATGGATTCAACTGAAGGGTGAAATTATACAACAAGCATATGTTATCCTCCTCAAGATTGATAAAAATAAAGAGGTACTGGTCAGCAATGACTGGGGAAAATTGGAAAAAGGGGAAAACACTTTATGGTAGCAAGTCGCTCTTGAACATGACACTTTCACCTCATCACCGTGACTATGTAGGTTGGGTCATTCAGCTTGATGGTTATCACACCATTGGTCTATCATAAAATCCATTACTTTGTTTTGGGTCAACGCTACCAATTCATCTTAGTGTCACCGACATGTTCAAGAGAAGTCATTTAGTTCAAACTTCATCCTTGCAATACCGTAAACCTTCATTTTTCATGACCGCCATTCCTGAACCTTCTGTCGTCAGTCGATTTTTCATCTCCAAAATCATTTACCTCGTTTCGTGTCATTTATGTGGGATACATCAAGGCCCTCCTGCGACGAGTCGCTTCTTGTTGAAGTCAGCACATCATCCAAGAAGTTGACTTAGAAACACCCCTTCAGTACCTTGAGGCTTGCATACATCAATGGCAGGTTCCTCGCTTCTGACGATAGGTTGGCATCACTAGCCTTCGACCAAAAGACTTTGTATGGTGTTCGACATCAAATAATCTATTCACACCATGTGAAATGTATTGTAGTACCTTGAGGTATTATCATTATTGGTGATTCCTCTCACGTCTGTTAATGGCTTACATCATTGGCTGGTAATCAGACAATGTATTCCCATGTTCGACTTCAGATCATCTATTCACATGGTTAGAATTGTACTTGAGTGAAATATTAAACGCGATTGAAGACCCCAGATCTAGTTTCATCCATCCGGGCTGTGATATTTTCAGGAGTACTAAATCAAATGTACAATGGCCTTACATTCATGGTCATCCATTCATGGTTCTATATCTGTAGATGACTATATTTGTACATGTAATGAAAGTTTATAAGCTGAGCATGGAAATGCCTTCCCTCAGCAAGTTCATGAGAAAAAGTCAAATTATCAGGATATATGTATTGTAATTGATGTAGGTCACCTTCCACTTCGAAACCTCCTCTCCACATGATAAAGCATTTCACTCGACATACATATTTACGACTTCAAGCTTTAGAGGGAAACTGTTACAGATCCATTTGGGCACATCAACCCCAACCTATAGATTAGTACTATTAGGGCCCATCAAACCCTAATTCAGTTGTGTTGTGGCCAGCAACAACCCCCCTTCTTGTTTAGTTTTATCACTAATACTAAATAAGTGGGGACACTTATTCAAAAATTAAAAAAATCAATTAATGCTTGTACTTCCTTTTTCAATAAAACTTACTATCATAAACTTAGGATAATACAGTCAAAAAATCTAAAAAGACTTAAGTTTTATGATAAATTAGAACAAAATCACTCCTTAAAGCATGCCGCATTGCAAAAAGGGTAATGGATGCCTTCCTAAAAGTGGAATTCTAAGATTGCGAAATCACGATGCAAAATCACACATCAAAAGACCCTCATCGCATCGCATGCCTCAAGCATCACTTACGCTGAAATGCCTTAAACCACCGATATGCGATGGCGCATCTCGCAAATCACATTTCGTAGAAAACACATTGACAGATGATTACCACACGGAACATATTTGCGATATTGCGATCTATGATACTGCGATCTGCGATATTGCGAAGCAAATCAAAAAATCGCCTTATCATAGATCTTCAGGGCTTGTTGTTCAAAAAAGCTTTTTCCATAAATCGAGGCTTGGTTATGCGTGTTAATGTTAATCAATGAGTTAGTTGGCAATCATTAATGAAATATGGTTTTGATCTTATCAAAGAGTCATTTCATGTAAGGTGGTATATTTTACATGTTTTCCGCATTTAAAGATTTCCCATCACCTTTTTCTTATCATTATTCTCACCTCATTTGTAAACTGCAGGAGCAAAGAGCAGAGAAGTATACATAGCAGTGTTTAGGATATTATGGGAAAGAAGGGTAAAGCTTCGAGTTCTGAAGATAAAGAAATGATGCCCTTGTACACAGACACCACTTGTAACAAGGATGTCGGTATTACTACTTGGGAAGGCATGTATAGTCTACTCGAGGAAGAAAATCCCAAGGTAATGGAGGTTACAGCTACTGCAGGCTCACACAGGTCTTCTGAGCCGTCTATTACAGAACTAGCATGTTCATTCTTGCACAAGATAGCGGCGAGGCCCAAAATTCTTCCATACACGGACATGGTTAAATGGATACTAGATAGTGCTGATATCACAAACAGACAATTCAAGACTCAGGGTCAAGGACTCATTGGCTCATTCACTCCACAAGATTTGAGGCTCATGTATCATCTACCAGAGCCACAGGCGACTTATAACAAACAGTTCATGGAGAAGTTCGCTAAAGAAAATGAAGATTTAGTAGAATGCGCCAAGGATTGGTCAAGAAGAGATGAACCACTAAAAAAGGATAAGAACGGTATGTATAGTACTTGTTCTCTCACCTCCCCATATTTCTTTGCTGCTGTTATGCTCTGTAGACTTTTTGGAAAGCTAGACGTTAACAAATTTTCATCTGAATGGCTACCATTATTGGATGCCACCACTAATGCTACTATTGTGGATTGGGCTAAGATCTTGTCTGACAATTTAGCCATAGCCATTTTGAATTACCAGTCTAAAAGAATTATTTCTCAGAGAATTTATCCCCCTTTCTACTTATCTGCATATGTGATGGATGCAATCTGTTATATTTCCAAGTTTCCTCTAATGGGTTGGAAATGGACTACTCAAGATCCCTTACCCATTCATATTTATCACAAAGAATTGTGGGATTCCAAGTTCACTTCGTATTTCTACAAGATTTGTCATGGAATCATGTTACCTCTGTACAAAATGCTATATGATAAAGATGCTCCAAGATTTTCTCCCGAAGTGGAGGTCGATATGCTCCCTACCGCAAGATGGTTCGGAGAAGAACTTTTCACATATGTCAGGGTACTCGGAACTCTCACTTCCCCTCATGTCTTACCTTTATATGTTCCTGATAAACTACTGGCACGAGAGATTGCTTATTAGACCTACGAAGAAGGAGGTATGAGTAAAGATTTGAAAGACAAGAAAAAGGCCATTTGGCCACAATTTCCTATGGCCTGTGGGGCCTTTTCACAATTTGATGTAGGCCATGCATTCAAAGAAGTAAAAAACATGTTATGTCTACAATCGTTCAAATTTCCAGGAAGACCATTCGACCCTTCTGATATTGTTAAAAATTTCACTGCTGTAGTCAAAATAAAGGTGTTTTCTAAAGAAGATGATCTTTTTGATGATATGTTCCAACAAAAAAATACACTTAAAGAAGTTCTGCATTTGGCCTAAATGCGATTTCCTCCAGCAGAATTTCAAGAATTCAAAATATACAGAGAAATGAGGTTAGCTAATATCCCTTTGGATAAATTATGTTTGGAACCCGTGAGGGAACCAACTCCTAGTATCAGTCTCAGTGGAAGTTCAAGAATAGACAGGTCTAAATCTAAGTCCGGGAGAGAAATGTCAGAACACTCCAAGAGGTCTGAAAGTGACCATAATAAAAGCGAAGGGTCAGTAAGGGATACTGCCCAGTCTAAGGAGCTCCCAGAGCAACAGGTTTTGACCTCTCCACAGGTATATCCTCCCCCTCTCATCATCCAGCCACCATCAGTCAGAACTGAGCTGGATAAAGAATGGGAGACATTCAATGACTTAATCAATATTGAGGGACAGAGCACAAAAACACCTGAGAGTAATGTACAAACAGTGAATGATATAGTCACAGGAACAATTAGCAATGTCCCAGAAATGGAACATATTCCCATTACCCCATCCTCTGAACTTATGCTCAAAATAGAGGAAATTCCCCCTCTCGATGTATTTTACAGCCCATAGCATAAGGATATGGTGAGAAGACAAAGAAAGAAAAGGAAATTGGAAAGCGTGCTCTCTCATGATGCAGAACAATTAGACATCCTTTGGCAAGATCCTACCACTGATCCCATTGAAAATCTCACTAAATTATCCCAGATCGCAGGAGCATATGCCTCTACAACCATTGATAAAGCATCTAAGGTACAACAACTACTGAAAGAAAAAGAAGATCAAATACAGGTTTTGCAGCAACAGCTACAACAAGCCAACACCAACAGCGAAGCATAGAAACAGCTTGAAAGATTACAACAAGACTTTCAACAAATGCAGATAGGATACCAGAACAGTTTGGCCGAAAGAGAAAAATAGTTACAGGTTATGCAAGAGATGCACAAGGATGATCCTAAGCTTACAGAATTCGTCACAGAATCCATTTCCTTAAATGATCAACTACTACAACAACAAGAAACATTGTGCCAAAGAATATCATAGTGGAACTCTTATTGCAAAACAAGCGACAGAATTACTAATCAAGTCATGGACTTGCGACATGATTATGATTTAATTGTTAAAAGAGTTACTGAATATTTGGCTTGGCAGGAAACAAAGGAAGGGAAAAAGGTAGGCACACCAATAATCAATGACACCCACAAAGAAATGCTCTTTAATAAGTGGGATGCACAGATCAGGAAAGCAGAACAAGCGAAGAAGCAGCCACAACAACAAATAATGTCATTGACTGCATCAATGAAAATTTACACAGGGTAAATCTGATCTCAGAGACCACTCTAGGATATCTACCGAATGTACAGCATCTACAGACAAACTGGAGACAGAAGGCTCAAGAAAGGGCAGAGTCAATCAAAAGATTAACCAAGTTGAATTGGGATTCTTACTGGGCGTACTTGGTAAAACCACACAGCCAGTGCATGACTCTCAAATGTATCATCAGTTTTGCTGAGAAGATGGCACCAACACTTGCCAATTCCATTTTCACAGGATAGCTAAAATTGGAAGTTAGCCAGCCAAATATCCTCAAGCAAATGTTGAATGCTTGCGATTACAAGGAACATATACACAGATAGTTAGTTGTTAGTTTTAGTTTTAGATTCAGTTTTAGTTTTAATTTTGATTTATTTTTTCTTGAAATGAGGACGGTCATTTAAACCGCATCCTACATTTTTGTAATAAATTATTTTTAGATTTAGTTAGTAGTATTTAAACCCTTCTCATGCATTAGAGAAGGGTCCTGAAATTTGTCAAAAACTCGTCCTCGGAACATGAACTTTTGCACCCTCCGAGGAGGTTTTGATGAATGAATGGAACAGGATTTATTGATATCTGTTTTTAATATCTACTACTGATGTTGCACTTTTGTACTCTTAGTGGATGTTGGATTAAGAAGAGATAAATCATTATTGCTTGAACTCATGAGTAGAACTAGTTATAAATGGTACTTTTATCTCTTAACAAATTCTGCTTATGTGTTAAGGTGATATTCATGTTCAGTTATTTATATATGAATGCGTGAATGTTTGAGTTATCATTTGGCACTTATGTTCGGTGATAGATATTTATTTATGTTTAATATATGAGTAGCTTATTGTGCGATATGTTTTTCACAACTGTTTTGTCTAACTTTTTACATGAAATGGTTTATCTTTATTGAATTCTTTTCTCATAGTAGTTGAATGATCTTTATTACCAACTGTTATTTGAAATCATTTTAGATCGCATAATGGAAAGATTACATCCTGGGTTAGTTTAGAATTAGATATTTCTGTTTATTAGAATACAATTGCATGTTGTTAGATTAGATTTAGAAATAAAAGCATTTTACTTAGGAACTATTAGAAAGGAAATGTAAATTCTCAACACACACACACACATATTGGGAAGCTAGTCCCATATCCCCAGTCGGACCCACTATATCAAACGGAAAAGGAGCTGCTAACCAAGGTCCGGACCAGGTTGGTATCCCCCTTGTTATAGACTCGATTTTCGGGGCCTCAACATATTTGGCGCTAGAAGGAGGGCCCCAAACTGAATGGCAAGTAAGTCTAAATCTAAATACTATTCTGAGAGTAAATCGCCCTCACCGTCTCCCCCGACTTCACCATCGCACTTAGAATCTTTAAATATTGAGCAAGAAGTCGAAAGAACAACAACCACTGCCATAAACCCTGATATTTCAGAGAAATATACTATTGAACCTCCTAAAGTTGAATCTTTGATTCATAAACTTCAGCGATTTTCTATATCACCCCAAAGATCTGATAAATCTCAAGGCAGTGTGACTTCGCAATATAACCCTGCTCATCCTCTCACCAGATTAAAGAGCGAAAAGTTTGGTATTGAGCCAATTGAGTTACCTCTACCTACAAGGAAGAGAGCAAGGAAATCACCTAAAGGGTCTGATAGCGAGACTCTTACGTCATCATCATCCATCTCAACCTCTCCACTGCAAAGTCAACCATCCACTCCACTTCAAATCATCATCCACCAGACCATTGGAACTTCGACATCTCCTTCTCAATCATCTAGAACTGTAATATCCTCATCTTCCCAACCGTAGGGATCATCTTCTACGCTTTCCTCTGTTAGTAGCTTAGCGATGGCCCAGTATCCATGGAATAACCCAGGGGCAGTCTTAATGCCTGCGCCCTTGAGTCAATTACCGGCCCATCCCGAAAAATGGTTGCCTAAGTTTAATCCTGAAGCAGGCATGCTAGCAGAAGAACACATAAACAACTTCATGTTATCCATAAATCTCAATGGAGTTACTAATGAAGATGTTGTCTTCCGACTCTTTCCTTACACTTTGCAAGGAGCAGCTGGATCATGGTATTTCTCATTACCATTTGGATATATCACTAGTTGGGATATCTTCCAAGAACAATTCTTGACTAAGTTCGGTGATGACAGGTCTACTACGACATTGATCAATGACCTGTCTAACCTTAGGACTAAGTCAAAGGAACCTATCAAAGATTTTAACTCACGTTTCAATAAACTGTTGAACAAAATTCCTACTGCTTCTAAGCCTAGCAAAGAAGTGCGAAGTGAATGGTACATCTCTGCTTTACCATCAAACATAGCACTCTTTGTTGGTAGGGCTAATAAAACAAATTTAGCTGACAATATGAAGGAAGCAATAGCAGTAGAGAAACGTATCATAGCCTTAGAAAAGAAAAATACCGTTGAAGAACGTAAATCTAAGAAGGTTTCTATTAAAGATGATCCAAAGAAAAAATAATCGAAAGATCCATTCGATTTAGAAGGATTGCAGAAAGTTTTGAAAACCATGTCTAGCGAAATGGTTGACATTAAGAAACAAGTAGCAAAGAATTCTTCTAAAAAAATGTACAAGCCTTATAGAAGAAATCCTTCGACTGATTCAAAGACTCCTAACGCTATTACAAATGTTGAATCAAAAGAAGAAGCAGAGGAAATTGCTACCGAAGAGTCTACTGATGAAGAAGAAGTTGTAGAGGTACAAGGTATGTGGGATTTCATCCTCCCAAATGAAGAGGATCAAGAGGCATCGCCAGTTAGTACTCGAAGTAGTAATCAACTCGATCCTCCTCAACCTACTCCTAAGCTAAAGAGCGCAAGCTCAATGCCTAAGGATAAAGTCGCAGCCAAGAAAATGACACCCAAAGCGACTTAAACAAGCCCAGTCCAAATAGATTCACCAACTCCATCTAAAACATTGATCGTTTTAGATGAAATGGAGTATAATATCATAGAAGACATGAAGAAGACTAGGGCTAACATCACTTTTTATGAATTGAGCAAGTTAAAACATCAGCAAAATGTACTTTTGAAATAATTACATGCAGTACCAGTTGCACCTCTTCCTGCTGCTGTAATCTCTCAAGCTTCCCATGAGATGGGAAGACCTCCAACTAATGTGATTAATAAAATTGATCCAAATGATATCGCTTTAATTGGAGGAAGGTCGAGATCTCATACTCCCCCATTTCTTCTTACTTATGAAATTTTCAACAAAAATTTGCATAATTGTTTAGTTGATTCTGGAGCTTCATCTAATATCTTACCTAAATCGATATGTGCAAAGTTGAATGTTCAACCTCAAAAATTTGTTGTGTGCATAACACCGCTGGATCGGTCGCAAGTTGAAGTGATCAGTGAATTAAATCAGGTTACCATAAGGCTGTCATCTAATCCAAGGGTATGTCAAGTTATCGACATTTTAGTTGCAGATATTCCAAAATTTTATGGCTTAATTCTTAGCAGAGATTGGTTAGAAAAACTTCATGGATACTTTGCAACCGATTGGTCACACATGTCGCTCCCTTACAATGGTAAACCAAACAAATAAAGGTTGAGCGAGAAAGACATCAGAAATACATAGTAATAGAATTGGAAGGAGAAAATGAACCGGTAGCATACAACAACAATATTATTGGCAACTATTCTGTTGATTCTTTTTTAGGAAATTTTAATGCTCACACTTCACCTTATTTAGAACATTCTGTTTTATCTCAAGTAGGAAATTTTTCTCAAATAGATAGTTCTAAATGTATTAATTTTATAGATAGTTCTGTAAATAAATATTTATTTTGGAAGTTATTTTTTGACGGTTCTAAGTTTAACGAAGGAGTAGGAGCAGGATGAGTATTAATCAGTCTAGAGGGAAACAAAACTATGCTAACTTGTAGACTCGAGTTCGATTGCACCAATAATACTACAGAATATGAGTCTTTAGTCCAAGAATTATACAAAGCAATCAGATTAGACATCAAATATCTACAAGTCTTCGAAGATTCTGAAATTGTTATCAGACAGGTATGGAATACTATACATTGTCTATCAGGTCATTTAAAGCATTACCAATATTTAGTACAAGATCTGACTGAACATTTTATAGCATTTAATATTTCATCAATTCCTAGACTCCAAAATCCTAGTGCCGACCTCTTAGCAAACGTAGCTTCCAAGCTCATTCCCTCAGAAGACTATAGCCTGGATAGATTTTCAATCGAATTAATCTTTAGACCCTCGATTCCTAATAACATTACCAATTGGAAAATTTTCAATGATGATCCTGATATTGTAAGCTTCCTCGCATCTGAGGGATCTTACACCAATCAGATAATTGATGAGGACCAACATGACAGACAATTGCAACAAGATAGCACTAATAATGCTATGCCAAAGTTAGTAGTCAAACTAGAAGACCTATATGATTTGAAAGATCGATTCAAAAGATCTACCAATTCAAAACTTCAAAGTTCAACTCTGAACTATGAATTAGTAAATCTAGGAATTGATACCAAGCCACAAAATATCAACCTAGGCCTTGGCCTAGCTCCTGAAGAAAAATTAGCATATGTTCATCTCTTGAAACAATACTAAAGTGTCTTTGCTTGGAACTACGATGAACTTAATACTTATGACACTTATATCATGCAACATACTATCCCAATGATAAACGATGAAAAACTTGTCCAGTAGAAGCTGAGAAAGATCCATCCTAATCTATAAAACCAAATCAAATCTGAGCTCAATAAGTTATTGAAAGCCAAAATCATTTTTCCTGTTTGACATTCTAAATGGGTTTCCAAGATGGTTCCCGTTAGAAAGAAGAACGGAGACATTAGAATTTGCATTGACTTTCGAAGTCTTAACAAAGCTTGCCAAAAAGATAATTTTCCTTTGCCTCCTATGGAGCAAATATTGCAGGTAGTTGCAGGATTAGAATTAATGTCCTTCTTGGATGGTTTCTCCGGCTACAACCAAGTTTTGGTCCATCCCGACGATCAATTAAAGACCACATTTAGAACCAAATGGGGTACTTATGCATATCAAAAGATGCCTTTTGGTCTGATCAATGCTGGTGCCACATTCCAAAGGGCCATGGACATCGCATTTAAGGGATTAGTAAACAAATTAGTAGTAATCTACCTAGATGATAGAACTGTATATTCCAAGAAGCGAAGCAATCATCTCAAAGATTTAAAACAGATCTTCCAACATTGCCAAAGGTATGGAATATCACTTAACCCAAAAAAGTCCTTTTTTGCATTAAGTGAAGGAAAACTTCTTGGATTTATAGTGTCAAAATCTGGAGTCCATATTGATCCTGACAGAATCAAGGAGATTTCCGAAATAGCTTTGCCTCACAACAAGAAAGCTATGCAATCTTTCCTTGGTCAGATTAATTTTGTAAAGAGATTTGTTCTAGATTTTTCAAGAATCGTATCTCCTTTACAAGCAATGATTAAAAAGAACTCAATCTTCAAATGGGGCCAAGACGAATATGAAGCATTCAATCTGATCAAACAAGCGATTGTTAACACTCCATCTTTAGCAACTCCAAATTTTTCCGATCCTTTCATTTTATATACATTTGCCTCTGATAGATCATATGCTGCGATACTCACTCAAGCAAATCAAGACAAGGCAGAAGCCCCAATTGCTTTTTCTAGTTCAAATCTACAAGGGGCTGAGTTAAATTATTCAGACATAGGGAAACAAGCTTATGCTGTTTTCAAAGCAATAAAATATTTCAGACCCTTTTTGCTTAAAACCCATACAAAAATCATAGTACCGTTTCCAGCGGTAAGAAATCTCTTAATACAGAAAGATGTGGGTGAGAAAAGAGCCAATTGGGTTACCGCGTTATAAGAATATGACGTTGAAATTAAACCAACAAATATTGTAAAAGGTCAAGGCTTTTACAAAATGCTGGCTAGTGCATCGCTTATTTCTGAAATACCATTTGCAGAGATACAAATGTATGAGGTAAGCCTAAACGATGTTGATTCGTTATACGCTGATATCATATTTTATCTAAAGAACGGATATGCCCCTTCAAACCTCGATTATACAAAGAAAAGAGCTTTAAGGTTGAAGGCTAAGAAATATCAGCTCGTGAACGATGTACTTTTTAGGATGAATTATGATTATGTTCTCCTTAGATGTCTTGAGAAATCTGAAGCTGAAAAGGTGTTGCAGGAACTCCACGATGGACCAGTAGGTGGACATTACGCTGGAGATGCTACTGCACATAAAATCCTCTGCGTAGGCTATTACTGGACCACCCTATTCAAATACGCGCATAGCTACGTAAGGAAATGTCAAGTTTGTCAAAATTCTTCTGGGAGACAAAAGAAACCATCGTTGCCTTTGCAACCAGTCAACATTGAACAACCTTTTGATCAATGGCAATTGGATATAATAGGTGAGATCGTTCCTCATTCTTCTAAACAACATAGGTATATCCTTACAACTACATATTATTTTACTAAATGGGTAGAAGCAGTTCCTCTCAAGACAACTAATGCCGAACAAATCATTGATTTCATAGATCAGTTCATAATCACGAGGTTTGGTTTACCCTCTACTTTAATGTTTGATAATGCATCGTATTTTTCTGGCAATGCTATGACTGAATTTTCACTCAAAAGAGGTTTTAAGCTTAAATACTCTGCCAATTATTACCCACAGGGGAATGGAATAGCTGAATCTACGAATAAAAACTCAATTAGAATCATTATGTGAACCATTGATCAAACTCACAAAAATTGGCACAAGTCTTTAATATATGCTTTATGGGCAGACCGAATAATGCAAAAAACCTCCATTGGCACTTCTCCCTTTAATTTAGTTTATGGGAAAGAAGTGGTCCTTCCAACTCATCTAGCGATTCCCTCTTTGGCCTTAGTTCAATTTATCGATGAAACACCAACTTCTTCCTTACAACTAAGGCAGCTGCAAATCCTTAAGCTAGAAGAGCAAAGAGAACAGGCTAAAATAACCCATGCGCATCATCAAGCATTAGTAAAAGCCTCTTTTGACTCAAACATGATGTCCAGAAAGGACTTTTAGATGGGAGATCTAGTTTTAAAATGGGACAAGGCTCATGAGGAAAAGGGAAAACATACAAAATTTCAACGAATGTGGCTTGGCCCTTTCCAAATTGCAGAAATCATAGGCCCATCTACTTTTATGTTACAGGATTTAATAGGGAAAAGAGAATCTTTACTTGTTAACGGGCAGATCCTCAAAAAATACTTCCCATAGGAGATCATTCTTCTATTTTTGTAGATTAGTTTTTCCTTTATTTTCATAATAAAACTAGTTGTAATTGGTTACATTTGGAATTCATGAAAAAGACAAGTATTTCTTTTAGTTTTTGTTTTTTCGCTTGTATAAATAGAAATGTTTTAGAAAATTGGTCATTATTATTGAAAGATACATTCAAAGGCTATAAGCCTGAATATGATACTAGTTTCAACCTTGTAAATTTTGATAAAAAATGACCTTTAGTGAGAATTTGTTTTATATCAGTCAAATGAAAGGTATCAATAACAAAACGAAGATTCTCTTTAGAAAATCTCTTTCCAAAAAACTCTACCATTGTCGTCCAGAGCTATTCTTAAGGAAACAATGACTTCCTCCCCACATAGGGAATTACGCGCTTCAAGGAATAATCCAGTGATACACTTTAACTTAAAGAATAAGAGGTCTCATCACGAGTCGACTTATCATGATCATAGATATTATAGCTTGCTGACTTTGCCAAAACTACATACCACAACAGGGCAATGACTTAATATTGTTGTAATCAAAAGACAAGGGGTCTCATCACGAGCCAGCTTGTTCAGCAAAGCTATAAATCAAGTGAGTGGCACTGTCATAATTTGGCTACCAAACCAAGGCATTGTTCTTTAAGGATTAAAAGAAAATGAAAGCAATAAGTGTAGATATGGATTTCTCTTTGAAAATTGTATATTTCTCCAAGTGGGATACATGATCATTGTTGGGTAATAGGTAACCCTGTCGAGGCTATAAACACCTGCTGGAAGTAGTGGCTCTACCTATGACAAATGAGCAAATTTAAAACTGATTTACAGAGAAGGCTTTGTTTTTATCTTTATAAACCAAGTCGTGACTGATGTAGATACAATGACTAGCTCTAGGAACTAAATAACCAAAGTTAACATAGAAGAAACAAACTATCATAGAAAGCTAAACACATAATGTATTTTATCTTTCTATAATAAAGTTTGATTTTCTAGAAAAAATTATGTTTTGGAAGTTTAGAAAATTCAAAAGAAAAGCAGAGATAACTAGTTCTTCCAAGTGAATCGCCAATTGTTGTGGACAGCAACAACCTCCCTTCTTGTTTAGTTTTATCACTAATACTAAATAAGTGGGGACCCTTATTCAAAAATTTAAAAAATCGATTAATGCTTGTACTTCCTTTTTCAATAAAACTTACTATCATAAAATTAGGAGAATACCCTCAAGAAATCTAAAAAGACTTAAATTTTATGATAAGTTAGAATAAAATCACTCCTTAAAGCACGTCGCATCGCAAAAAGGGTAATGGATGCCTTCCTAAAAGTGGAATTCTAAGATTGCGAAATTGCGATGCGAAATCACGCATCAAAAGACCCTCATGGCATCGCATGCCTCAAACATCACTTACGCTGAAATGCCTTAAACCACCGATATGCGATGGCGCATCTCGCAAATCGCATTTTGTAGAAAACACATTGACGAATGATTACCACATGCAACGGATTTGCAATATTGCAAATCACCTTATTGCAGATCTTCAAGCCTCATTGTTCAAAAAATCTTTTTCCACAAACCGAGGCCCGGTTATGCGCGATAATGTTAATCAATGAGTTACTTGGCAATCATTAATGAAATATGGTTTTGATCTTCTCGAAGAGTCATTTCACGTAAGGTGGTATATTTTATATGTTTTCTGCATTTAAATCTTTCCCATCACCTTTTTCTTATCATTATTCTCACCTCATTTGTAAACTGCAGGAGCAAAGAGCAAAGAAGTATACATAGCAGTGTTCAAGATATTATGGGAAAGAAGGGTAAAACTTCGAGTTCTGAAGTAAAGAAATGATGCCCTTGTACACAGACACCAGCTGTAACAAAGATGCCGGTATTATTACTTAGGAAGGCATGTGTAGTCTACTCGAGGAAGAAAATCCCAAGGTAATGGAGGTTATAGCTACTGCAAGCTCACACGGGTCTTCTAAGCTGTCTATTACAGATGTAGCATGTTCATTCTTGCACAGGATAGCGGCGAGGCCCAAAATTCTTCCATACATAGACATGGTTAAATGGATACTAGATAGTGCTAATATCACAAACAGACAATTCAAGACTCAGGGTCAAGGACTCATTGGCTTGTTCACTCCACAAGATTTGAGGCTCATGTATCATCTACCAGAGCCACAGGCAACTTATAACAAATAGTTCATGGAGAAGTTCGCTAAAGAAAATGAAGATTTAGCAGAATGCACCAAGGACTGGTCAAGAAGGGATGAACCACTAAAAAAGGATAAGCACGGTATGTATAGTACTAGTTCTCTCACCTCCCCATATTTCTTTGCTGCTGCTATGCTCTGTAGACTTTTTGGAAAGCCAGATGTTAACAAATTTTCATCTGAATGGCTACCATTATTGGATGCCGCCACTAATGCTACTATTGTGGATTGGGCTAAGATCTTGTCTGACAATTTAGCCACAGCCATTTTGAATTACCGGTCTAAAAGAACTATTTCTCAAAGAATTTATCCCCCTTTCTACTTATCTGCATATGTGATGGATGCAATCTGTTATATTTACAAGTTTCCTCTAATGGGTTAGAAATGGACTACTCAAGATCCCTTACCCATTCATATTTATCACAAAGAATTGTGGGATTCCAAGTTCACTCCGTATTTCTACAAGATTTGTCATGGAATCATGTTACCTCTGTACAAAATGCTATATGATAAAGACGCTCCAAGATTTTCTCCCGAAGTGGAGGTTGATATGCTCCCTGTCGCAAGATGGTTCGGAGAAGAACTTTTCACATATGTCAGGGTATTCGGAAGTCATGCTTCCCCTCATGTCTTACCTTTATATGTTCCCGATAAACTACTGGCATGAGAGATTGCTTATCAGACCCGCGGAGAAGGAGGTATGAGTAAAGATTTGAAAGACAAGAAAAAGGCCATTTGGCCACAATTTCCTGTGGCCTGTGGGGCCTTTTCACTATGTGATGTAGGCCATGGATTCAAAGAAGTAAAAAACATGTTATGTCTATGATTGTTCAAATTTCTAGGAAGACCATTCGACCCTTCTGATATTGTTAAGAATTTCACTACTGCAGTCAAAATAAAGGTGTTTTCTAAAGAAGATGATCTTTTTGATGATATGTTCCAACAGAAAAGTACACTTAAAGAAGTTCTGCATTCGGCCCAAATGCAATTTCCTCCAGCAGAATTTCAAGAATTCAAAATATACAAAGAAAGGAGGTTCGCTAATATCCCTTTGGATAAATTACGTTTGGAACCCGTGAGGGAACCAACTCTCAGTATCAGTCTCAGTGGAAGTTTAGGAATAGACAAGTCTAAATCTATGTCTGGGAGAGAAACGTCAGAACACTCCAAGAGGTCTGAAAGTGACCATAATAAAAGCGAAGGGTCAATAAGGGATACTACCCAGTCTAAGGAGCTCCCAGAGCAATAGGTTTTGACCTCTCCACAGGTATATCCTCCCCCTCTCATCGTCCAACCACCATAAGTCAAAAATGAGCTGGATAAAGAATGGGAGAAATTCAATGACTTAATCAATATTGAGGGACAGGGCACAAAAACACCTGAGAATAATGTACAAACAGTGAATGATATAGTCACAGGAACAATCAACAATGTCCCAGAAATGGAACATATTCCCATTACCCATCCTCTGAACTTATGCTCAAAATAGAGGAAATTCCCCCTCTCGATGTATTTTACAGTGCGTAGCATAAGGTTGTGGTGAGAAGACAAAGAAAGAAAAGGAAATTGGAAAGTGTGCTCCTCTCATGATGCAGAAGAATTAGACATCCTTTGGCAAGATCCTACCATTGATCGCACTAAAAATCTCACTAAATTATCCCATATTGTAGGAGCATATGCCTCTGCGACCATTGATAAAGCATCTGACGTACATCAATTACTAAAAGAAAAAGAATATCAAATACAGGTTTTGCAACAACAGCTACAACAAGCCAACGCCAACAGCGAAGCACAAAAATAGCTTGAAAGATTATAGTAGGACTTTCAACAAATGTAGATAGGATACCAGAATAGTTTGGCCAAAAGAGAAAAACAGTTACAAGTTATGCAAGAGATGCACAAGGATGATCCTAAGCTTACAGAATTTGTCACAGAATCCATTTCCTTAAATGATCAACTGCTACAGCAACAAGAAACATTGTGCCAAAGAATATCACATTGGAGCTCTTATTGTGAAACAAGCGACAAAATTACTAATCAAGTTGTGGACTTGTGACATGATTACAATTTAATTGATAAAAGAGTTATTGAATATTTGGCTTGGTAGGAAACAGAGGAAGGGAAAAAGGTAGGTGCACCAATAATCAATGACACCCACAAAGAAATGCTCTTTAATAAGTGGGATGCACAGATCAGGAAAGCAGAACAAGTGGTAGAAGAAGCAGCCACAACAGCAAATAATGTCATTGACTGCATCAATGAAAATTTACACAGGGAAAATCTGATCTTAGAGACCACTCCAAGATATATACCAAATGTATAGCATCTACAGACAAACTGGAGACAGAAGGCTCAAGAATGGGCAGAGTCAATCAAAAGATTAACCAAGTTGAATTGGGATTCTTACTGGGCGTACTTGGTAAAACCACACAACCAATGCATGACTCTCAAATGTATCATGATTCTGCCGAGAAGATGGCGCCAGCACTTGCCGAATCCATTTTCGTAGGATAGCTAAAATCGGAAGTCGGCCAGCCAAATCTCCTCGAGCAAATGTTGAACACTTGCGATTACAAGGAACAGATACACAGATAGTTAGTTGTTAGTTTTAGTTTTAGATTTAGTTTTAGTTTTAATTTTGCTTTATTTTTGCCTGAAATGAGGACGGTCATTTAAACTGCATCATACATTTTTATAATAAATTATTTTTAGATTTAGTTAGTAGTATTTAAATCCTTCTCATGCATTTAGAGAAGGGTCCTAAAATTTGTCAAAAACTTGTCCTCAGAATAGCACTTTTGCACCCTCCGAGGAGGTTTTGATGAATAAATGGAACAAGATTTATTGATATCTGCATTTAATATCTACTACTGATGTTGCACTTTTGTACTCTTAGTGGATGTTGGATTAAGAAGAGATAAATCATTATTGTTGGAGCTCATGAGTAGAACTAGTTATAAATAGTACTTTTATCTCTTAACAAATTCTGCTTATGTGTTAAGGTGATATTCATGTTCAGTTATTTATATATGAATGTGTGAATGTTTGAGTTATCATTTGGCACTTATGTACGGTGATAGCTATTTATTTATGTTTAATATATGAGTAGTTTATTATGCAATATGTTTTTCACAACTGTTTCATCTAACTTTTTATATGAAATGGTTTATCTTTATTGAATTCTTTTCTCATAGCAGTTGAATGATCTTTATTACCAACTGTTATTTGAAATCATTTTAGATCACATAACGGAAAGATTACACCCTGGGTTAGTTTAGAATTAGATATTTATGTTTATTAGAATACAATTGCATGTTGTTAGATTAGATTTAGAATAAAAAGAATTTTACTTAGGAACTATTAGAAAGGAAATATCAATTCTCAACACACACACACACATATTGGGAAATTGGTCCCATATCCTAGTCGGACCCACTATACCAAACGGAAAGGAGCTGCTAACCAAGGTCTGGACCGGGTGGGTATCCCCCTTGTTGTAGACTCAATTTTCGGGGCCTCAACAAGTTGTTACATTCCCTAAAGAAGTCAACCATCAGAATGCCTAGCTTCCCAAGAAGTTCCCTGCCTAAAATCATCCAGAAACTGCCTTTAAGAAGATCAACGCAGGCATGCCTTCATTAGGGTGCACTGCAATGCAGTCCATACACTGTTAGGGTGCTATGCAGTGCACTTGGTCTCTCTTTGGCCTGCGTTGGGCGAATTTGAGTGAAATTGCATTGGGGTTTAGGAATATTCTTATCCATTGGATGCATCTAGAAGTTTCCCAAGTTTATCTACTCCTTTGATCTCGTATTTGGATGAAGTAGGGAGTTAAGTAACATCAATCCCTTGATCCCTTCCTCCATGGAACTAAATCCTAAGTTTGGGAGGGCATTCATTATCACTATTTATGGTATAACTTCCTTCATTCACCTATACAAATACCACTCCTCTAAGTGATCAGGGGCTGGAAATTATTGAATTATAGGGAGATGTTGTTAGTATGGGACTTGAGTTGATTTCAAGTATTGTAATGATGTCAAAATGTCTTTCTTGTTATGAGGAGAGGATGGGATTGAATTGGAGGACTGATGCCAAATCGAGCAAATTGGGTTGTAACTCTTCCTTTTACTAATAAAGTGTTCAAAGATTTTTCCATATGCTTGTGTTATTCATTTATGTTTTCTTATGTGTATCATATATTTGATTCCATGCTATGTTTAATCAATAGATCATTATCATATTCTTTGATCAGTTTTTGTCTTCTGTCCGTGTGTAGGTACTCTTTAAGCGGATTAAGTACGGAGAGGAGTGACAGAGTTGGTCAATGGAGATAAGGAGTAAGCGAAAGCTATAGGTAGGCTTCTTTGCCTCTTATTTAATCTATTGGTCATAGAAAAAGTAGAGAATTCTTTGCACTGTTGTTCTAGACTTAGCTACTAGTCTACGGGTTTAAGAATTTATTTGTAGACACTAAAACTTCCCAAAACAGCTGGTACATTATATTTATGCAATGTTATTTCTAATTCCGTTAATTCTTTAACCTCTATAGGAGAAGATACAGCATTGTGGCATCATAGGCTCAGGAACATGAGTGAGAAGGGGATGTAGATTCTTCACTCAAGAAATTTGTTGCCAGGTTTGAAGCATGTTGATTTAAAATTCTGTGAGAATTATGTTTATGGAAAATAGAAGAGAGTCAGATTCCTCAGAGTTGGGAAAGAAAAGAAGAGCGAAAAATTAGAGCTTGTGTATACAAATGTATGGGGACTTGCTCAAGTATCATCTCTTGGTGGCTCTCGTTATTATGTTACTTTTATTGATGATGCAACAAAAAAAACATGGATTTATTGTATTCGAAATAAATCTGATGTATTTGATACTTTCAAGAAATGGAAATCTTTGGTTGAAAATGAGATAAGAAAAAGGTTGAATTGTCTCAGATCAGACAATGGAGTTGAATATTGCAACAAAGAGTTTGATAGGTACTATTCAGAGAATGGAATTCGTAGAGAGAAGACAGTTCTAGGAACACCACAAGAAAATGGTGTGTTAGAAAGGATGAACAGGACAATCATGGAGCATGCAAGGTGCATGAGATTACATGCAGGATTGCTTTTACAATTTTGGGTAGATGGTGTAGATAATGTTGTTTATCTAATAAATAGAGGACCTTCAAGTTCCTTGGATGGTGGTATTCCAGAGGAGGCATGGACAGGTAAAAAGGTAAACTACTCATTTTTAAAAAAAATTGGTTGTGAAGCCTTTGTCCACATTAATAAAGAAAATAGAACAAAGTTTTAGGCAAAATCAAAGAAATGTACTTTTATTGGATATGGTGTTAATGATTTTGGTTATCACTTTTATGATTATGAAAAACACAAAATCATTAGGAGAAGAGATGTCATATTCAATGAAAAGGTTTTGTATAAGGATCAGCTGCAAGAAAAGAAATAGGAAAAATAAAATAGAGAATACATAGTGCTTGATGAGATCACATAAAAAGTGATGGTGCCTGAAAATCATAATGATCAACAACCATAACAACAAAAACAACAACAAGAAGAACCTAAAACACTTGAAAGTCGTGTTAGAATATCTACCATGATAAGTAGACCTCCTGAAAGATACTCTCCTTCATTATATTATGTATTGTTGACTGATTCTGGTGAACCAGAATGTTATGAAGAAGTAGTGCAGGTAGAAACCAGGATGAAGTGGGAGCAAGCCATGAAAGAAGAGATGGACTCCTTGGCACATAACCAGACTTGGGACTTACTCAGGTTTCCTACTGGTAAAACAACATTACAGAATAAATGGGTCTATAGGTTGAAGGAAGAAGATGGAGGTAGAAAAAGGCATAAAGTTAGACTTGTGGTGAAAGGGTTTGCACAGAAAAAGGGTATAGACTTTGATGAGATATTTACTCCTGTTGTTAAAATGACTTCAATCAGAACTATTTTAAGTCTAGCAGCAGCTGAATATTTGCATCTTAAGTAGTTATATGTAAAGACAACCTTTCTCCATGGGGATTTGGAGGAAGAGATATATATGCAGCAACCACAAGGATATTAGGTAAAAGGGAAAGAGAAACTAGTGTGTAGGTTGAAGAAGAGCTTGTATGGCTTAAAATAGGCTCCAAGGCAGCGGTATCTAAAAATTGATAGGTTATGTCTAAACAAGGTTATACTAGATGTCACTCTGATCATTGTGTTTATCTCAAAAGGAAAAATGATGGCAGCTATATTATATTATTATTGTATGTAGATGACATGCTTATTGTAGGTTCTAACATGTAGGAAATAAATGTGCTCAAAAGAAAATTGGAAAACTTGTTTGCAATGAAGGATTTGGGTGCTGCAAAACAAATCCTTGGTATGAGAATAACTAGAGACAGGAAGAATAGCAAATTAGCATTGTCTTAGAGTGAGTACATAGAAAAGGTGTTGAAAAGGTTTAATATGCAGAATGCAAAACCAGTTAGTATACCTTTGGCTAGCCATTTCAAACTAAGTAAGGAAATGTGTCCCAAGACTCATGAAGAAATGGCTAATATGTCTAAAGTTCCATATGCATCAGTAGTTGGAAGCTTAATGTATGCAATGTTTGCACAAGGCCTGATATTGCACATGCAGTGGGAGTTGTAAGTAGGTACATGAACAATCCAGGAAAAGAACATTAGATGGAAATAAAGTGGATTCTCAGGTATTTGAGAGGTACCACAAATCAAGCATTATGCTTTGGTGGTTCAAACATTTCTCTATAGGGATATGTTGATGCAGATATGGTGGGTGTTAGAGATAACAGGAGGAGCACCATAGGATATGTGTTTACTGTAGGTGGAATAGCTGTCAGTTGGGTCTCAAAACTACAAAGTGTTATTGCACTGTCAACAACAGAAGCAGAGTATGTTGCTGCTACAGAGGCTAGTAAAGAAATGATTTGGTTACAAAGGTTTCTGGATGAATTGGGTAAGAAGCACGAGTTGGGAAAGTTATACAGTGACAGCCAGAGTGCCATACATATTGCAAAGAACTTTGCATTTCATTCCAAGACTAAACATATACAGCTCAAGTACCATTTCATACGGTTAGCATTAGAAGATTGAAAGGATACACACTAGCCAGAATACTATAGATATGTTAACAAAAGTTGTAACTAGGGAGAAACTAAGAGTCTGCTCAGTTTCAATTAGTCTTCAAGTATGATGAAGAAGATGAGAAACAACCTGGTCCAAAGTGGAGTCATTTTCCAACAAATGAAGCAGCGGTGGAGTTGCTATAATCAGTCTCCAAGTGGGAGATTGTTGGGTGTGGAGCTTGATTATCTTTTGTATTCAAAGGTATCACCGAATTGGACCCCTCTTCGTAATGGGGTGGCAATGCCTCCCGTAATATTTGCAATACAGGGGGAGTCCCAGGGCGGTGGTTGCGACCTTTGGGAGCCCCCCCCTGGCAGGGGGATTGGAGGCAGTGCCCCCAAAGCTAAAAATAGATGTAAAATTTCCTTGTAAAATGTTGTAATTTTGTAGTCAATTTTGGCCATTCATTAGGTGGAGATCTGACGGTAGAAGTTATGTTTAATTTAGGGTTTTTTTGCCCTATAAGGCAACCCCTCACTATATATGAGGGAATTGTATTGCGTCTATGTATATCTATATTTTGAGTGAAGAAGAGAGAGGAGATTGAGAGTGAAGAGGCAATTACAGTGGATCTACTGTAAGTTGTATCTCTTTAGTTTGCTGGATAATATAAAACGAAGGACTGGCTGTTTCTTCATGGACGTAGCCCAAATTGGGTGAACAACGTATAGTTGTGTCTCTCTTGTTTTATGCATTTTCTGTGTTTATATTTCTACAATATTTTACGTGTTCCATTGCTTTGTAATATATAATTTTCTAACATGAGCTTCATGGCATTCCACTGCACCCCATATTCTTCCCACAACATAAGATATTATTTTGTACTCCTCATGCTGGCTACAATCCTCTTTTTAAATGCTGATAAATTCAAAATAAATTAATTTATTCTTGTAATCAGCAATAAAACACAACCATACCTTCACAACCAGATGCACCTTTCTATTTATTGCGTTTGGCTTCCTTCATTTGACTTATTTAGCCTCCCTTGAGGCGATTATCTTCTTTCACTAATGAGAAATAGAGGATCTACTCATCCTGATCAGATCATCCTACTTCTTCCTCTAGACCTTCAATGGTTGAGTCCTGACAGAAGCATTACCATCTTGCTTCCTCTTTAGCCCTATTTAGGTCTTCTCTCTGCTACACATGGGTAGAGGAAATTTCTCTTTCACCTCCTATTTCTTTACCCAGCTCTTTTGACAAAGAGCACTAAAGACAAGTCTGTATTTCACGACTCCATTCTTTCTCCTTTTCTTCAAATCCCAAGCTACTGCATTCAAATGCATATGTTGATAGGCATTCCATTTCTTCTCATTTCTGCAGCTAGCTTTGTGTTGATGGTGTTGGACCCTCCAACATTCAGGGGATCACCCTAGTATGAAGTCCCAACTAGACCTCACACTATTTGGTGTGGGAGTCCCATCTGGTATGATGGCTCGGTTGCCATTATCTTAAGGATTTTCCTCAAATCTTGCTTGTGAGAACAAGAGGGTGGTTTGCTTTGTCTTCGAGAAGTGAGGTTCACGTGCTTGGTGATTGCTAGTGTCACTTGTGTCAATGGTTCTTTCATTGTAGAGGGCGAGGGTGAGAGTGAGTCCCAAGTCAGTTGGGAGGAATTCCCAAATCTACTAGGAACACACAACACAATAAGATGTGCACAAATTCCAGAGGAGTAGTCCACACGGATGCGGGAGTCACAAAACACAAGGGAAGATAACACGTACAACACTCAATGGATGAGTCTGCATGAATGCAACGGTTGTTATAGCAAGTTTCATGTGAAACATCTATTTGATGTCTAGGGAGGTAGCCACCATGGGCGGGACATTATTTACAGCATATGCAACACATTTTCATTAATAGATTATGTATTAAAACAAGTGAATGAGTTCAAGTGTTAAACATAGGTTAAAGAAACATGCAATACAAGTGTTCAAGATTAGTCTTACAACAGTTATAATACATGTGTGAAAATGTGTTGGCCTGTTAGCAGGCTTATGAATTAAGAAAAAATTCTAAGACACATCGTTACACCATACATCACTAACCACATGGGTGGGGTGTTGGAGCCACTACTTACTCTTCAAAGACAATATTACAGACTCTCAAGGCTATGTGGGAGGAGTTGAGGTGAAAAAATTCCTTCGAATATACAAATGAGGGGGTATTTATAGCCAAGTGTGAAATTGACCCTTGTGGCTATTCAGCTACCCTCATGACTGTTTGACTTCCATGACTCTTCGACTTTACATGACTCTTTGTACAATAAGTGGGTCTCTTGGACTTCCACATTAAATTACATTGATAGATAGTATGGCCCATAGTAGGGATGTGGACGACATGACTCATGACATGACTCAACATGAAAGTGCTGGTACATTCGTGCTGCTACTAGTGTGCATGTCGAGCTACAATGTTGCTGGGTGATGGATGTCCTCATGGTGTGTCACAACTTCGCCTCCATATGAAAAAGTGCGCGAAGTCTTCGATGGTCATTGGTTCACTTGATGTTTCTTCTACACATTGCTCCTTGCTTGTATGTTGGAAGGATTGATAGGTTTGTCTATTCGTGAAAGGTGCATGTTCTTCCATTCATCCGTTCATGAGCACATCTTTGCATGATCATCCATTCTCAAGCATATCTCTTTGCATGCATCGTTTGTTCATCTGTCGGTGAACCTGTCCTTCTGCATATTCATCCCATTCATCATCATGCCATGTTTTTTTGTGTACTGTTCCTGCAGTCACTCATGACAACAGGAAATCAAATCCAAAAACCTCCTAGTCTACCATGATACATGATCATTTCAGATGCAGGTGACTGGGAGAGGTAACAAGGTTGCGAGGCGGGATGGAGGCTCTGAGCACTATTGATGAAAAATGCGCAAGAGTCATTGGGTGATGAAGATAGGAAATCCAAATTGATAGTGACTATCTACGAGGTCTCGCTCATTTGGAGGAAAAAACTGTGCAATTTTTGAGGGGAACAGTCCAAGCTATAGGAAGGTTGGGCAGGCAAAATTTGCACAGTTTCTAGAACAAGCAGGTAGTGGGAGCTTGGTAGCCAAAACTGTGCAATTCATGGAGGGAACTAGTAGTTAGCTATCGGGACACTCGCAAAAAAACTGCGCAATTTAGGGAGGGAACTGGCAGTGTGTTGTTGGGTAACTTGCAGCAAAAATTGCATAATTCCTGAGGGTAACTAGCAGTCAACTACTGGGGCTTGGCAACAAAAACTACGTAATTCCTAGAGGGAACTGGAAGTCTGCTGCCAAGAAAAATTGCGTTGATGTTGGGAGGTTGGCATTCTAATCACCTCTGTACAGTTTCTGAGCTAAGCATACTGCTGGGTAGTAGAGAGGTTGCTCATGAAAACTGTGCAATTTTCTGGGTGAGCAGTTGGTCGACTCTTGGGAGGCATGGCTAGAAAAACTGCGCAATTTTTTGAGGGAGACAAGGATGGGAACTGCGTGTTTGTCTGGCTTGTCTAGACAATTTTCTCAGTCAGTGGAGCGAGCAAGGTCTGCAGCCTCTGTGCAATTTTTGAGGGGAGTGAGCCCTAGGGTGGTTATTGTGTCAAGCTCTCCATTTGACCAACATGAAGGTAGATTGATTTTCTTGCAGGTGGCACAACTTGAAATGACTTGCTTGGTGCTTCTGCACTATTCTGGGTGATAGTCAATAAAGTTGATGGTGGGGTGATGGTTCGACTGTCATAGGGGATTCTGGTTGTTAGAACTTCAACAAAACAACTAAGTGTGTGAATGAGTGAAAGATGCATATGTGACCCTGCAAACACACACTTACATGACTCAACGATGAGATGACTGAAACCATCCAGACACACATGTTCAAAATGACTAACCAACGGTACAAGCGACAAGTGTGAAACTTTTTATTGATCATCGGTTGACCGTGACGACGCTTGTGTGCCAGTGAATGTGACTCCATGTGTGAGTGCGACAGATGTTTTCATAGTGAACACAATAAGTACACACAAAGCGAAGACTTTCAGCATGACTAAAACATGGTCGCAAGCATGAATTTGACATCAACATGCAAAGACTTGGGTGAAATGAACAAGCAGGGTGGATGTGAAGACTCACACGAGCTCACAAAGTGAACCTGAGTGTGTGTAGTCATCAAGTGAAACTCTCAAGGGAGGCTCTAAAATTGGGTGCAAGCCAAAATTTTGGAGGGTGGTTGTAGCCGCTAAAACACTTGACGACACACTAGTAGAACTCCAGCTTCTCTATTTTGGTTCATTGCTAGCACAGGACCTTGGTATTTTGGGGAGTATTGAATCGTTTTGCGGGTTACTTCGGCTTCCCCACTTACCCCATGGAAATACATGGTTCACCTTTTGCCAACTCATTCAAACACAATCAAAAGTTCAGCTTGATCACAATGTTTCAAATTTGGGAATTGTAGTTTAGCTTGTGAGTTGAAGATTTTCAGAGTATAAGTTTTCATCTCTAGTGTTGCTCCACTGCCAGTAGGACTAGATAGTACCTCGGTAGAGTCACATAGGAACACACACATTGCTCCACTACCAGTGAGCCTAGTCAGTACCCTGGTGGAGTTGCAAGCTTCACCTCATTGTGTAGGAAGCCTTTCTCTTTTTTCACCTTTGTATTTTTCAAGAGGACTGTGCAAAGGAACTTATTTATTTTTGGGGTGGAAGAGGGATCCTGACTTATTGAGAAAAGCATGTAAGACCTATGACATAGGTTTGCTTGTTTAGATTTTCCCCTTCTTTGTTTCTACTAGTTGGATGAGCTTGGACACACAGAGTAGAAGGCTAAGTACCAACATGGGGTTTCCCAATGTGGACACAGGCTCATGGTTGTACCAAAAGTTCCCTTGCAAATGGATCATATTTTCCATCAAGACTTCACAGACCAAAGGTTATACCCAAGCATAGAGAAGACAGACACAAGATTGGCCAAGTGCTGCAATGTCACAAGTCTCTTCAAATTTCAACCACATACTCTATTCAAAATCCAGAACGTAGTAGTTGGTAGCACTTATTTCCAGAAACAAAAATAGTAATATATCAAGCAAACAAAACAAACATAAAAAAAATAGTAAGCAGAACAAACAAAGTAAAAACAAAGATAGTAAGCAAAGCAAACAAGATGAAAACAACAAGCAGCAAGCAGACTATGTACATAGCATGGGGTGCAGCCCGACCTATTGGAAATAATGCTTGAGATCTTGGCCATTGACAGGAAGGTTGCCAATCCTCTTGTCAAGTGATTGTAAAAAATACATGTATGGGCCAAGCTTCTCATGGACTATGTACGGACCAATCCACAGGGATTGGAACTTCGTATGTTTTCCTTTGTCTTCATGGGACTTATCCCATTTCAGAACTAAGTCAACAACATTGAAGTTAGCTTTCCTCACAGAATTCTTATCGAACCATCTCTTAATATGGTTCTGGTGGAGTGTGAATTTTTCTTTTTCTTTCATCCTTTCTTCTTGAAGCTTATGGAGAGCATCCATCCTATGCTAAACTAGCTTGCAAGGTTTTCCTTGGGATTCTTGGGAACACTGAAGTGCATGCAAGTAGATATTTGGTGGAAGGATGAATTCTTTACCATAAACCATGAAGTATTATGAGGTATTCAGAGAGGGCTTGGGTGTTACATGATTATCCCATAATGCATTCTTCAGGGCGATATGCTAGTTGCGCTGCTCAAAGAAACCAGTCTTCTTGATTATGCAGATGAGGTTTTTATTCGTAGATTCTACGAGACCATTTCCTTGCGGGTAATATTTAGATGAATGTTTTAGCACAATACCATTATGTAATGTAAAATCATAGAGTTTCAAAGATGAAAAGTACATTGCATTATGTTGACAATGCTGGACCCGCCAACATGTCAATGGGATCTCCTCGATAAGAAGTCCCAATTAGAACTTTGACCATTTGCTGTAGGAGCCCCAACAGTGGGTTGTAAGGTAATGCCTTGACCGTGATGTCACACAGAGGCAAGTAAGATAACTCTGTCAGTAGCAAGGGTGTGACTGCTATAGTGAGTCAAGGAATGTGTATGAGAGGTTTTAACACATTATTAAAGGGGGAGATAAGGGTGAAGGTGAGTTCCAGGTTGAAAGGAATTAGTCCCACCACGGCTAGGAACACAAAACAGAAAAGGACCTACATAGCTTATTGTGGAGAAGTCCAATCGGATGTGATAGTCACAACATACAAGGCAAGATAACATGTACAACACTCATGGATCAGTCTGAACGAGTGAAACGGTTATTACAACAAGGTTCATGTGAAAGGTCTATCTAGTATCCGGTAGAGCAGTTGACACGAATGGGACAACATTAACAACATATAACACACATTTCCAACAAGATTCATATAATTTCATACGAATCAATTCATACACAAATATGTAAGGTAAACAACATATATCATTAAGGCAACCAAAGCAGTCCAAATACAATAACAACATATGCATGAAAATGTGTTGGCTCTTATTGTATAAAAGTGTAAGTTCCAATCATACAATACATCCTTGTAAACCTGCTAGCCCCATCAATGGAACGTTACAGCCACATTTGTCTGGTCCTCCAAAGAGATGAACTAGCTTCATTCAATGGAGAAGCCAAGGCGCGTTACAATAATGTCTAAACTTTCTTCAATATAGTCTTAATAGAAGCTTGGCTGACCAAAAGCCTTTACAATGAGTTATGAAGGGCTATTTATAAAAAAGGGTGGGGTGACCCTTGACATTCCCCTTTGTGACAGTTCAACTACCCTCATGACTCTTCACCTACTCTATGACTGTTACATCCAACTATTGACGCTTGACTTACACTTGACATGAATCAACATTACAATGCACATGTACTCATGTGAGACAACATGGCTTGAACAAGCCTTGCAAGACATCACTGACACTTGGTCCATTGTGATGAGACCAACTCTTTTGACATGCTTGTGATGGTGAAGGTGGTGAGTTGATGCCAAGCTTGGTCATCCGTGATGGTGTGCATGCACCTTATGGTGACATATTACTGAAGCGAACTATTGTCTCCGTTGAAACCGGTGCATTGGTTTGGATCCTTCATCCAAATTGTCTGCTAACATGCGCATGGTATTATTGGGTGCGGCTAAGCTAGAAACACACTAATGTGTAGGGTCCAAGCTGCTCTTCAAGTGTGTGCTAGTGGTCATGCACATCAACTTGCCGAAGTACATGTTCAGCTTCAGTTGGAATTGCTTCTTGTCTTCTCCTTAGTGAGTGTGCTGAATGGGTTGGATTACATGTGTGTGCACAATGACATGCATGATGTTGAATCCCTTGCATGTGATCAACAACATTGCCCACATTTCTACTCCGTGTCAACTGCTAGGATGGATATTTAACTTGTACGGGCACAGTTTCATCCGTGAGTGTACGTTGCACCCACTGTTATTCCTGATTCTACTACAACTCATTCCTCTGCCTGTGCAACTTCATGTTCTTCCTTGAATTGTTTCTTCCAAACATGCAACTCCTTCTTCATTCCATTCTCTGTCTTCACACAACCTTCATGTCACGCTGTCACCTCATAGCCCGAGTCTCCAAAGTTTCTTTCATTATCAGTGGATCTGCTTGATCTTGCAACTTTGTTCTGCCTCTGTGTTGTCAACAACCTTCCTCTTGCGTTCTCTGCATTCGGTATGCTTCCTTCAACTACTGTTCACGATGCTACTCACTGTGATGCTCCTGCTTGATGTCCTTGTCTAAGAACAACTTGATGTCCTCGTGAGTAGGCAAGCTCATAGACACTTGATCGACTGCATCGACAAGTGTGCTCTGAATGGTTTCTTTGACTCCACTCTCTTGAAAACCATTATACCTGTACCGATGAGAGGTAGATGAGAAATTGCAATACCTACAAACATGGAAACACTCATGGCAAGCAATTTGTCAGTCGAAAACCAAAATGAACTTTGAGAACCGACTTGCAACATACCTGTGTGACTGATCATGAAGGTTGCGCAATTTCGGCCAGGAGGTTAGGAGACTGACTGCCAAGACTACACAAGGCATAGTTTGGGCTACTGGGAGGCTGACTAATTTTTGGAACTGCATAATGCATAGTCCAGTCTGGCTGTTGACTACTAGGATTGCGCAATGAACAATTCCAACTGGGAAGGACTGCTGGCGTAGGGACAGATTTGCACAATTTCTTGGGCCAAGCAGCCACTGTCCTCCAGAAATGCACAAAATAGTCTTGGAGGCTAGTGTCAGGTAGGAATGCACAAATCTGGAGAGGAAGGTGAGACTTCCTTCCCCAGATTGCGCAATGCAGCCTTGGTGAAGGCAGAGTCCGGGCCAAGGTTGGCCCGACTCGCTGATGGGAAACTGAAAGCAACTAAGACAGTAAATGCATGGTGACACTAAGTGATATAAGAAGTGATTGACAGTGCATGCAAATCATGAATGAAAGTTTCAGCAAATAGATTAACATGCTTGTGGGTGAGGTAATTCGCCGGTTGGGCGAGCGTCCATGCAAAACAATTTCATGCATGCGACAATAATGAGATATTAACCAAAACTGAAATAGAGCTAGGAAAAGCTAGTATACATGTAAACAACAACAAGCATTCAAATAAATCAAGCAAGCAGTACTCATACAAGTGAAAAAACAAAAAGTGATAGAAATGCAACACAAGGCATGGGAAACAGGCTTACCCCAAAAAAACTGAGATGAATGTGCCAAGCTCCTCTATGTGATGTGGGATGTCATAACTATAAGATTGATGTGAGGAATGAGCTCTACAGTGTCCAGTTGATGAGTTTTGATAACATCGAGGTTGTGATGTGCATGCCACAAATCTAGGGAAAGCGACACTTGGTGGGAGGTTTCTGAAATGATCCTTGCATGAAACCTCGAACTGCTAAAAAGAGATACCTGAAACAAGGGATGCCTTTTCATGCTGCCTTGGGAGATGTAGCCCATGTATGCAAGTCTATTTTCCTCAGTCCCGGAGGGAACCGGTTAACTCAGCCTCACATGCAAGAGGCTAATTGCCTGTTTGAAGGAAATGCACATTTCTGGCTAGGAGCTGGGCTGACTACCCAGGAGATTTGCACAATTTTTGGGTAGAGAAGCTGACTGCTACCTAGATTTGCACAAATTCTGGGCTGAGCAACCTTGCTGGGGAAATTTGCATAATTTCTATTGGGATTGCTGACTGGCAGGATTGTGTAATCCTGGAGCCTAGTAGGCTACCTTAGAGGATTGCACAAGTTTTGGAGGGAAGGCTAGTTGCCCTCAAGAAATGTACAATTTTCAAGGGGAAGTTGTTCAGCCTATAGCTAGACCAAGTCTTGGTGAACAACCATTGAGGGGAATGCATCAAGATGTGCTCGACAGGTTGCCTTATGCATGAAAAACACTGAAGCATGTGTACTTGACGAAGCAAGACAAAATGCTGTGTAAGGTTGGTAGGGAGGCTCTAAAATAGGCTAAGGTAGAACTCCAGCTCTCTGAATGGACCTTGTTCATGAAAAGAAAGTCTAACACCTTCAGAAGTATTATTCAGTCCTCAGCTCATCTTGGTTTCACACTAGCTTGATTGTAAGATGTATCATCTTCCAAGCTCTTGGTCGATTGACACACATTCCAAGCCAAGGCAACACAATTGTTTTGATTGGGGTTGAGGGGAATATAGATGCACAGAAGTATAGTCATTAGAGTCTTAGTTTTATCTCTGGTGTTGCTCCACTGCCAACAGTCCTTAACAGTACCCCAGTGGAGTCATAGGAACACAATCATGGCTCCGTTGCCAGCGAACCTGGTCAGTGCCCCGATAGAGTTACTTGCATCACCTCCCTACACAGGAAATCTTTCTCTTCTTTCACCTTATTCATTTTTCATTTTGAATTTTTTGAATTTTTGAATTTTTTTATTTTTTCATTTTTTAAACTATGCATAACACTTATTCATTTCAGAGGTGGAAGAGGGATCCTGACTTATTGAGAGAAGAAGGGGTTGTTCCAGTAGAGAAGTAGTTTATGTATCTCTAACATGCCTGTTAAGGTTTTATCCCTCACCTTACTCTACTTGACCGAGTTGACAAGGGTTAACCCAAAAACAACTGACTAGAGAAGGTGACACTAGTTAACATGCAAGCGTTGTGTTTTCACCAAGGTTCACTTCGAACATAACATATTTTTCTTCGATGTATCATGGACTGAGAGTAACAAGCTCTTCATACAGAGGCAAGATGACAGATAACCAAGTAGTGATAGTTGTACAAGCCCTCTTGTACTTTACCCAGCTCGTTTCAAGAGTCATACATGGTTTCATGCAAAACTAACCTACGAACGAAAAAAATCCAATTAACAAACAACAAAGAAAATCAAGAGTAGAAGAAAAGTGAAAGTGAAGCAAGTAAACAAGCAAGCAAGAAGGAAAACAAGCAAGCAAAGCATGTAGGCAAACAAGCATGCAAGCAAACAACTGAAAGCAAACACTACTCCTACTCCTACACTAACGGTGCATAGGCCTGATCACATGAAGTGATACTTCCAATGGAGCCACTGACGCATTGGTAGACCCATTTGGTGAAGGATTGGTCTGCGAGAAACCTGGTTGTTTGAACCAGAAAGCAAGAAAGATATAACAATGAAGGCAACCACACTTCACATGTCAAAGTTCCCATGGGTCATAGGTGAGTGCAAGTGCATGATAAGAAGTCAGTGGACTTATCATGGTGCTTTGTGAAACTACATGCAAATTTGAAGCATAAGCACACTCTTGACTATGACATGCATGAAGAAGAAAGAAACAAAGATAACTTGCATCATGCATGAGTGCTTGCAATGTAAGACTCCTCCAATGAACGAATAATGGGATCATGTAATTCGAGTGGAGGAAGTGTGATCTATGTGTGAGATGGATCTTCAATGCATATAGATGAGTGATGAGGAGCCTTGGGTGATTGAACAATTTCATGATCAGAAGTGAGACTAACCCCAAGAGAGTGAGGGCCTGACCTAACCATCAGCTCAGGATGAAGTGCCTCGACAATCTTGGGTGTCTCAACTTCCTCATCAAGTAGATCATCATAAACTGGTGGCTTCGAAAGATCAATTGCAATGGATTCATGATCGTGATAAATAATGGAAGAAAATGGATCACGACCACCACAATTAGAAAAATCAATGAATTCATTGGCATCCTCATGATCAGATGAATCAAATAGAGGGGTAGATGAAAAGCGAACAAAATCATCCTCCGCGTTTCTGGAAAATACAAATGAAGGATCAAGTGGATTTTAAACGAATAACTTATCCTCTCCATTGTCGAATGATGGAATAACATCCAGTGAGTGATCAACAATGGGTGCATCCATGGATGCAGACACAAATGCAAAATCATGGATGGCAGGCTCACTAAAGAGGTTAGGAAAGAACAGAGGGGGCTTGGATGGAAGGGAGTTATCCTTCGCCGAGTGTTGATGCTCAAGATCCCAATCGCACTCTTCATGAATGACAAAACATGTTGGTTGTGCAACACCAACTCCGTCAGTGGTTTATTCCTCCTTCACAATAAGTGAAGAGTCTGGAATGGATGAACACAAGACAACATCATCTGGAGGAACACCTGAGTGTGAAGATGAAGTTCGTAGAAAAGAATGAATATGAGAGCTCGAAGGACTCACAACCAAATCTGCGCGAAAATTGAGTGAAGTGATGTTGGGAGAATCTGAAGGATGAACAGGTGTGTGAGCATGATCCTTAACATCACTGGGCAATGGTGGAGCTATTGAATGAGAGGGAGGTAGACAGTCAGTAGAGACAATGCTCATATCACATGAGATTGTGCAACTCCATCAATGAAGAATGTTGAGTGAGGCTTGATCTCAAGCTTTCTCTTGGGACAGACAGATTTCTTAAGGCAGTACTCAAACTGGTCCCAAAGATAAGAAAATTTCATCTGTCTCCTTGGAGCTTGAAACTACAAGTCACGGAAGCACTACTAAAAATCAATAATGGATTCATGTGGAGCCCTCCATTACTGTAACAGTTTCCGGTCAAGACGGCTTAGATAAAGATGATAGAATGTGTCTTCAATAAGAGCACGAAAGTGCTCAAAAGAGTGCACAGTGTCAGCTGGTAGGCTGAGCACCCAACGAAATGGAGATTCGTGAAGTGTTTATGCAAGTATCAAATCGACCTGTTCGTTAGAAAACTCATCCTCCTCATGAATCATGGAAAGAAAGTTATGTAAGTGCTTAGGCTAGGCCACTTCGTCTTCACCATCATACTTGTGAGTGGAAAAGAGATTGAAAAACTTCCCCGTGATGGAGACATCTTCATGATTTGAAAAACACCGCGGGGGAAGAAGAGTGCAAGACTCCATGAAATATGTGCAAAGGCTCAAAACTGGATGAGAGGACACAGCTTGTCATTAGGCCCTCCTTCTAGCGCCAGAAATGTTGACGGTGCTGGATCCGCCAACATGTCAAGGGGATCTCCCCGGTAAGAAGTCCCAATTAGACCTCAGATTGTTTGGTGTAGGAGTCCTAGCAGTGAGTCATAAGGTAATGCCTTGACCACGATGTTGAACAAAGGTAAGTAAGATAACTCTATCAAGAGCAAGGCTGTGACCGCTGCAGTGAGTCAAGGAAGGTGTATGAGAGGTTCTAACACATAACGGGTAAGATAAGGGTGAAGGTGAGTTCTAGGTTGAAAGGGATCAGTCCCAACTCGGCTAGGAACACACAACACAAAAGGACCTATGTAGCTTCCGACAAAGCAGTCCACTCAGGTGCAGTAGTCACAACATACAAGGTAGGATAACACGTACAACACTCACGGATCAGTTCGAACGAGTGAAATGATTGTTAAAGCAAGGTTCATGTGAAAGGTCTGTCTGGTGTCCAAAAGAGAATTCGACACTGATGGGACAACATTAACAGCATATACAACACATTTGCAACAAGATTCATATAATTTCATACGAATCAGTTCATACACAAATACGTAAGTTAAACAAAATATATCATTAAGGCAACCGGAGAAGTCAAACTATAGTAATAACATATGCATGAAAATGTGTTGGCTATTATTATATAAATGTGTAAGTTCCAATCATACAATACATCCATGTAAGCCTGCTAGCCCCATCAATGGAACATTACAGCCACATCCACCTGCTCCTCCAAAGAGATGAACTAGCTGTGTGCAGTGGAGAAGCCAAGGTGGGTTAGAATACTGTCCAAGCTTTCTTCAAGATAGTCTTAATAGAATCTTGGCTGACCAAAAGCCTTTACAATGAGTTATGAGGGGCTATTTATAGCAAAGGGTGGGGTGACCCTTGACATTCCCCTTTGTGACAATTCAACTACCCTCATGACTTTTCACCTACTCTATGACTGTTACATCCAACTATCGACACTTGAATTACACTTTGCATGAATCAACATTACAATGCACAGGTGCTCATGTGAGACAACATAGCTTGAGCAAGCCTTGCAAGACATCACTGACACTCGGTCCGCTATGATGAGACAAAATCTTTTGAAATGCATGTGATGATGAAGGTGGTGAGCTGATGCCAAGCTTGGTCATCCATGATGGTGTGCATGCACTTTATGGTGACATCCTGCTGAGCGAACTCTTGCCTTCGTTGCAACCAGTGCATTGGTTTGGTTCCTTCATCCAAATTGTCTGCTAACATGTGCATGGTCTTCTTGGGTGCGGCTGAACCAGCAACACACTGATGCATAGGGTCTGAGCTGATCTTCAAGTGTGTGCTGGTGGTCATGCGCATCAACTTGCCGAAGTACATGTTCAGCTTCAGTTGGACTTGCTTCTTATCTTTGCCTTGGTGAGTGTGCTGAATGGGTTGGATTGCATGCTTGTGCACAATGAAATGCATGCCGCTGAATCCCTTGCATGTGATCAACAACACTGCCCATATGTCTACTCCGTTTCAGTTGTTGGTATGGATCTTTAACTTGTATGGGCACAGTTTCATCCGTGAGTGCACGATGCACCCATTGCTATTCCTAATCTTGCTGCAACTCATTCGTATGTTTGTGCAGCTTCACGTTCTTCCTTGAGTTGCTACTTTGGCACATGCAACTCCTTCTTCATTCCATTATCTATCTTCACGTGACCTTCATGTCACGTTGTCACCTCATAGCTTGAGTCTCCAAAGCTTCTTTCATTATCAATGGATCTGCTTGATCTTGCAACTTTGTTCCGCCTCTGTGTTGTCGATAACATTCCTCTTGCATTTGCTGCGTTCGCTGCATTAAGTATGCTTCCTTCAATTGTTGTTCATGATGTTGCTCACTGTGATGCTTCTACTTGATGTCCTTGTCTACGAACAACTTAATGTCTTCATGAGTAGGCAATCTCATAGACACTTGATCGACTGCATCTCTAGTTGTGCTCTAAATAGTGTCTTCAACTCTACTCTCTTGGAAACCATTGTACATGCACTGCTGAGAGGCAGATCAGCACCTGCAATACCTAGGGACATGGAAACACTCATGGAAAACAATTTGTTAGTCGAAAACCAAAATGAATTTTGAGAATAGACTTGCAACATACCTGTGTGAATGATCATGAAGGTTGTGCAATTTCGGCTGGGGGGTCGGGAGACCAACTGCCAAGACTGCACAAGGCACAGTCTAGGTTGCTGGGAGACTAAATTACTACTGGAACTACACAATGCATAGTCTAGTCTAGCTACTGACTACTAGGATTGCGTAATGCGCAATTCCAGCTGGGAAGGACTGTTAGCCTATGAACAAATTTGCACAATTTCTTGGGCCAAGAAGTCACTATCCTCCAGAAATGCACAAAACAGTCCTGGAGGCTAGTGCTGGATAGGAATGCACAAATATGGAGAGGAAGGTGAGCCTTCCTTCCCCAGATTGCGCAATGCAGCCTTGGTGAAGGCAGAGTCTGAGCCAAGGTTGGCCTGACTCACCGATGGGAAACTGAAAGCAACTAAGACAGTAAATGCATGGCGACACTTAGTGATAGCAGAAGTGATTGACAGTGCATGCAAAACATGAATGAAAGTTTCAACAAAAAGATCAACATGCATGTGGGTGAGGTAGTTCGCTTGTTGGGCGAACGCTCGTGAAAAATTGTTTCATGCATGTGACAACAATGAGATAGCAATGAAAAATGAAACAGAGCTAGGACAAGCTAGTATACATATAAATGATAGAAAGTGTTCAAAGAAATCAATAAAGCACTACTCATACAAGCGAAAACACAAAAAGCGACAAATATGAAACACAAGGCACGGGAAACATGCTTACCCCAAAACAATTGAGTTGAATGTGCCAACTGCTCCTAGATGTGATGTGGGATGTCAAAGTTGTAAGCTTGATGTGAGGAATGAGCTCTGCAACGTCTAGTTGATGAGTTTTGATAATATTGAGGTTGTGATGTGCATGCCACAAATCTAGGGAAAGCGACACTTGGTGGGAGGTTTCTAAAATGATCCTTTCATGTAACTTCCAACTACTAAAAATAGATCCCTAAAAAAAGGGATGCCTTTGCATGCTACCTTGGGAGAAGCAACCCATGCATGCAAATATGTTTTTCTTGGTCCCGGAGGGAACCGATCAACTCAGCTACACATGCAAGAGGATGTTTTCCTACTTGAAGGAAATGTGCATTTCTGGCTGGGAGCTGGGCTGAATGCCCAAGAGATTTGCTCAATTTCTAGGTAGAATAGCTGACTGCTACCCAGATTTGCGCAAATTTTGGGCTAAGCAACCCTGTTGGGGAAATTTGTGCAATTTTTGCTGGGAGTGTTGATTGACAAGATTGCGCAATCCTGGAGTCCAGCAAGCTGCATGAGAGGATTATGCAATCTCTGGAGGGAAGGCCACTTGCACTCCAGAAATGTGGAATTTTCAAGGGGAAGCTGTTTAGCCTGTAGTTGGACCAAGTTCGGGTGAACAATCTATGAGGGGAATGCATCAAGTTGTGCTCGACAGGCTGCCTTGTGCATGAAAAACACTGAAGCTTGTGTACTTGACGAAACAAGACAAAGTACTATGTAAGGTTGGTAGGGAGGCTCCAAAATGGGCTAAGGAAAAATTTTGGACGGTGGTTGTAGCCGCTACAAAACATTATAAAAAAAAAGTGATACTGGAACACCGAAGCATGAGATGATGTTCTACTGGGTGAAGTTAATGACCTCCTAGTCGTTCATTTGTTTGAGCAGAACTGCTTCTATCCACAACGTGAAGTAATCAGTTTCTGTTAGAATGTAGTGGTGTTTCTTTGAAGAATGTGGGAAGATTTCCCCAATGATGTCCAGGCCCCACTATTGGAATGGTTTAGTGACTACAATAGGGTGCAGTGGGGCTGTTGATCTTCATGTTCTGTCGATGCATCACTGACAGACTGGGCACTTGCAGGCGTAAGCATGTGCATCCTTGAATAATGTGGGCTAGTAGAAAATGTCTCCCATAATTTTGTTCACAGTGGTGTTTCCCACAAAGTGACCCCTGGCAGGTCCGTCATGCAAATATTGAAGTACCTTCTCTAATTCATGTGCCTCTAGGCACCTGAGAAAAACTCTATTACTGTGCTTTCTTTAAAGCACTCCGTGCAACGACTGATATGCTAAGGCTTTAATGTGCAATTCCCTCTTTTGTCTAATGGAAAATTAAGAGGGTATGGTGCTGTGCTCAAGGTACTGGCACACATCTATTTACTAAGAGGTTCCATATTCAGTGGATGTTTCTCACCTTATCACATACATCTGAATTTCTTGCTCCCAGCTGATGAGCTCTTCTTCACTCTTCGGTGCATGTACTGCTTCAGCTGTAAGTCTGCAGAGCCCATGTCCTTTGATCATGTGAACTGGCTTGATTTCAAGATCATACTCTTGCAAGCCTATCATTGAGTTTGCATGTTGTTCACCCAATTCTTGTTGTACAAGCAATGTGCGAATTGTTGGGTGAGGGATGAAGACTATGCAATGATTCTTTAGCAAGTAGGGCCTCAAGTGTTTCACCACCTTGTACACTACATACACTTGCTTATCAATGGTGGGGTAGTTGAGCTCTGGTCCCTGCATGCTTGCGCTCATGAAGGAGATGGGACCTTCATCATTCGTTTCGTCCTTCTAAGTGAGGACTGTAGCTGGTGAATTATCGGAGGAAAAGGTGTATACCAAGAAATATTTCTTGAAGTCTGGGCTGTAGAGTGTAGGCGATTCTACAATGTCTTTCTTGATCCAGGAAAATGCATAATTTTCCCTCTTTCCCCAGCTATAGACTGCATCTTTCTTGATCATGTCCTGCATGGGGTTAATTATCTGTGCATAATCCGAGATTAATTTCTGGAGGAAGTTTATCTTCCCAAGAAGGACTGCATGGCTTTATTGTTGGCTGGGTGAGGGATCTGTGTAATATTCTGGACCCAGTTTGGATCCACCTTGATCCCACTTTTGGAAATAATGTGTTTGAGAAGGTTACCCTTAGACACTGCGAATACGCTCTTTTTGGGATTCAAGGAAATCTCGTATCTCCAACATCGCTCAAATTTTTTCTTCAGATGGCGTATGTGGTCTTCTCGTCTTATTGAGAGCACAACCACATCATCGAGGTATACCACTATGCTCTGTTCGATGAGTCTGTGAAAAGCAATGTATATGGCATGATGAAAGGTTACACCTGTGTTTGCAAGCCAAAATGACATTCGTCTGTAAGTGAACGTACCCCACTTGGTACAGAAAGTAGTTTTAAGTCTGTCTGGATCTGCTACCAGAACCTAATTGTATCCTGAGAAACCGTCAAGAAGAGAAAACATCTGTGCCCTAGATACTATTTATAGAATGTGGTCAATAGACAATAAGAGGTAGTTGTCTTTGTCCGAGGCGTGGTTTATGTTTCGGAAATCAACACACAAGCGGATTTCCCAAAACTTCTTGCATATAGGAACAAGATTTGAAACCCCTGTGGAATGACAAACTTTGTGTATGATCTGTGCATCCAACAACTTAGTAAGCTCTCTACATGAGGGGTTCAAGAGACGGATGTACTTTCCTCAACTTTTATTGATATGGATTGACCCCTTCTTTGATTGGGATGATTTGTTAGATGATCCATGTGTCATAAGTCTTCAGATCATCATATGTCCATGCAAACACATCTCGACACTATTTGAACAAGCGGACAAAGGCTTGCTGCTCTTGCTATGTGCAACATGTACAAAGATTGACGAACTTCGGATCTTGTTCTGTTCCCAGGTTTATCAATTCATGCCTCATGGTGGAACTATGGGTCTTGTTGTTCCTTGGCCCCTAAAAATGTTCTTTCAAGTCATAAAGCTTTTCCAATGTTACCACAGCTTTTGTGATAAGGTGGCCTTTCCTATTTCCAGCTTTTGCTTACAAGGAGCGCTCATGCTCATCATCATCTATCATTTCATCTTTGAAGACATCAACGTTGGCCATGAAATGTAGTATCTGTTGATCATCATTAAACACACGTAAATTAGTTATGTTATCCGGGATAGTTGGTTTGTACAAAATTTCAATAGTGAATCTATCTCTAATCGATGACATTCTCGAAGCTGCATTTGCTAGAGCATTGGCAGCTACATTACACGTATGTGGTACAACAATGATGTTAAATGCTTGGAAGTTAGAGATTAGCCACCATACCTCTTGCTGGTAACTTTTTAGATGTGGTGACAAACAGTGAATGGTGTTACGTACCTACCATTCCACTATCTCCGAATCACCTACCACTTTGAGCATGACCATGTTGAGGCTGATGGCTTTCTGCAAGACTAACATGAGTGCTTCATACTCAACAATGTTGTTCATGCACTCGAAATCCAAGTGACTTGAAACTAGATGCTTCCTGTTGTAAGGGTCGATCAAGACACATCCGTCTCCTGAGCCGTCCTATGTCTTCAATCCGTCAAAAAACATGGTCCACAACTTGTCTCTACATGGACCGCTTGATGTGCTAGTACTATTGCTACTACTGTTGCTACTACTACTACTACTATTGGTACAATGTATTGTACAAGTTTCATTACCATCAGTTGGGAAAGGAAGGAGTCCCACCTATGTGTTTGGTGAGGTTGGAGCTGGCCGTGTAGGATAACACCCCAATGTTATTTCAAGGAGAAAATGTCCAAATATGAGTTTTGTGAAGGCCAACAATTCATTCTCGTCATTAAGGGGAGTGACATTGTGCTTCATATACCTCTCAGATAACACCCAGATTTGGTTGCATTTTCCCTTGTATGGAAGCCACATGTGAGACTAGTCTGTAGCAAAATATCTATCTATCTTTCAGGACTAGTTTCTGCTGAATAGTAGACCATATGCTTCTTGTTATAGCCTAAATCTACCTCAGGCTAAGAAAGGCAGGTCTAGGGTAACATCAAACCACGCTTAACCTGGTAGCTAGCCCTACCAAGTCGGGAGAGGGCTCTCTCCTTGTCAATCTCAAAGAAAATATGGCAAGTAAGGATTGAGATGACTGATATGAATACTAATTTTAGGCTAGGTATACGCTCAGAGGAATTTGATTGATTTTATTGGTTGTTTGTTGGATCAGATGAGGAAGGTAGCTTTGGGTCCGAGAAATCAACTCAGATTTGCAGAGGTTTCTATGGGGTGAGGTAGGAAAGTGTTTTAGCACTTTAAAATGAATGTGATGGTGAGTCTAAAGAATGGTGAGGAGTTGGAGAGGGCATGAAAGTTTCATGATTCCTCTTCAAACAACAGAAAACATTTAAAACTAAATAAAACCCCAGGGCAGAGCACTGAACATCAATGGATTCCACCCTTTAATCTTGATTCATTTAGTTCTGAAAAAAAGAGATGATGGCACATATACACATAAGATAAACTGAATAACATAGGAGAAAACAATGCTAAATCACATTACCACAAGAATCCCACAAAATTCTGCAAAACCTTGGTTCATTTCCTTGCCAAACTGTAGAAGTGATGTACAAAGTAACTCAATGCATCCACAAGAGTCCAACCTTGACAAATGACTAATAAAGTACAAGATATAGGCATAAAACCACCTATGCTAGCCACCATGGGTTGAATCCATGAGTCAAGGAGCTGTTTCAACAAGATCTAAACTAGGAACTGAAAAATAAGCATTGGAACAACTTGCCTCTAAAACTATGGACACTGATTCATTCATCCTCAAACCAACTCTAGCTGATGTATCTACCTCCTTAAGTCATTTTTCATCATATTTACATCATGGTACATCAAGTTACATCAAATTACATCATTAATTGACCAAGAGAGGAGAAAACATCAATTTGACAGCAAACTGGGCAAAATTTTGAACAAACAGGCAAAACTGGCAAATTTTTCTCCTATGCGTAGTGCCATTGATCCTGTGCATAGCGCTTTTTCCAGGCTAGTTTTGGAAGGCTTATCGAAGTCCAAATCAGGTATAGAATAGCTCATTGGAAATCTTGGTGAGTCTACTTTCTGGGAAAACTTGAATTTTTTGATTTGGAGTCCATTTGCCCCTCCAAAAATGAAATCTCCCAAGACTGCTTCTTGTGTGGCAAAAAAGTGGCAGAGAGGGCACTTTTTGGGTGTTTTTGGCCCTTTTGGAGGTCCAGAACTTGTCAAAATTTCTCAGCCATTTCTAAGCATGCATAACGTTTCATGCTGATTCCAAAAATGTAAACTTTTTTGCAAATGGAAGCCCCCATCAAAATCATAGCGCCACCTGTTGAAAAAACCTGTTTTTTGCTTCAAAAATTTCAAAAATGACAAAAAATTCACCAAATTTCTTGAAATTTGGCATGAGTGATCCTTTTTATGTGTTATTCTAGGCCAATGATGCTTCAATGAAGATCTTGAGCTTGTCTTGCTCTTTTTTTCTTCTCAAATCTCTCTTTAGTTTCGCCTTTAACCTCTTCACCCTTGTTTTGCAAATCTTATTCTGGGTTAAGTAGTGATAGGCCATATGGCACAACATTTTCTTTTCTTTGTTAGCCTTATCAAGTAGCTTCTCAAGGTGGATATTCACTCTTTCCAACCATGATTCTCGGTCAGCCTCAATTTCTTGCTCTAAGGATGTCATCTTAGTTTTTCTTCTTTTCGCCACTTGCCAGTTTTCTCTAATTGTGTGCAGCTCCATGATTGCTTGTTTTTCCTCTAGTTGCTTGTTCTTTTGTTCAAGGAAGTTAATAATCCATTTAGCCCTCTCAAGGTCAAGTGATAAGGCTTGAATTTCAACCTCCTTCTCCTTGATGATCATATCTTTGAGTCTTGAGCTTTGAGGGCCCAAATCAATGTCATCCTCCTAAACCAAGACAAAATATCTGTCTTGCCCTTCAATAGGGCCTTCATCATGCACTTGTTGCTTTCCTTTGTCTTTGTCCTATACCTGTTCAGCTGAAGAAGAAGGAAAAGTCCCTTTCACCCCTAGTGAAGATAGCATTTGCTTGTGATCTGGTGAAGAAAACAAGACCCCTGTCACCCCTGGTGAAGATAGTACTCGTTTGGCAGCAACAAAAAGTCTCCTGGTGCATTTTTCATAAGTGACAAACACTGGAATAGCTGTAGTTTCAGTCTCATGAACATCTGGCTGTCTAGAAGGCCCTCCTTCCTCTTAAAACACCGATGGAATCACCTGAGGGCCTTTGAAAATCTCATGTGCAATGAAGGTATCCCATGGTATGTTCAACAAGCTTAGCTGATGCAAAACAACAATTTTGATCAGTGAGAAGTGGTAAATGTTGTTGTACTACTAAGGAAAAGGTTTCCTTTGCACATATAGAGCCATCTTCTCAATATTCCTACAGATAAAGTATGGGAGGTTCATCATCCTCACTCTTGTGAAATGCATCAACAATCTGACATGGTAGGTATAGAGACGAGAAAACCTCCCTTCACAGGTGAAATACTTGATGATGAGTTTCATGAGAGGAGCATAAGTGTCCAGCAAGTATTTGAAAGGAAAAACCCTGCTGATTTGCCTCTGATAACTAGCCTTGATGTAAGGCTCATAATGCTCTCTACCCACATGCTGCCCCTTATTCCACTGTTCACCTACATTAGGGATGCCTGTTGCTACTGCAATGGTTTCAGGTGTCAAGGTGAAAGAGACACTAGCTAGGTTCACCTGGTCATTGTGAAGATGAAGAACAAACAACCTAGCTAGCTCATGATGATACTTCACCCTTTCTACCATTTCACAAAACTGATAACAAGATTGATGTTTAAAATAGGCTACAACAAGAGGACAAGCAAGTAATTCTGTAAGAGTGGTGGGCTCCTCCCGGATATGTTTTCCTCCTTTATGTGGTTTTCTTGGTACATGGGCTTCTTGGGAAGAATCACTAACAGTTTCATCATCCCTCTCATATGCTGAGTCTGTCTCCATGCTTGTGAATTTGGAGTGAAAACTGATGAGTATGAAGAGATTTTAAAAGTATGAGGGTGAATACTGTATTGTAGGAAATGACTGTTGTTTTTCTTTTGGGAAATGAGGGAATGACTGATATTATGATTGTAGATGAGGGTTTTGATGATGGAATAGATGTAATGAGGGAATAGGAAATGGGAATTAGGATTTTGGGAATGTATGGGGTTAGGGTTTGGTAATAGGGAGTGGGATTTGGGAGGTGAGTGCTAATAATATTGGGAAAGGAAAAGGGAAAAGTGATTTAGGGAAATTAGTTTAAGGGAAAGGGTGTAGGGAAATAACTCAAGGGAATAGAAACAATAGAACACAATACCCTTTGCAAATTTTTAAGGCAATTTAGAGACAGCTAGGGTTTAATTTTTTTCACCACCACTGATGAAAAATCCCTTGCTAGACAGGATGAGAAGCTTCACTTACTTGTTGGCAGGCCAATTGTGAAATTTGAGGCAGAGGAAAGCGATGAAATTCGTTTTGAAGCTCAACAGGCAGGTGCGTAGCATTGCCTCTTAGGTGTGCAGTGCACTTTATATGCATAGCGCTCGAACAAAACTCAGTGCAAAACCTACCCAGGTGCATAGCACTAGAGCCCAAGCGCATAGCGCCAGTGAAATTTTAGGCTTTTACTCTGTTTTTTGCCTCTTTCCTCCAAAAACGTGATTTTTCTTATAGCTCCCTCTCTTGCAACAAATGAAGACTTCAAATGCATAAATGAGCCTTTATATCTCCTTGCTTTAATTTTTCCATTTACCAAACCCACTTTTCTAATGTCTTAGTCACTTTTCTTTAAAAACTTTGTTTTTTCCATTTGTAGTTTTGACTCTTTTTAATGACTTGATGAATTAATGCATTGATGTTTTTGTTTCTTGTAGTGGCTAGAGTTGGCAAGGTGACCAAGGGTGTGCTTTCTCCCTTGCTGGTAGAGGCTGTGTTGTCCATTGCTTTCTGTCCCAATGCATACAACATGATGTCTCGTTGAATCTAGATCTTTGCTAACTCGAACAAACTGATGTTCGCTCAAGTTTTCTTCATGTCATCAACAATGTTGTAATTTAGAGGTGGTAAACTTGCCGAGGTGTCCAGGGTAGAACATATTTTCATGTTGTTTAGTGGAGTGTTTTGCAGCTTGTTGCTCATGGATGTACTCTTATCCACCACTATCTTCTTGGAATTGTTGTGTGTTTTATGCTTTGGGGTAGTTGGTGGATCAACCTTCCTCATCAGTGGTCTCATCTTTTCTTTTGCTTCCCCAAGTGTAAGGGGAGCCCATTTACTCCTGAGATTGTATCAATCATTTTGCTTTTGGAGATGCTTCTCGGTGTTTGTCTTCGACATTACTTGCGGGCACTGATATGTGTTCACCACATGCCCAGAACTTGATGGTTCATCAGGTGAAACCTCTTCGTCATCATCAGTGTCTTCCGACTACTCCGATCTCTGCTCAGTTTTTGGAGCAGACCGGTTGCTGCCTAATGAGCTACTTGCCTTTCTCTGCCTGGGTGGGTGACTGCTTGCAAATGTGTCTATTTTCTATTGTTTGAGCTCAGACACTTCCGTAGTCAAGTTATTAACAAGGCGAGTGAGGGTTTCAATATCAGTTGCTTCCTTGTCTCTACCCTTGCTCACCATTACTTGGGACTTCTTTCTCGCATCTTTGGAGTCCTTTGCTAGTTTGTCATCCTTGATGACTCTAATTGCATGCAGGTCTTTCTCTACAGTAATAGTCTCTTCACAATTTTCTAAGAATGTTGGTTCTGCAGCTCACTTGATGAACTGGGAAATGTTGGTCGGTAGTGAAAACGTGTAGTAATCAACAGTGATGGAGTCATTGAGGTTTGGTGTCCGCTGCAAATTTGTTCGATATCCATGTAAACCTCTGATTGAAGTCTTTTACTTTTTATTTTCCCTCCATATTTAGGCTTCCCAACTCTTTAAGTAGCATGGCTGGGGTCTTGTCAACAAAAAATTTCTCAAGGAACATGCATTTAAACGCACCCTAGTTTTGTATGGAGTTCGGTGGAAGGCTATGATACCATGCAGCTGCGCGACCATCTAAGGTACATGGAAACAATCTGTGTTCTACGTCATCATACCGTACCTCAAGGGTCTGTAGCTGTAGGTAGAAGTTTTCCAAGTGATCTTCTTCCTTCACTATGCTATTAGGGTTAAACTTGATGTTCATTCTCTCCACTCGCTTCAACATCTTGTACAGAACAGCTGGGAGAGCCAATATTCCCTGAGTCATCCATTCTAGATTTTGGTTCGCAATCTCTTCTTCTTCTTCGTCCTCCTCCTCTCTTTTAGAATCTGATGGTTCCAGCTCTGAGTCTATTCGTTCGTCTTTGCCTCCACCTCTATCGCTGCCTTCCCCTCTACCTCCTGTACCGGAGTTTTATCCCAAGATCACAAGAGTGTATTGTTCACCTTGCTGGAAGACCAGAGGTTCCTCTCCATCTTCAATAGCTTTTGCCAGAACTTCAAGTGTGGAAAGAACTTCTTCTTCTAGCGATGATACAGCAACTCCTGTAGGAGTGGCTTTTGACTTTCTTGATGCGTATGGAAGGTGTTGTATGCCTGGGATCAATTTGACTTCTTTCGCAAATTGGTGAGTGATGGGACAGATGGAGTGAAGGTGATGATATAGAATCTTGTGTTCAGTCCTGGGAGCTGAGGAGTAACAAACTATCGAGTCGCGCATAGGTGAGAGGGAGTGCGAGTTACTGCCTTTACCAGATGGTTGATGAATGAGTGTGAGAGGACGTTTATCCATATACAACTGGATTCCCTCCTTCTAGTGCCAGAAATGTTGACGGTGCCGAACCTACCAACATTCCGAGGATCACACCAGTATGAAGTCCCAAATAGACCTCACACCATTTGGTGTGGAAGTCCCATCTGGTATGATGGCCCGATTTCCATTATCTTAAGGATTTGCCTCAACTCTTGCTTGTTAGTACATGAGAGTGGTTTGCTTTGTCTTCAAGAGGTGGGGTTCGTGTGCCTGGTGATTGCTAGTGTCACTTGTGTCAATGGTTATTTCACTATAGAGGGAGAGGGTGAGAGCGAGTCCCAAGTCAGTTGGGAGGAAGTCCTAACTCTGCTAGGAACACACAACACAACAGGATGTGCACAACCTCTGGAGGATCAATCCATATGGATGTGGGAGTCACAACACACAAGGGAAGATAACATGTATAACACTCAGCAGATGAATCTATGTGAGTGCAATGGTTTTTATAACAATTTTTATGTGAAAGGTCTTATTGATGTCCGAGGAGGTAGCCACCATGGGCGAGACAATGTTAACAACATATACAACACATTTTCATTAATAGATTATGTATTACAACAAGTGAATGAGTTCAAGTGTTAAACACATGTTAAAGCAACATAAATTACAAGTGTTCAAGATTAGTCTTATGACAGTTACAATACATATGTGAAAACGTGCTAGCTTGTTAGCAGGCTTCTGAATTAAGCGAAAGTTCTAAGAGACATCGTTACACCATATATCACTAACCCCGCGGGCGGGGCGTTGGAGCCACTACTTACTCCTCAAAGAAAATATTACAGACTCTCAAGCCTATGTGGGAGGAGATGAGGTGAAAAAAGTCCTTGTAATGTACAAATGAGGGGGTATTAGTAGCCAAGGGTGAAACTAAACATTGCGGCTATTTGACTACCCTCGTCACTATTTGACTTCCATGACTCTTCGAATTTACATGACTCTTTGTGTTACAGGGAAAAGTGTCTACTCAGAACTGCTTATCCCACTAAGGTGTGGTAGCTACCTTAGAAACAAACAAAGTAAAGCTACTTTCGTTTTTCCTTTATAAAATATAGATAGAGAGGAACAAAGAAGACCAACCTCTGTCTTGCGCTAATCTCCTGGTTTGATTCCTCTCTTCCTTGATAGTCTTTCGCTACTTGTTCCCTTGCACGCCCAGCTTCAAAGAGTACTTGTAAGATCACAGTAGCATAGCACTATACAAAGACATGGATCTATAATCATAAACAATCTAGGATCAGATGTAAATTGACCATACAAATGCAGCAAACATAAATGACACAAAAGTATGGAGGAAAACTTGAATAGCTTTTATTGATAAACAAGAAAAAGCCAAGAGGAGTTACAACCAGTTGTTCTGACCCAGCATCATCCTCTCAGCAAGGAAGCCCCTCTTCACCTCATACAAAGCTTAGATCACCCAACGATCTAATGTTTGTCTCAAGAAACCAACAACAAATCCTTACAATATGCAAAATTCCAGCCTCTGGATCTCTGGGATGAGGGATCCATATATAGATATCTGTAAGGGAGATGAGTCAGCTTATGATTTGATTAGTGTCTTCTCTCTGATAGTTCTTTCTTCCACTTGGATATTGATGATCTCTTACTCATCCTTGGTCGAATTCAGAGAGGCAAGTGTCACAGGAGAAGTTTCTGGAAGCTTCCATTGCCTCTCCACCTCGCAGAATGACACTGTCATTTGTCATTTCTCACCCATCGCACCCCATAGAAGGCCTTTTTGAAATGCAACGCACCCACACAGAGTACTTAGGTGAGATGCAACGCACTTGGCCTGTGGAGCAGCTAAAATGATCCTGTTTTGACCAATTCTGAGCAGTTTTTCATGGAGAACTTCTGGGAGAAGCTGTAATCAGTTGACCTTGTTCCTTTAGGGGTTAGAACAACACTTTTAGGGACTTAGGAGCCCTTGGTTTATGGACATTTCATGCTTGGGGTTGTAGTCCCAAAAATGTCTATAATAGTTTCCCCCTAAAGCATGAGGTCGTTAATCTTTTGATGTCGGGTGAAATGCTTTATTATGAGGATCCGAGGTTCTTTCAAGCTGGGAGGAGACCTGTAATAAGATACAATACAATACATTATCTTCATAATATTTTCATGATCTAGCTGAGGCGGGCATTCCCATGCTCAACTTTATAAATTAATTTTCATTTACAAAGGACAGACAATCGTCTGAGTGTAGACTGATGATTCTGATAGAGTCATCATCCCTTTGATTGGATGATTATCTATGCAGCAATGATGTACATTTGATGTCTTTATTTTCCTGAATATATATCGCAGCCCAGATGGATGAAACTAGATCTGGGGTCTTCAATCTCGTTCGATCTTCACTCGAAGTACAAGTTTATCCATGTGAGAGATGTTCTGGAGTCGAACATGGAAATACATCGCTTGATTACCAGCCAATGATATAAGCTGTTAACAAGCGCGAGAGGAATCACCGATAATGATAATGACCCTCAAGGTACTGCAGTACAATTCACGTGGTGTGAATAAAGGACTTGGCATTGAACACCATGCAAAATCTTTCGGTCGAAGGTCATTGACGTAAACCTGTCGCCGGAAGTGAGAAACTTGCCATTGAGGCATGCAAGCTTCAAAGTACTGAATGGGGTGTTCCTAGATCAACTTCTTGGATAATGAGCTGATGTCGACAAGAAGTGATCCGTCACAGGAGGGCCTTAATGAATCCCACATCAATGACACGGAATGGAGCAAATGATTTTAATGGAGGTGAAAACGATCTGGTGATATAAGGTTCAGGGTGGCGGTCATGAAAGAATGGAGTATAAATGTACTGTAGTGGGTGAGACACAGGTGAATTCTCTGAATGACTTCTCTTGAACATATCGGCGACACTGACGTGATGGATTAGTAGCATTAACCCCGAATGTGGATGGTATGATGGGACCATGGTGATGTGACCGGTGAATGAAACAACCCAACCCGACTTGGATGCGGAGTGAAAGTGTCATGTTCAAGAGCGACTTGCTACCAACAAAGTTTCTTCAAGTTTTCTTCCCAATTTTTCCCCAGTCATTGCTGATCAGTACCTCTTTATTTTTATCAAGCTTGAGGAAGATAACATATGCTTGTTCTATAATTTTCCCTTCAGGCAAACCCATCGCTATGTTTTAACGAGCCTAGCGATAGTGAAAATCGTTCTCGTCTATAGACAAGTTTGTCGCTATTAAAATTTTAACGAGTTTAACGACAAAGATAACTCGGTCCTTTTCAATTTTAGAGAGTCTGAAAAGGAACGTAAAGGAAACTCCAAAATTCCTTTTTCGTCATCTAATCCCTTAAGTCCAAAAAAGTATAAAACAATACAGAAGGGATGAATTTTTGATACTTTTAACGAGCTGAACGAAACAAGCGCTCGATCTTTTTGTGTAATAATCCCTCAGGTCCAAAAAGATTAAAATTTAGAGGAGGGATAGCACTTCCGGTCCCTTTAACAAGCTGGAGAGGCCAATGGCTCGGCAATCTTTTCATATTTTACGAGTCAATTGAAAAGAGCTTAAAGGAGACTTGTCTTTTGAGGAATGAGTGATAAAATAGGTAGCAATTGATTCCAGGTAAGGTTTGGAATTTTCCAATCACGGCAGTGTTACGAGGATGGCTAGTGAGATCACTCTTCGCAGCTGTTCCTCAAAATGGGTAAACAATCAAATGGAGGTGAATGATCGGCCAATGCAAAAGTGGAGGTGACGGTGCAAACACGACCAAGGCTTTAAAGGCTGAAGTATTACATTCACGATGGTTATTTACCGGAAATTGGTTCATTTTTAATGAGCTTAAACTCTGGAGGAACATGTGCTCATTGCTTATGTTTATTTTTTAACGAGCATGAAGTCCACGCTAAAACTACTCGATTAATCCAGTCATGTGATAAGAATGTCTCATATATAAAAACGAAAACTTTCAGAGTTTTGCCCCACATCATTTCTTTATGCAAGTTAGGAAATGGCCAATCCTACGAGTTTAAAGGGTTAGAGGACCTACAAATTTAAAAAATAAATAGTCGCTCTTCGCTTGCATGCCAAAAGGTTTGCATGCCCCCAGGTATAAAACAGAGTTTCAAGGTTACCCCTTCTTCCTTCCGTTAAAACATTTGTTCTACCGGGAGAGGTCTACCTCTTACAGGTTACCAAAGGTTTTTCTATTTACTATGTAAACAAAACACTTCTTCGGTGATGTTTATCGAAATAAACAAAGGTGAGTGGCGATGCTTGCCAACCCACATAACTTTGACAAGAGAATCTTATTCCAGAATAACCCCCTCTTCCAATCACGGATGGGAGTACAGACTAGTCATATTTTCTCGCGGAAACCTACCCTATACCCGAAGTTTTCCTGCCGAAGTAGGCCAGGGTGCATGCCCCCTGGGTTTCAGTCATGTCCCCCAGATTACTCGCGCTCATCGGGCGGACGGACTGGGGATTGAGACATTTCTTGCGTGAAAAGACCATTCAGGGATGGTATATGACTATTTGCTCTGTGTGATCCGGGAAATGAAAGCTGGTCTACAAGCTTGACCACTCTTCCTTCGTGCGGAAAACACATTACTCTAAAGAGTGAGGAGACAATCGCTCCCATGCAATAAATATAGTCTCGTCCAAGGAGTAGATTATAATCCAGGGGTCCTTGAACTACCATTACGTTCATTTGAATGGTTTTTCCTCTCAATGTTATGGGTACATTGGGAAGGATCCCTAACGGTCGACTGGTTCCTTTATCAAAGCCTGTTAGATTTCTCATCTCAGGCAAAAGCGATGGCGAACCAAGCGCTTTCCAAGTAGTCGAGGAAAGGATACTCACAGAAGCCCCTTCATCTATGATGGTACCAGCCATAACCATTCTATATATTTGAACAATGATTCGGAATGGTACACTAGCTTGTAAATGGGGTCTGCCTAGTTGATTCCAATCAAAGGAGACAACTAGGTTGCTTGGAGGTGGGACCGAATAGACGGCCGGGTATGACTCTGACGAACTTCCTTGTCACACGGAATCTGTCAAGGGTGCGGACACGACTGACCTTCCTAGAAGTCTAAGACATTCTAATGACAAACAAGACAAAATGGAGTGATCTTTCTCTAAATACACCTTTTACAACATGAAAACTACAAGTGTTTAGGCTTACCTTATTCCAAAACGCTGTTGTTGAAGTCCGTTCTTGACGATCCGGATGAGCTCCTCCTTCAAGTCAATTCCTGCAACCACAAACAATCAAACAATTACCAAGCACTTGCATTTCATATAATAAAACATATATTCAACATGCAGACCAAGGAACACATGAAATAACTCATTAACACAAGCTATTGAGAAAAATAAACCAGTTTGTATTAATAACGAAACAAAGAAACTCTTACAACCTGGCCTTGGTGTTGTGCAAGTTCCTCCCAGGGTCCATCAAGGGTTTTCCTCTACTTTGACAAAGCTCACCCTCTCCCAAGTAGAATCAAGTGAAGACAATCTCTCCTCACAAAGGCTCTAATGGAAGACCTAAATCCTGCAGCATTTACCCAAAGAAAATGTATAGTTCCAACCTCCTCTCCTTCTGGCTCAATGCCTTTATTTATAGTGCTGTAAAGAGGTTATTCAGGTCCACTATCAATGGGATCATCCCCCTCTTTGGGTGGGATAGCTCCCTTATTGATGGGATTAGTTCCCCCTTAATAGAGATACATGAACCAACTGGAGGCGCATCCATTTCATCAAACCGACCTCTAGAATGTTCTAGAAGTAACCACAAGTAACTTTTTCAAGATAAAACTCGCGCATTTTGCCTTTTACAGAGGGACGCACCTGTCCCTTAACATACAGAGCGTCCATGGACGCATATTTTGTGAACAAGGTCAGCGTCCCCGCAGGTAAGGCTAGAGAGAACCTGCGACCCCAGAGATAAACATAGTTTTTACAAGACTTTCTCTCTTCTTTGAGTTTGAGATGGATAACAGAGGCATGAGACTTGCCTAAGAGGGTAGCATGACTGTTGATTTGAGCCATACTAACTGTAAGTAGTCAAGGTGACATTTTTTAGTGTAACAGATTGCCCCCTAAAGTGCGAAGCCTGGAATAGAATAGGGTTTTGTAATTCTAGGAAGGGTGAAGCGCTTTATCATTTCAAGGATTGCCTTGTGGATGGCCTGGTTGGAACCTGCAATTTTCAACATAAAATACATGGATAAGATTATATCATCACTGAGGTAGGCATTCCCATACTCAGATTCAAAACTTTAACTAATGGACTAACTATTCTGATACAGGAATGATCTTGCAGTACATCATTTTTATAGACTTTTGTAGATACAGTATGGACGCAGCCATCTGTTTATGATTAGTCTACATAGATAATGAATACAAAACTCCTCGCAGCCTGGATGGTAGAAACTAGATCCAGGGTCTTCACTTCTACTTCCCGAATTGGCACGATTCTAGCCATGTGATTAAATGATTCGATGTCGAACATGGTAGAAACCACTTGATTAGCAGTCAATGATGTAAACTGTTAACAAGCGTGAGAGAAACCACCAGTAATGTCAATGGTTCTCAAAGTACCAAGCACAACCCGTGAAATGTGAATAGATGTTTTGATGTCGAACACTTCACGGAATCCTCTGATCGAAAGTCAATGATGTAAACTGACGTCAAAGGCGAGAAACCTGCCATTGATGCATGCAGACTTCAAGGTACTGTCGATTCCTAAGTCATCTTTCTAGATAATGTGTCGATGTCGATAGAAAGCGACCCGTTGCAGGCAAGCCCGCAACACGAAATCATTGTTCAAGTTGAAGAAATGTTGCTGTAAGGACTGACTCAGGGATGGTCAAATGGATGACAAGTATTTTGCAGATGAAAGTTTTTGCTTGCAGACCTCTTGAACACATAACGACACAACAGATGGCTTGGTGACGTATAACTCAAAGTTAACCCCTGGAACCCGGTTAAAGACTTTCAAAGTGATTTGGTCAACTGTGAGGTAAAAGATTTCCCAACCCAGGTGAATGAAAAGTGTCGTGTTCAAGAGCGGTAATAAAGTTTCTTCTGAGACAAAAGGTGACAAATAGGTTCATTCTTCTCTTTTTTCCCCCACCATTTCTGGCAAGTACCTCTTTATTTTTAACAAGCTTGAGGAGGATAACATATGCTTGATTATAAGCTCATCCTTCGGACGAGTCCAACCTAGTTTAAATTCGAACCCTAGGAAGGAGTGGTTCGTTCCTGTTTGTAATTGAACAGGTCCTCTACTGTAAAAGTTTAACGAGCCCAGTATAGGAGAAACTCGGCGTTTTTCAATTTTAGAGAGTCTGAAAAAACTAAAGGAGACTCCACGTTGAACTTTTTCGTATATTTGTGTCCCTCAAGCCCGAAAAAGTATAAAATAATACCTGGGGGAACCGCTTGATCTTGCGACCAAGGAGTACTTTCATAATAGTGTCGTTAACCTGAAAAGTAAAAAGCGATCAAGGACACGTCGTTTTATTTCCTTATCGAGTTCGAAACAACAAAAACCCGGCAATCTTTTCCTGATTTTGCGGTCAAAAAAGAGCTAAAAGGGGACCGTCTTTTAATTCCGTTTTAACGAGTGAAAAAGAAACACTCGGCGATCTTTTCATGTTTTAGGAGTCAGAAAAGGGCTTAAAAGATGACTCTGATATTTTGTTTGTGAAAAATTACAATTTCCCTCGAAATCCCTTTGTCCTGCACAAAAGTAACACATTACTCATACCTGTTTAAAATAGGCAAAAATACATTCAAAAACATCTTTTCATGGTAAAAAATGAACTAATTCATCCAAAAAACCTATAAAAAGACCTTTTACCATGTCATTTTTACCGTTTCACTGTTGAGGTTGAAAAAGGAGCTTTTGACAAGAAACTTCCCGTGGTTGCTGCGGAAAATCTGACCGTCGGAATCGAACGCCGTCTCATCCAGGTATTTTACACATCCTACTCTGCATTTCTATCCGTTTAGAATCAATTTTTAGGTTTTAGTTTCATTTTTTGGGGGGGTTTTGGTTTTGGAATGCGCCTCTCGGCGGACGCAGGTGCCCTTCGGGTGACCTGCGTCCCCCGACTTTTTCTCATACGGGAAAACGGTCGGAAGACGCAGTCCGCCTTCAGGCCAGCTGCGTCCGGGCGCCCTGTGCTACAAAGCCGGGGTGCGTCCTCCGAGAAACGCGCATTTCAAAACCCCAACTCTCTCAAAAAACCACCAAAATTTCCCAAATCAATTTCTAATTGCTATTTTTGATATGCAGGGCATTAATCATGTTAGACTGGAGAGAAAGAGAGCATGTAGAGGAAGATGAAGCTGCAATAAATCATCAACCTTCCCTGGATGCCCTAAGAGCATGCGGATTATACAAATATTGGACCATACCGGGCATGAGGGGCCAGGTAAGATTCTTGGAATGGCTGGTTGAGCGATGGAACGTACAAGAACAATGCTTTTACATAGGAGGGCACCAGCTCGAGATAGAGCCCTCGGATGTATACTTTCTCACTGGCTTGCCAAACAGAGGTGAGCAACTCAGTCTTGCGGGGACTAGGCCGGGTGGCCAATCCCTTGATAGTCTCCGCGAGAATTGGTGCACACCTGGGGCTCACCATTCAAAAGGCATAGAGATAAAACACATCACTCTGCCGGAACTCAAAGTCATAGCGTTCACGGTTACCAGAATTTGCGGCGCGGCCGCTTTACACATTGCTTCCGGATCCCAAATGCGGATGGCAATTGACTGTTACCAAGGCACCATTTTCAACTGGTGCGAAGCTGTGTCGGCTCATATGAAGAGCCAACTGACCAAGGCAAAGAACGGACGACTAAAGACTTTTGGATATGGGCCTATAGTCGTGAGCTTTGCCTTGGAGAGAATTCCAATGCTGATCCCTCAGCAACTCACTGTTGATATCTTGGGTCCCCAGCAGCCAAAGCTGATACGATGGGTTGCGGTGATGGCCCGGCATCCTGACGAGGGCGCGACAGTAGTTCGATTCTCAGATAGTTATTTTGACTGGTTAGAGGGCCAGCTTTTTGTGATACAGGACTTTCCGTATGCCGGAATGGATTTCAGAGGTGATCCGGACATGGTTCTTCCACAGGGAGAACAATGGGACGACAGAGGTACTCTTTATTTTCACAAGTTTTCTAGTTATGTATTTTTTGTATTTTTTATATATATCGTCTCAAAACTAATAGTAAACTTTTTCAAAATGCAGATGTTGGTCCACAGCGTCCAGCCAACCTCCGGCCTTATGATAGACTACATCCAGCTGCACCGGTACCGGCCCCACAGGATGCGACAGCAGAAGTACTAGCTGAGTTGGAGCATGATCTAGAGCGTCTCACGGCAGATATACCTGAGACTACTATGGACGACATTCCTATCAGGCTTCAGCGCTTCGTAGTCGCGGTCCCTGGACCGTTTAGGAGATTTTTGCGTAAGGTAGCCCGCGCAGTGGTGTCGTACAGAGAGCACCACCAGTGATTGACTAGTCACTTTTGTAGTCACATGTGACATTTTTGACTTTTTGTACTATCATTTTGCCGATCATAAGGTGTTTTAAACCTATGATCGAAGACGATGTATATATTTTTTGACACACTTCTATCTATATATATCACTATTACCGGCTTATCTTGTTTAACATATGTGATGAAATGTTTTTAAATTTACTTGCATGATTATCGTAAATGTCTGTCCAACATTCGAGAAGCAATTGCATCTGCTAATGTATTCAAAGACCTTGGAATATGTTGATATTCAATGTAATCAAATTCACGTTCCAAGAGACGCACTCTCAAAAACAACCTTAATAACACAGGATTTCTAATGGCATAAACTCTATTAAGCTGTAATACAACAAGTTCAGAATCTAACCTCACTATCAAACGTCGAATTCCAAATGAAATAGATTCGGATAATAATTCAACCACTGCACTGTATTCTGCAATGTTATTCGTTGTTTGACCGAGGCTTACCCCATGCATAGAAACTAACTCGTCAGAGGGCGAATAGATAACCCAAGCTGCGGAAGAGATATTCCGTGTATTACGACAAGCACCATCAGCAAATCCAATGTATGTTTGGAGAGGCGTCGACATCTACAATATCAAGAGTAAAACCAAGATAAGCCAGAATAATGACGAAAAACCACACTTGCTAAGCTAAGCACACTGACTAAACTAACACACTTGCTAGCTAGAAAGAAAATCTAACCTATCTAAAAATTTCTCCATACCCATCATTTTAAGCATAATACCTCTTTAGGTAAAGTCCATTTCTGGGTTTACCCAAAGAGTCCCCATCAAAATCAACTAACTCATAAGCCCCTTTTGCTAGCTTTCGCTTTACAATGTAGGGCCCATGCCACATGGGAACGAATTTTCCGGCACCTAGCTTATCGTTAGCTTGATCATATAATAGTACTAGGTCTCCTTCCGAAAAACTTCGAGGGGTTACATTTTTATCGTACTGAGCTTTCATTCGTTTCGCGTGAGTCTCGATAGCTAAAGTAGCGTCACGTCGAGTCTCATCTAATTTAGCCAAGTATAATAACCGTTTCTCCTCTTCGGAAGTAGCTGGAAGTAATTCGACAGCCATTTGAAGTGATGGGATTTCGCATTCAATAGGTAACACAGCTTCTAAGCCATAAACTAGCTGGAAAGGGGTGAAACCTGTTGAATTTTTCACTGAAGTTCGATATGCCCATAGCGCCGAAAATAACATGTTATGCCAATTCGTTCGATGGATACCAATGATCCGTCGAATCATGATGACTAGAACTTTGTTGATTGACTCAACCAAACCGTTGGCTTGCGGATAATAAGGAGTAGAGCTATCGTGGCGCAAACCAAGCTGGCTTGTAAGCTCAGTCATCATGACGTTTCGAAAATGGCTCCCATGGTCAGTAATGATTGCTTGTGGGACACCAAACCTAGTTATGATATGATTGAATACGAAAACTGCAGCTGTCTTGCCGCTTGCGTCGAATGTAGGCATCGCCTCGGCCCATTTTGTAAAATAATCAACCGCGAGGATGATATACGCATGCCCCCCGGCCGAGTGAGGGTTACAAGTAATAAAGTCAATGCCCCATTTGGCGAATGGACCAGCGGCAATTATAGGGTGGAGAGGAGCAGGTGGAGCGCGCATCTTTCGATCAAACACTTGACAGTTGTGGCATGTTCTGACAGCAAGGATACAATCTTTAAACATAGACGGCCAGAAATAGCCAGCGCGCAACACCTTCTGAGCTGTGGCATACCCAGACATATGACCGCCACATGCTCCAGAGTGACAATCATTCAAAACTCTCTCAGCCTCTTCGTGAGTTAAACAACGTCGAAAAACTAAGTCTGCCCCCCGGCGATAAAGTGTATCTCCAATAATTCTGTATTGCTGGGATCGAAACCGAATTTTTCGACGGTCTTCCTTGGAAGCTTCAGGCCGAAAGGTTTGGGTTTGGAGATAGATGATTATATCCCCATACCACGGATCTAAAGTGCTAATAAGAAACAAAGATTCGTCCACAATGGACTCCTCTGCCACAGTCTCTGTGTCAGCACTCGGGAAATCACACATCAATTCCGCAAAAACTAAAGATTTCTTAGACTTGGACTTCTCGAACTCCAAGTCGAACTCTTGCAGGATAACAATCCATTTAGAGTACTTGCCCCCTAGCAGTTGTTTTGTCAAAATATAAATCATAGGGTTGCAATCCGAAATAACTGTAGTCTTGCGGAGAAGAATGTAGTGACGAAAACGCTGGACAGCTTGAACGGCTGCCAGGGCCAATTTCTCCACATGCGAATATTTTAACTCAGTGGGATTTAAGGTTCTACTAAGATAATATATCACATGCTCTGCTTTGAATTCATCTTCTTGAACTAACACCATTCCAATGGTGGAATGCGAAGCTGCGAGGTATAAGAAGTAGTCCTGGTTGTAGTTGGGAGGATGCAATAACGGTGCATGGGTCAACGCGTGTTTCAGTGCATCAAAAGATTGTTGGGCAATCTCGTCCCAAAAGAATTGTGCGTTCTGTTTCAACAACCGTGTAAAACCTTTAGTGACCTCGGCGTAGTTTGGGATGAATCGGCGTAAAAAGTTCGCTTTCCCTTGCAAACTTTGGAGTTGGCGCAAACTCGAAGGAGGAGGCAATTTGATGATAGCCTCGACTTTCGAGGGATCGACGCGAATGCCGGCTTTTGAAACAACAAATCCCAGCAATCGACCTGTTTCTATACAGAAAACACACTTGTGGGGATTCAACCGAATTCGATAATGCCTACACCTCATAAAGATTGCTCGTAGGTGGACAAGGTGATCAGCTCGTTGTAAAGAATGAGCAGGCAAATCATCGAGATAGGGTTGCACAATGTGCTTGATGTCATGAAATGCATAAGACATCGCCCGTTGAAAAGTGGCCCCGGCATTCTTAAGTCCAAAAGGTAATTTGCAATAAGCAAATGTCCCCCATGGACAAATGAATGCCGTTTTTGGTTGATCGGCAGGTAGAATATTGATTTGATTATAGCCTGAGAAACCATCCATGAAGGAAAACATCTCACTTCCGGCACAATCATCAATAATTTGATCGATATAAGGCGTAGGATAGTTGTCTTTTGGACAAGCTCGATTGATATCCCTATAGTCGATACAGATTCTTATTGTTCCTTGTTTTTTATTGACGGGAACAATATTCGATACCCAATCCGTTAACGGGATCGGATAAATGAAACCTGCTTTCAACAGCTTTTCGACTTCTGCTTTAATCGCAGCCGCTTTTCGAGGGTGAATCTGACGCAACCGTTGCCGAATGGGTTTAGCATCCGGGTAGGTTTTGATTTCATGAACAACAATGGCAGGATCAATTCCCGGCATTTCCTCGTAAGACCAGGCAAACACGTCGCGGAATTCTTGGAATAGGGCCTTGTAAGTTTGGATTTCTTCTTCAGTACATGCGGCACCTATATGAATGTTCTCCTCGATTCCGGGCTTCACTGAAATATCAATGGGAATAGTACGAGAAATATTCCCTAAATTCAGCTCTGAATCAGAATGTTTCGTTGGATCCTGAGCGTCTTTGACATATTCAGCGGTAAAGATAGATGAAAAATCATTTTCAAATGCATCATCCTTAGGTAAAAACGAAGATCTGTGATGGAGATCTTCCCATGGTAGATCATCTACACTTAGGATTTCGCGAAGTTGTTCGTCAGATGACACTTCTTCGGGAAACGTTATCCGTTCTAAGGGTGAGGTGAAAAGTGACTCTTCACTGACCACATTCATTTGGTCGGTTTCGGTTGAATGAAAATCGGTAAAAGACATAAGAGCTTCATAAGCAATCTCATACGGACTCAACGGCATAACATCACCGAGTGAGTCTAGCTCAGAGTCAGAGGGAACATACCAAGGATCATCATAAATAATGTTTTCTGACGTGATCATATGAATTGTTGCAAACGAAGGGTCTGCATTGAGTGGAGGGAGAGGAAAAGTTCCCAGTAAACCGGAATCCTTAACTAAACCTACACCAATGTCCCTATAAGGGATTGTCGTTTTACCAACATGCTGGATAGTTTCTGAAGAGGTTGGGTCGGATGAAAAGTATGTCAGCTGATCAATAGTCACGATCTTACCGTTATGTGGAAACTTAATGACTCTGAAGACCGATGAAACGACCGCTGTCATAGCATATGACCAACTTCGACCCAAAAGAAGGTTGTAGTCTAGAGGGGCATCAACCACTTCCACATCCAGACTAACGGTTTTACCTTCGACCCCTATAGGCAATTCTTGTAGAATACCAAACGGACGGAACCCACGGCCATCAAAGGCCTTAAGGATGGTGGGGGATTGGTTCAACGAAGGAGAACCAAGCGATCTCCAACATTGAATCGACATAATACACGTAGAAGCTCCCTCATCAATCACAGTCCGATGAATAGGCCTGTTTTTGACTATCACTGGAATTTGGAAAGCCATTTGATGGGGGAGACGCGGTGTACTACTTTCTAGATCAAAGATCATTAGGTTCGGGTCCTGAACATCGACAGCTCCAATAGCCGACAAAAGCAATTTTCGTTGCGCTGGACATGATTGCAGCACTTCGAGTGCCGACATTGCTGAAGGTGAAACAGCTAAGTCTTCAACAATGTTGTAATTCTGGGCTGCTCTCGCATGTGGATTGAAAGCAGACCTTCGAAGTACACCCTTGGCGGGCGGCTTAATCACTAAGTCTGGGTTAGGTTTTTCGATCTGTAGTGGATCGGAACCAGGAGCTGAGGTTGATGGGTTAGAGTGAGAAGATTCTGCTTCCTTACCATCAACAGGAGCCTTACTACCATAATCTTGCGATCGAGTCGCAATCCTGACATGAGACATCATCAAAATGGGTTCTTCACTGGCATTCGAAGAAGAACCTATCATCTTATTCTCCTGCTCTGGAAATGGATTTTTTAACACAGCAGGAGTGGGAGAACCTTTGACTATTTTCACTACCTCGGCCCGATGAGGGCAGTCTCTCGTAAAATGATCTTCTTCACAAATAAGACAAGGATATCGAGGTTTGCGCTTTTCGTCATTGGTTTCCGACTTTTCCGTTTTCTCCTTTGGAGCCTTGTCTGCTTTAGCCTTCTTCTTTCCTTTCTTCTTTCCACCGTTTTTGGATTTGGCCGTAGATGACTCTACAGCGTGAATGTCGGCGGTAAGTTCAGGAGGAGAAGACTCTCCTGTCGGAGAATCAGGCAAAGTGATAATTGGAGTATTGGAGGTCTTGGAAGACTTCTTCTTACTCTTCGTAGTCACGATACCAATCATACCATCAGCGGCATGAGATCCCGAAGGAGCAGCAGCGATTTGGTTTGACTTTGGAAGATCCGGAATTTTCTCATGTAACGTACCCGACTGAGTGTAAACTAAGTCAAGGTATTGTGCCTGAGCAATGACTTGCTCCTCAGTAACTACTCCGGCCTTAGCTACATCTTCAGTAATTCTTGGTAATAATGATTTGACAAACCATTCAGCTAAGATTTGGTCCGGGATAAAAACTTTCACTAATCTCCTTCGACGTCTCCACTCATGAATGTGATCAGAAATGTACGTGGATGTCGATTGTTTTAGCGAAGTTAATAATTCTGTACCATTATCGTATCTGACTGGTAACTGAAAATGAGTTAAGAACGAGGTAGCTAACTGGCTAAAGTTGTAAAAAGAGGCCCGTGGTAACTCAATGTACCACTTGGCTGCGAGACCAATGAGTGTACGCTGGAAAAGACGTAAGCGGATGGAATCATCTGAGATGGAATTTGATGCACACCAGAGGTGGTAAGTCATCACGTGATTAGACGGATCCTCTCCAGACTTACCTTCGAACTTGGGTATATCGCTGGGCAACTTATTTGGCATTGGCGGCCAGAACGGAAGATATTGAATTGGATCGTTCGTTAGGCGCGTCAAGTCGGGTAAATCTAAAGTTGCAATAAACGGTAACTGCCGGTTAGGATCTCTAAAACTCTGAGTCACAATACCAGCCCCAGGAGGAGGATATCCAGGATAACTAGGAACAGGAGTCGCATTGGGGATATTATATCCTCCTGGAAAACCAGGATTAACCGGACCGTACTGGGGTTGCTGAGGTGGTTGATAAGTGTACCCAGGATACGGTTGATACTGGTAAACCGGTTGTTGGGCAGCTTGCCCAGGTTGATACTGTCCCTGGTACGGAGGTTGAACAAATTGAGGTTGAGTAGTAACAACCGTACTTGTACCAGGTTGGCCTGCAGGCATCTGGACTGTGGTTTGAACCGTGGGTCCAGACAACGGTACAGATGTCTGAGGAGTGGTTACAGGGACAGTAGAAACCGGAGCTGCCGATACTCCAGAAGTAAGCATGGTAGATGAAGCGGTAGTTGCTGCAGCCGTGTGAGGTGGAGTACCAGGTGCAATTGGCGGCTGAGTAACTACAGAAGTTACAGGGGTCTGAACACTTGACTGGACAGGTTGCGGTTGCTGGGGTGGACCAGGAACTGCAGGTTGTCCTGCTTGAGGTACCGACTGTATACTTGGTTGCGACATCTGTTGACCCTGTGACGGATCCCATGTTAACATTCCAGGGTATTGACTCGTAACAGGTTGAGGATACTGAGATCCATAGCCGTATTGAGGATAGGGTTGATAACTGTAAGGTGCAGTCCCATATGATTGCCCTTGAGGTGGTTGATAACCTTGACCAGGGTATTGACCCGTAGGTTGATAACCTTGAGGTAAATACGAATACTGGGGTTGACCTTGACCTTGAGGTTGGTATCCTTGAGGTTGATACCCTTGGGGTTGATACCCTTGGGGTTGCCATCCTTGAGGTTGCCATCCTTGAGGTTGATATTGATACTGAGGTTGACTTTGGGGTACATATTGAGGCTGGGGTTGATACCCTTGAGGTTGCCCCCCAGTCACGAATGAAGTACCTTGAGGTTGCCCCCCAGGCATTAACGAAGGTTGCCCCCCAGGCGGTAATTGGCCACCTTGAGGTTGGTTAATGGGAGTTGAACCTGACATCATATAAACTTCACCTATACTCAATGGTACATTACCACTGTTTCCAACTAATAACCCATGATCAACAGGTTGAGGAGATGCTCCCGCAAAGGTACCAGAAAGTGATTGATACCCAGTAGGAACAGAAGGACCGCCATGTAAAAATGATTCAGGACTTTGTGAAAACACAGATGACTGACCAGACATATTTACAGGAGAATGAATTCCTCTAGGTGGAACCGGAGTACGAGGTGTAGAAAAACCTACTGAGTTGTCTAAAAAATTGGTTAATGCAAGGTACCAAGATTCACTTCTAGGAGGACTGTAAAAGATGGATTCACGCTCCCTTAGATCAAGGGTAATTAGATCTTCAGAATCAGAAACGCCTATTTCTTCCTCTGGAACAAGTTCTTCTATAGCAATTAATCCAACAGGAAGATTTTCGGTGATAATTCTTTCTATTCTTGGTGAATCAGGAACACTAGGAGTTGGAGTAACAGGTTCTGAAATTTCAGGTTCTTCGCCTGTTTCACTGGCAGATGAAAAACTACCAGCAAGCTCGGAAACTGTAACAGCTTCGGGATTGTAACCTGTTTCTAAACTTTGGTAATCTGGATGGACTACCAAGGAAGATTCTCCTTCTTCAGGTGATCCTACTCTACTGCCACTAGGAGGAGTTACAAGGACTTTTAACCCTTCTAAATTACCTGGGTCGTCTCGAGGAGGGGATCCCCTAAGTCTACGGGATCTTCTCAACAATTCGGCCACAGAAACAACTTCAGGAGACTGGCCCGCAATTCGACGGGACCTTCTCGGTAATTCCGCCACAATTAAAGATTTTAACTACAACACACGAAAACAAAGTAAAAAATTTCAAATCAAACCACCTAAAGTCTTCTAAAGAACCAATCAAATTTGAAGCACACGCCTAAATAATCTAGAGCGTCAAACCACACACAAACAGTAGTCTTCCGGACCAAAAACGCTAGTTGGTGATTAGGCCCAACCTCGCAGGATTCAGTACAGAAATAGTGGGTGGAACAGTTACCCCGGCAACCTGCTTAATGAATAGACTGGACCAAGTTCCTCCACTTTAACCGTCTCGAAGTGAAGCGAACCCCCCAGAAAATCCAAGTGAGTATAACCGACGTCTGCTCCAGGTACAGTGGGACCTTCCCTCCACCGTCACCTTGGGTAGAATCCTAGATATTATGGCCACTAAGGTTACCAATCACAACAATTACACCTGGGGGAACAGTCTAAACTCCGACAGCACGCAAGGGCAGAGTAGCAAGCTCCAATCCCCTTACCGGCTCCTTGACAACAATCCAAGGTTTACCGATAAGTGACCCCTGGCTCCTCGACAATGGTTAATCCGAGGTTTACCGTTTGTAATACGTACTGCCTGGCGTCGTTCCCAACGAGGGAGGAATGATCCCCTCACTGGTTCGGACACGAGCTCGTGCTTCTCCTTTAAGAGGAGCTTTCCCAGAATGTAACTGAAACAATTGGATTTGTTCTACTCAAGATAGACTATCTGTTTGGTTTTGTAGTCTTGGAGAGTTAAGTACTCACCTACTCCAAGACCCTAGCCTAAGCTATGTTGGTGCTTCAGAGCCCTAGAAAAATAAAGATTACTAGATTGATTTTAATTTAAGCGTTACTTTTAAGGTTGTTTCTTAAGTCAAAAGGTGATGGAAATGAAACCAGTGGTGTGTTGACTCGACTCGAAACCACTACAAAATGCACCTAGAATGATTTATCCACTACTTTACTTTTTCGATGAATTGCTTAACTAAAAAGTTGAGAGAATGCAATCTTTATAAAAGCAACTTCTTAATTGAAGACAATCAAAGAAACAATTCGTTTTTCTTTTCCAAGCATAAAAACATAACTTCTCTTTACATACACGAAAAAACTCTTTTCTTCTTTTGAAAACAAAAAGCTACTTGAAACAAGACTTTTTAAGAAGATGTTTTTGTATTTTTCTTTTAATAAAGCAAGTAAATCTAATGTAACCAAAAATCAATCTTAACAACTCTTAAAATCTATGAAAATGCACTCATAAGCAAACTAAAGGCAAATTTACTCTAAGCAATCTTAACGAGGCCAAAACTAACAATGATTATTTCTAAGGTGTTTTACTTGATCACAATCAAATCAAGGACTAGCTTATTGCAGAATCAAAAACTAGCCAAAACAAAACTCTAATCTTTTTGTTCTTTTTGTAAAATGGAAATCAATACTTTATAAACAAGTAATTCGAAATTTGACCCAAAACAACTCAAATGGCAAGTTGCTCACAAAAGGAGACTTTACGACAGGCCTGACTTCTAAGAAGGTTGACTAACCAGAGAGATCTAAGGCTGGACAACTTTCTACTATCAAAGTCACTACAAAGCCTTTCCAAAAATCAAACCCTAGGTCTAAACTTCGTTGAAAACCACTAAAACACTCAAAGCTCACAAAACTAGTTCAGGTGAAAATTCTTGACAGGGTACTAAAGGATCTGGGCAGAAAACACTAAGGAAAAACAAAATCTAAAAGCAATTTAAAGCAAAAATGGAATTTTCTTAAGTTTTACAGGAAGACGCAGGCAACCCGTTGTCACAGGTGCGGCCCCGCTCTGTGCAGACGGCAACAGCGCGTCCAAAGACGCACTGTGCAGTACTAAGAGGGTGCGTCCTTCTGGAAAAATGAAGAAAAACCAAATCTAACTAAATCTAAAGCTAAGCCACCCAAATACTAATTCTCACAGTCAAAAACCAGAAAATAAAAATGATTTTCTCAAAGCAAAGTTCATATAAAGGAAAAGACTCTCTCATTAATGGATCCCCAGCGGAGTCGCCAATTTGTCACACGGAATCTGTCAAGGGTGCGGACACGACTGACCTTCCTAGAAGTCTAAGACATTCTAATGACAAACAAGACAAAATGGAGTGATCTTTCTCTAAATACACCTTTTACAACATGAAAACTACAAGTGTTTAGGCTTACCTTATTCCAAAACGCTGTTGTTGAAGTCCGTTCTTGACGATCCGGATGAGCTCCTCCTTCAAGTCAATTCCTGCAACCACAAACAATCAAACAATTACCAAGCACTTGCATTTCATATAATAAAACATATATTCAACATGCAGACCAAGGAACACATGAAATAACTCATTAACACAAGCTATTGAGAAAAATAAACCAGTTTGTATTAATAACGAAACAAAGAAACTCTTACAACCTGGCCTTGGTGTTGTGCAAGTTCCTCCCAGGGTCCATCAAGGGTTTTCCTCTACTTTGACAAAGCTCACCCTCTCCCAAGTAGAATCAAGTGAAGACAATCTCTCCTCACAAAGGCTCTAATGGAAGACCTAAATCCTGCAGCATTTACCCAAAGAAAATGTATAGTTCCAACCTCCTCTCCTTCTGGCTCAATGCCTTTATTTATAGTGCTGTAAAGAGGTTATTCAGGTCCACTATCAATGGGATCATCCCCCTCTTTGGGTGGGATAGCTCCCTTATTGATGGGATTAGTTCCCCCTTAATAGAGATACATGAACCAACTGGAGGCGCATCCATTTCATCAAACCGACCTCTAGAATGTTCTAGAAGTAACCACAAGTAACTTTTTCAAGATAAAACTCGCGCATTTTGCCTTTTACAGAGGGACGCACCTGTCCCTTAACATACAGAGCGTCCATGGACGCATATTTTGTGAACAAGGTCAGCGTCCCCGCAGGTAAGGCTAGAGAGAACCTGCGACCCCAGAGATAAACATAGTTTTTACAAGACTTTCTCTCTTCTTTGAGTTTGAGATGGATAACAGAGGCATGAGACTTGCCTAAGAGGGTAGCATGACTGTTGATTTGAGCCATACTAACTGTAAGTAGTCAAGGTGACATTTTTTAGTGTAACATTCCTTCCTGCGGTAAAGGAACGGGTAAATTGCCCCCATGTTCATTGGAGTCTGTGCTTACGAAAAGAATTTGGACGGTGTCATCCTTGTTCTCTTCAGTGACTGTATCATCTGAAGACGGAACCTCTGAAGGCAAGACCAGGTCAACTGCCACCTCGACCTTTTGACTTTCGTCTGGTATGGGTTCAGATGGTTTGTCTTCAATGATAGATGCTTCAGCTGACCACCTGAGCGGGTCGGCCGTATTTTCAACTAGTGACGGACTCGACAAGAGTTTTTTATATCCAGGAGGAAGTCGTAACGGTGAGACCGGACGATCATCCAAAACTCTTTTAGCCTCATCTAAGAAGGGACAACGGTGAATGGCATGATCGCCTTCGCACAGTTTACAAGGAAATCTATATTTTCCTTTTTGTCCTGGGGCTTCACTTTCACTAGTCGATGGTGTGTTTTCAACATGATCACCAGAGGTTGACGACACCGAGATGTGCAAACAAGGAGACCAGTCCCTTAAGATCCAAGGGATGCAAGGACAATCTCTATGATAGTGGTCTCCTTTGCAAATGACACATGGCGATTTAGGCCTGGTCGGTGCAGTGTGTGGATTTTCGCTAGACGACGCTCGTTTGCCCCCATTCACTTTTGTCTCATCCTTTTTCTTCTCTTCCTTCTTCTTCTCAGGTACTTGACTTTTGGCTTTACCAGCCCCATCAAGCGAAGAGGAAGGAGGAGAGGAAGAATTGGAGGAAGTAGAAGGTTGGTGGGTAACTCTGGAATCATCTAGTTGCTGACTCAATTGTTCAGGAATTGTGGTGTTCTGAATGACAGAGGTTGAGAAGAGCCATACAGGCAAGCCGATTGTCAATCCTGGAAGCGACAATGTGGCCATATGGGGTGCACCAACATCTCCCCAAGAGGAGAAGGGACTAGGATTTCCTCCAAGGGGAATTCCTTGGTTGGTGGATTCCATTTTCTCAACCCAAGATCAACGTAGGAAAGGGTAATGAATATTCCGTTTAAAATAAATTTTAGACGCTTTGACACAACTTGTTTTTTCAATTTTTAAGAGTCGAGAAAAAACAAAAGATGACTCTAGTCTCCTTCGATTTTTAATGAGCCTGAAGTGACAAGTGCTTAGATGGACCTTTTCTGTTAAAGAGTCTGAAAAGGAACGAAAGGGATTGCTCTGGAAATCTAGGTAGAGGGATTACCAAACCAATCGCAAAACTGCAGAATACTTTTTACGGTACGGCAGTCAATCTTCCCGAATGCTGTGTTCAGTGCATTGTGATCGATAGGGCGGCTGATCCGAATGGAAAATGGCATCAACCCATGGTACTCATCCACCCATATTATTCATCAACCCATGGAATTTACCCATGGTATTGTAAATGGCATCTGCCCGTGGTATTCTAAAATCCACCCATGGTATTCATTCACCCATGGAATTGACCCATGGTATTATAACTGGAAAAATACTATAAGTAACAAGTCACATTTTGTAAAAGGACAGATTGTCTGCCACAATGTAGCCTTTACAGTTCAGAGGCATGTAGCCGTCGCATCTCTTCTCAGAGATAAGCTACCACCACCCTAGCTGGTTTATTTCCTTTACCATTTTAAATAAAAGTTTCTTTGTGGTTTTGTTTATTGGGCATTCTCCTCTCTCTTTTTTTCTTCTAGCATTTCAATTTTTTTCAGATCTTGGGGGCCTCCTCCCAAGATCCGGATCAGCGGCAGACACGGCTTCCTATGGATAAAGGATTAAGCCTATTGTGGTCTCCCAAAATATACTCGACGGTACGTGGGAGCACAAGTCCGTACTGGCACTTATCGTCTCAAAGTGGAGGAATCACCCAACCATCAGTGAGAACAATAGTTACCAGGCTTTACGACGTCGGAATACGTCTCTAGCCTAGACTTCTAAATGTTGTGCGTTAGGTTCCAAAGCATTGGTAGATTCATTGAATTTATTTTATAGTTGATCTTGTTTATGAAGTTTGCCTTTTAGGTTCACCGCGAGATGTAGATGTAATTCCTAAAATGCAATCTAAGATGATAAACAATCTTTTTATCTTCTTTGTGCAATGAAAATCCTAGCTACTAAGGAAAGAAAGACATAATTCTTTCACAAAGAGCAAAGAGCACACTCTAAATGCACTTTTCCTAAATCAAACCAATCAGGCTGTCTAAATGCAAATGCACATGCATGTATTTGTTTTCGACTTTCTTAGTATATGAATGATAAGAAGAAAGTTGATGCACAAATCTGAATTTCTTTTCAAGCGACAAATATCAACAAGTTTCTTTTCGAAATAAAAAATGGAGACGATCACAACACCTTACGATTTTGAAATGAATACTTGTTTTTGACACTAGAAAAATTACAAATTCAGACCAAAAACAATAGTAACAGGATAATCGACTATCAACAGCAATCAAACTCTTTCCTATGATTGAAATCGACACTTGCGACACTTTCAAATCAAAGGATGACAGTACGATTATGTTACTTTTGCAAAGGAGAACTGAAAATGACTCAACAAACACACAAAAACATTTACAATTCTTTTGTACAAAGGAGGCAGAATAACAGCAAGGAAAAGGGGTTTCAAACAGAGATATACTGATCACTGGCAGCAAAATTCATGAATAGAACTGGAAAGAATGAATCACAGAAACCAAAACTGCACAAAGCCTAGCCTGATCAGCGCACCTGTAACACAGGGAATTTGAAATGCAGCGCACCTTCTACACTCGGGAAGTGCGCTGAATTTCAGATTCTCAGAACAGTACCTGCGTTGGGCCAGAAACGAGACTTTGCTTGGGTTCCGGGTCACAATTTGCAGTTCAGTTCATGGGTTTTGGCCGAGCAAAAGGTAATCAGTAATTCAACAATTAGGGGTAGATCTAAGGAGGATCTAAGAGCTATCACAAGGGAAATTAGAGAGTTTGTGAATCAGTTGTTTAAATCGTAAACAGATCCTAGATATGGACTGAAGTGGCATTTATCTACTTTGCATTTGCTATGGAAAATGCAGTTCGAATGCTACCTGGCACAACTTCAGACTCCGTCTGTAAGTTTATGAAATAGACAACAAGGAAGATAAACAAACAAACTAATTCATCCCCACCGGAGTCGCCATTTTGTTACAGGGAAAAGTGTCTACTCAGAACTGCTTATCCCACTAAGGTGTGATAGCTACCTTAGAAACAAACAAAGTAAAGCTACTTTCGTTTTTCCTTTATAAAATATAGATAGAGAGGAACAAAGAAGACCAACCTCTGTCTTGCGCTAATCTCTTGGTTTGATTCCTCTCTTCCTTGATAGTCTTTCGCTACTTGTTCCCTTGCACGCCCAGCTTCAAAGAGTACCCATAAGATCACAGTAGCATAGCACTATACAAAGACATGGATCTATAATCATAAACAATCTAGGATCAGATGTAAATTGACCATACAAATGCAGCAAACATAAATGACACAAAAGTATGGAGGAAAACTTGAATAGCTTTTATTGATAAACAAGAAAAAGCCAAGAGGAGTTACAACCAGTTGTTCTGACCCAGCATCAACCTCTTAGCAAGGAAGCCCCTCTTCACCTCATAGAAAGCTTAGATCACCCAACAATCTGATGTTTGTCTCAAGAAACCAACATCAATTCCTTACAATATGCAAAATTCCAGCCTCTGGATCTCTGGGATGAGGGATCCATATATAGATATCTGTAAGGGAGATGAGTCAGCTTATGATTTGATTAGTGTCTTCTCTCTGATAGTTCTTGCTTCCACTTGGAGATTGATGATCTCTTACTCATCCTTGGTCGAATTCAGAGAGGCAAGTGTCACAGGAGAAGTTTCTGGAAGCTTCCATTGCCTCTCCACCTCGCGGAATGACACTGCCATTTGTCATTTCTCACCCATCGCAACCCATAGAAGGCCTTTTTGAAATGCAACGCACCCACACAGAGTACTTAGGTGAGATGCAATGCACTTGGCCTATGGAGCAGCTGAAATGACCCTGTTTTGACCAATTCTGAGCAGTTTTTCATGGAGAACTTTTGGGAGAAGCTGTAATCAGTTGACCTTGTTCCTTTAGGGGTTATAACAACACTTTTAGGGACTTAGGAGCCCTTGGTTTATGGACATTTCATGCTTGGGGTTGCAGTGCCCAAAAATGTCTATAACACTTTGTACAACAAGTAGGTCTCTTGGACTTCCACGTTACATTACATTGATAGATAGTATTTCCCACAGTAGGGATGTGGATGACTTGACTCATAACATGATTCGACATGACAGTGCTAGTACATTTGTGCTGTTGTTGGTGTGCATGTCGAGCTGCATTGTTGTTGGGTGATGGATGTCCTCATGGTGTGTCACAACTTCACCTCCACATGGAAAAGTGCGCGAAGTCTTCGATGGTCGTTGGTTCGCTTGATGTTGCTTTTGCACGTTACTCCTTACTTGTATGTTGGAAGGCTTGACATGCTCATCTTTTCGCGAAAGGTGCATGTTCATCCATTCGTCCATTCATGAGCACATCTTTGCATGATCATCTGTTTGCAAGCACATCTCTTTGCATGCATCGTTTGTTCATCCATTGGTGAAACTGTCCTTCTACATGTACTCCCTTCATTCATCCCATTCATCGTCGCACCATGTTTTTTTGTGTACCTGTTCCTGCAGTCACTCATGACAAGACAACATCAAATCCAAAAACCTCCTAGTCTACCATGATACATTATCATTTCAAATGCAAGTGACTGGGAGAGGCAACAAGGTTGTGAGGTGGGATGGAGGCTCCAGGCACTGCTGATGAAAACTGCACAAGAGTCACTCGGTGATGAAGATGGGAAATCTGGATCAACAATGACTGTCTACGAGGTCTAGCTCAGCTAGAGCACAAAACTGTGGAGTTTTTGAGGGGAACAATTTGGGCTGCAAGAAGGCTAGGCAGGAAAAATCTGTGTAGTTTCTGGAATGAGTGCGCAGTGGGAGCTTGGTAGCCAAAACTACACAATTCCTGGAGGGAACTGGCAGTTGGTTGCTGGGAAACTAGTAGTAAAAACTGTGCAATTCCTGCATAGAACTGACATTTTTGTGTTGGGTCACTGGTAGCAAAAATTGCATAATTCCTGAGGGGAACTAACAATCAGCTACTGGAGCTTGGTAGCAAAAATTGCTCAATTCTAGGAGGGAACTGATAATTTGCTGCCGAGAGCCACTGCCAGGAAAAACTACGCTGATGTTGGGAGGCTAGCCTGCTAATCACCTCTGTGCAGTTTTTGAGCTGAGCGGATTGTTGGGCAACACAGAGCTTTCTCATGAAAGCTGCACAATTTTCTGGGTGAGCTATCAGTCGACTGTCGAGAGGCCTAGTTGGAAAAACTGTGCAATTTTATGAGGGAGACAGGGACGGGCACTAGGTGTCTGTCTGTCCTGTCTGTGAAATTTTCTCAGTCAGCGGAGCGAGCAAGGTCTGCAGCCTCTACACAATTTTTTAGGTGAGTGAGTCCCGAGGTGGCTGTGGGGTCAAACTCTCCAGTTGACCAACATGAAGGCAGATTAATTTTCTTGCAGGCAACGCAGATTGAAATGACTTGCTTGTTGCTTCTGCACTATTCTAGGTGATATTCGATTGAGTCGGTGGTGGGGTGATGGTCCGACTGTCAGAGGGGATTCTAGTCGTCAAAACTTCAACAAAATGACTAAGTGTGTGAATGAGTGAAAGATGCATATGTTACCGCGCAAAGACACACTTACATGACTCAATGACCAGATGACTCAAACAATCGAGACACACATGTTCAACATGACTAACCAACGGTACAAGTGAAAAGCACGACACTTGTGATTGATCATTGGTTGACCGTGACAATGCTTGCACGACAGTGAATGTGACTCCATGTGAGTGCAAAAGCTGTTTTCATAGTGAACACAACAAGTACATACGAAGTGAAGACTTTGAGCATGACCAGAACATGTTCACAAGCATGACTTTATTTTACTTTTCTAAGTCATGTCTCAATGAGACTACCTCATTTTATAGTCTCCCAAAGTAAGCTTCCTTCTCACCTAGCTGATTGGTTAACTTTCCATTCATTCCACTAGATTCTTCTTGTTGAGCATTTAGATCAACTAATGTTTTGCTCAACCTTTCATTGTCAAGCTCATAAATTCTCAGTTGCTCCTCTTGCTTGAGATTTTCCTCTAATAGGTCCTTGATCTCTTTTAGAGCCAAGGTCAACCTATTTATAGAAAATATTCTTTCGTCTAGATCCTTTTCTTCACTACCAGAGGTGCTAGCTGAGTTACCATAGAGATCTAAAGCCATCTCTATGTCCATGGAGTCTTCCATAGGTCTAAGGGTTATCCCTTCATCATCACTACTTGGGGTATTCTCATTTTCTCCTATGGATGAGCACACTAGGAATCTCTCTTCTTCCTCTGAGGATTCCTCTTTTTCTATTGCTACTAAAGTGGATCTATCTTCATTACAATTACTAGATACATATCTATCTCTATCTCCTAATGATACACATGTACATCTTGATAATGAAGAACCTATCTCTTTTCACTCATCACACAACAATAGCTTACCTTCTAAGAAGCAACATATCCCTTTGGAGACTTATTCATCACCACCAGGAGTGTGATGAGCAACAACTTCTCCATGTTCTAGTTCATTGCTAGAGCAGCAGGGCTCCTCAACCTCTTCTTGAGCCACATGGATATCTCCACCATATAGACATGAAAGTCAGTCAAAAACTTCCTTTGTTGACTCATGATGCCTCACTTTATCAACATCCGACTTAGATAACCCCTTCATGATAATCTTTTGGGTTTCTTCATTCTTCTCACTCTTTTCTCCATTCAATACATAGAGCCACATATCAGCATTCAAGGAAATTAAATAGGTTACCATTCTAACCTTCCATATTTCATCACAGAGCTGATGGCCTGATATTTATAAAGATGGAACTCCTTCTACTATTCGCCAAGGTCAATTACCCATTGTTTCCCTTTCATCTAACTTCTAGTGATTAAGCTATTCATGAAGGAATGTGGCTCTGATACCAATTATTGGATAATAATGAGAAGGGGGGGGGGGGTGAATCAATATTAAGGCTAATTTTTATTTTTTATGCCAATTTACTTTTCTGAATCATACTTGGAAACCATCCATATAATGAGAAACAATATAAAATCAACATACAATCACACACCATGAGCATCATACACCTGAGACACAAGGTTTTATGTGGAAACCCTTTCGGGAAAAAAACCACCAAATCCTGTTGTTGTTATTGATGTAAATAAGAGAATCTACTCTATTACATCAATTTGTTTTGTGAGCACCCACTCACATGAAGCAACCACTCACACGAAGCACCAACTCCCTTTGATTTTTTGCTAGCACTGACTAACAGGAAGCACCAAATCCCTCCTTTTGTAGACACCTCTCTAGCTTACCAGAAGCACGACGTGAGGCACTGACCTCATGGATTTTTTTCAATCATGAACTTGCAACTCCTTAGATTTTTGCAAGCCAAATTGCAGAAGGCACCAACCCCCAAGCCTTCTCAAGCACACACTAAAGATGGAAGCACAAAATTCTAGTATGTAGGCACCAACCCACACTCAAATAGGAACTGAATTTTCTCTATATTTTGGCAACCACTCTACCTAATAACAACTTTGTTCTCTCTACTCACTCTGTAGTAGCCCACTGATCTTCTCAAAAATAGTCACTCATTGAAGTCCATGCAACTCTATTCTTTGGTCTTCATCAGTAGTTACTCATCTCTCAGCCTTTTTCTCTCCACAGTACAAGCTCAACTCTCAACCTTCTCTCTCTGCACAGGCACCTTCAGCCTCTCTTGTAGCACAAGAACTTTCAACCTTTCTCACATAGCACATGCAACTATGACCTTCCTCACTCAACACAGACGGCTTTGGCCTTGCTCACACATCACAAGAAACTACAACCTTTCTCACACGGTACATGTTACTACCTCCTTCAACATAGAGCACACATGAAACTCCCACCTTTCATACAACAACGCTACTCTCGGGGTCTCTTACCTCTACATAGGCACTCTCAGCCTTTATCTAAAGAATAAGCTCTTAATTAGCCTTACACAATAGTGCACTCACACAGATATGTTCTGCTTAGATCACTTGCAACTATGCTGCTTTCCCCCACTTTTCTCATATGAGCTCCTGGGTTTTGTTTCTTTGTTACCCCCCCCGATCGATGCTGCCACATTGTCCTGTGTTCAAGTTGTGCAAGTGTACCTTGAAATGGATCTTCCATTCTACTGTTGTGTCTGTCTTGGTCTCTACCTCTGCATTAAGCATGAGAATGGGCAATTAGTAGTTTCTCCATACTGAGAATGAATTCTCAGTCCATGTGCACACTCCAACTAGGCACAGTCCTCTCTATGAATATATCTCTTATCACCAAGGCTCTCCATGCTTATTCATGTTTCACATGGCTTCGATTTCCTTCGACAGGGCTTCTCAAATATACTCAGGCATGACCTTCCTTGCCACTGTTGCATATCCTGTCTGTTTCCTGTCACAGTGCAGAAAAAAGAACGGCCTTACAGTCCTTGTGTTGGGTTGTGTTATATTATTTCCACTACTAGCCCTAGTAGTTAAGCCGGGGGTTAGAAAGGGGGCGGTCAGTCACCCCTTCATTGCGTTGGGCACAATGGGGGGGTAGCAGCCCACCCTGTTGGGGGTTTTGATGGGGGCAGTAGTCCCCCTCTACAAGGTCTAGGGCAATGCCCCAATTTTTTTTTTTGGACCCTATATGAAGTGGACGGACCTACCGATGGTTTTGTGCATGGATTTTGCACATGGTTTTGGGCGTGATGGTTTTTGGTCCATGGTATTTTGTAGATACGGTCAAGGGAACTATGCTTATGTTCTAATCCAGGGTTAATGGATTAGGGTTTATGGATGCTTCGGCATGTATATATATGTATTGTAACATTGAAAGGAACATAATTAAAAATAAATCTAGTAGTCCTAGTTTTGGGATCGAGGGGAAATCTTTGTGTATATTTGTTTTATGTGTTATGCCCTCGCAATTGTTTATTTTCTATTTTTTAGAATTCATATGCAGGTAATTTCTATGCAGGGTTAAAACCTACATTTGGTATCAAAGTTGTTTTGGCTTTAAGGGGATGCCTTTGCTGCTAAGGGGTTTTGCTCGGCCCTATGGTAGACCCTATTCAGTGGGAGATCTGCATGATCGATTCTTGTGGTGAAAGAAGATGGAGAGTAGTGGAAAGATAGAAATTGAGAAATTTAATGGTCAGAGTTTTGAGCTGTGGAAACTCAAGATGGAGGATATATTGGTGGATAAAAATCAGTGGATTGTAGTAGATCCCAGTACTAAACTAATCATAATGTCCGATGAACACTCGAAGAAGTTGGATCGGAAGGAAAAAATCATAATACAATTGTGTGTCTTAGATTTAGTATTATTGAATGTATCAGGGGAAGCTATGGTGAAGGCTTTGTGGGACAAGTTAGGGACTTTGTACCAATATAAGTCTCTGGTGAATAAACTGTTCTTACGGAAAAAGCTATATAACCTGAGGATAAAATATGGAAACTCAATGACAGAGCATATGAACACATTTAATACTATTGTAAGCCAGCTATTATCTGTTGATATTAAAATTTCAGATGAAGATACGTGCATCAGTTTTTTGTGCTCTCTACTAGATTCATGGGATAGTCTGGTTTTTACAATAGGTAGCAATGCAACTGCCTTGCAGTTTAATGAAATAGTCTCATCCTTGCTGATGGAGGAGATGACATAGAAAAATATGGAGAACCAAAATGGTGATGCCTTGTCTGTACGAGGACGGTCCTAGAACAGAAACAAAAATAAGTCCTCGAGTGGGAGATATAAATCTAGATGGAGATCTAAATCTCCAGGAAAACCTATAAAGGCGTGCTGGAAATGCGGAAAGGAAGGGCACTACAAAAGGGACTATGAATCTAAAGCTCCTAAGAAAGGAAAGAGATATGATGATGCTCCTTCTGCAGAGGCAAAAACCACCTTAGATGAAGGTGGGGATGTCTAATTGGGTTCTTCTTCAAGTACACATGTAGATCATGAGGCATGGTTGATTGACTTAGGTGCATCCTTTCACTTCACTTCCCATAGAGAGTGGTTATGCAATTATGAGAAATATGACGATAGTGATGTCTTCTTAGGGGATGACAGGAAGGATATAATCATTGGTTATAGAAAAGTCAAGTTGAAGTTGCAAGGTGGAAGGATTAGAATACTTCCAGGTGTTCTGCATAATCCGACATTAGCCATAAATATGATTTCTGTAAGCAAGTTAGATGATGTAGGTGTAAAAACAATGTTTGAGAAAGATACCTGCAAGATGGTTAGGGGAGCACTGGTATTGAAGCGGGGAGTTTGGATTGAAACTCTGTACAAGTTGCAAGGTAGCACTGTTATTGATGGGTGCAACAGTTTTGTGGTTCCTGAAAGTGGAGTAGAAAATCTAGTGGTCTCTGGAGAAAAGACCATGCTATGGCATCAAAGGCTTGAACATATTGGAGAGAAGGGCCTTCAAATACTTCATGATAAAGGTATGGTAGAAGGTATGTCTAATAGCTCTCTGAATTTTGATTTCTATGAAAATTGTGTATATGGGAAGTAGAATTGAGTGAGTTTTCCCTCTAGTTGTAAGAGGGCGAAACAAAGATTAAAGCTTCTGCACAAGGATTTGTTTGGACCTGTGTCGGTTCCTTCACTGGGTAAGTCTATGTACTATGTATCATTTATAGATGACTTCTCAAGGAATACATGGATATACTTCCTCAATAATAAATCTGAAGTCTTTGACAGGTTTAAAGAATTTGAGACTCTGGTGGAAAACTAGACAGAGAAGAAGATAAAGGTGTTGAGGACAGGTAATGGTGGATAGTTTTGCAAGAAGGAATTTCAAGAGTTCTGTAAGAAGTGTGGTATAGCACGACAAAAGACTACTCCATACACACCTGAGAAAAATGGAGGTGCAGAAAGAATGAACAAGACGTTGATGGAAAGGGAAAGAAGCATGCTCAGTGGTGCTAGGTTAGGACAAGAATTCTAGGTAAAGGCAGTGGAGACTGCATGTTACTTGGTCAACAGATCACATTAGGGGATTTTTGAGGTCTAAAATGGGCCTCCTAAGAAAAATGTACAAACAAAATAAACTTTATAAGAACCAATAGGATTCAAGATGATGATGTCAACCATGGGGGATGATTCGCCATTTTTGGAGTAAAAAAGTACAAAGATTAAAAAATAATAAAATAATAAAACTACTTTTTCAACTCGTATTTTCAACTTATCTCCCTAATATTTTACTCAAATTTTTAGCGTGAGTACTCATTGGATGCAAAATTTAATTCCTCATCCAAGGAGTACCCATGTTCCATACTTTCGATGGACCCTACTACATGAAAATGAGAAATACATGAAAAAATGTGATTGCAATCACATTTTTCATGCATTTCTCATTTTTCATGTAGGAGGGTCCATCAAAATTATGAAACATGGGTACTCCTTGGATGAGGAATAAAATTTTGCGTCCAACAAGTGTCTTCGCTCGAAATTTGAGTAAACCCATAGGGAGATAAGTTGAAAATATGAGTTGAAAAATAGTTGTTTTTTTTCCCTCTAAGATTTGATGATGTAATCTAATCTTATTTTTATTATTTCCGCTATTATTTTATAATTTCCTTAGGAGGCCCATTTTAGATCTCAAAAATCCCCTAATGCCTTCATCAGCATTGGAGGATAAGACTCCACAAGAGGTATGGACTGGTAAGAAACCTTCTCTTTCACATCTGAGGGTATTTGGATGTGATGCATATCTCATGTTCCAAAGGAGAAAAGAACAAAGTTGGATAGTAAATCTGAAAAGTGCATCGTTATTGGGTATATGAATGGTTTAAAAGGTTATAATCTTTGGAACCTAATAATAAGGAAGGTTTTGTACAGCCGAGATGTGGTGTTTAGAGATGTGAAAGATGTTATTAAACATGAAGTCCTACCAAAGGAACCTAATAAGATAGAGTTTGAGCTAAAGGAGGAAGAATGAGACTCTACATCAGAATAGGAATCAAAAGATGAAGAGCCACAAACTTCGGTTGTGAGAAGATCAGTTCGAGAAAGAAGGCATCTAGAAAGGTATAGTCCATCTTCTTTCTGTTCAAATTTTTCTTTATCTATTACTAATGATGATCCCATAACTGTGAAGGAAGCAATAGATTCAGAGAATGGAAAAATCTGAAAAGAGGCCATGGTTGATGAAATGGCATCTTTACACAAAAATGAGGCTTGGGATTTGGTGAATTTTCCGGCTAGAAGGAAACCCATTGGCAGCAAATGGGTGTTCAAGAAGAAGATGAATGCAGAAGGAAAGGTGGAGAAATACAAAGCTCGGTTGGTAGGAAAAGTTTATTCACAGGTGTCGAGAATTGATTTTGGTGATATTTTTTCTCCTGTTGCCAAGGTAAGTTCTATTAGATTACTTTTATCTGTTGTTTCTACTTTTGATTTTGAGGTAGAACAGATGGATGTGAAGAAAACATTTCTTCATAGGGATCTGGAAGAAGAGATCTATATGAAGCAACCTAAAGGCTTTGTAGTGAAGGGTAAGAAAGAACTGGTATGAAAGTTAAAAATGTATTTGTATGGGTTAAAACAGTCACCAAGGATGTGCTATTAGAAATTTGATACATTTATATGGGGACTTGGCTTCACTAGAAGCAAATCAGATCACTGTGTGTATTTTAAATTAATTGGTGACCATTTTATTTATCTGGTCTTGTATGTGGATGATATGTTGCTGGTTGGAAACAAAGAAATTATCGAAGATTTGAAGACCAAATTTTCCTCCGAATTCAACATGAAAGATCTTGGTGCTGCCAACTATAATTTGGGCATGGAAATTAAATGAGATCAGGAAAGGAGGAAGCTCTGGTTAAACCAGAGGAAGTATGTTGAGATAATATTGCAGAGGTTTATTATGTAGGATAGTAAACCGGTGAACATTCCTATTCCTGTAGGTGTAAAGTTATCTGCTGAACGGTGTCCCAAGACACAAGAAGAGGAAGAGGACATGTCCCGTGTTCCATATGCAAGTGCAGTCGGTAGTCTGATGTATGGAATGGCTTGTACTAGACCGGACATTGCACATGAAGTGGGAGTATTGAGCATGTTTATATCAAAACCAGGGAAGGAGCATTACACAACAGTGAAGTGGGTTTTCAGGTATTTGTGTGGCACTAATGGTTATGGTTTGTGCTACCAAGGAAGACTAGGATTGGAAAAAAAATTGGACATATTTAGCTTTGTTGATGCAGATTGGACTAGAGATCTGGATCAAGGAAGATCTACAAGTGGTTATGTATTTAAACTATTTGGAGGTGCAGTTAGTTGGATGAGTAAGAGACAATTTGTAGTGGCACTATCAACTACAGAGGCAGAATACATGGCAGCCACTCATGCAAGCAAGGAAGCAATTTGGTTGCAAAGATTGTGTTCAAGTATGGGGTTAGTACAATGAGCTATAAGGGTAGACTGTGACAGCTAAAGTGCAATTTTCTTGGCAAAGAACCCTGCTTATCATTCAAAGACAAAGCACATAGATGTTCAGTATCACTTTGTGAGGGATATGGTAGAAGAAATAGTAAAGGTGCAAACTTTGAAGAATACTACAGATGCATTGACAAATTCTGTGAGCACTAAGAAGTTCTCTTGGTGTAGAGAAATAATGGGCATTGCAGCGCTGGATTAATGACTAAGCTCTCATGTGTAAAGAAAACAAAAAGTGGGAGAATGTTGGGTTGTGTTATATTCTTTCCAAAAGTAGCCTTAGAAGTTAAGTTGGGGGGTTAGAGGGGGGCAGTAGCCCCCCTCTACGGGGTCCGGGGCAACGACTTGGGGAAATTTTTTTTGGACCCTATATTAGGTGGGCAGACCTACCTATGCTTTTGTGCATGGATTTTGCACATGGTTTTGGGCGCGATGGTTTTTGGTCCATGGTATTTATTAGATATGGTCAAGGGAACTACGATTATGTTATAATCTAGGGTTAATGGATTGGGGTTTATGGATGATTCGACATGTATATATATGTATTGTAACATTGAAAGGAACATAATGAAAAATCTATCTGGTAGTCCCGATTTTGGGATCTACGGGAAAATATCTGTGTATATTTGTTTTATATGTTATGCTCTCGCCATTGTTTATTTTCTGTTTTTATAATTCGTATGCAGGTAATTTCTATATGGGGTTAAAACCTACATAAGGTCCAAATGAGCTTCTTGACAACGAATCAATACTTTGTCCAAGTTCTTCAAAGCTTGCTAAAATTCATCACCGTACATTGTGAAGTCATCCATATATACTTCCACACAGTCATGTATTAGATTAGCAAAAATAGCTAAAACAACTCTTTGAAAGGTAGCTGGAGCATTGTACAGACCAAAAGGAAGAAATTGCCAAGCATAAGTGCCCCACAAACATGTAAAAGTAGCCTTCTCTTGATCTTTTGGGGATATTTGAATTTGATTATAGCCACTGTACCCATCCAAAAAATAGTACTTTTCCCCCGATAATGTATCAAGCACCTGATCAATAAAAGGTAAATGAAAATAGTCCCGCAAGGTAGCTTTGTTCAACTCTCTATAGTAAACACAAATTCACCATTTCCCATTTTTCTTGGGAACTATGACCAAGGGAGATATCTATTTACTACCAGAGATAGGATATATAAAATTTTCACTTAACAACTTTTGAAATTCATCTTTAACAATTTCTTTTTAGAGCTGGATTCATTTGCCTTTGTGGCTGCCTAATAGGCCTAACTCCTTCATTCATGTAAATGTGATGTACCTTTCATGTCTAAATAATCCCAAGAAAATGCTTCAAACTATTTTTGAACCTTATTTATTACCTTTTGTTCCTATTCTATACTTAATTCTGTACCAATGTACAACATTTTTCCAGTGCTGATTTCAACAGGTTGAACACTTGCTTTGTTTTTTTCTCCCAAGGTTTCCATAGTAAATGATGCAAACACAACAGGGTGACACATTTCCTAAAACTCATTGTTGAAAACATGATGATAATCATTAAAAGAAACATGATAATTAATGTGATTAATATCAGACATGAATTGCGACAAAACATGTTCTTTAGATTTTTCTTGAAGTCCTCTTGATTGTTATAGAGTTGATAAGGGGAGCATACCGTCTTCTTCCCCATAAAGATTCTCCAGCCAAAGAGGTATTTTAGTAGCCAATTGGGAAGATGGAAAAATAGTCAATGACTGATTTTGTGACCCATTAGAAATAGTCATTCCCCATTTATGCACCCAATAACAACATCAACAGTGGCCAACCAAGGTCACCCTAAGACTACTGGCTGTCTGGGATTAGAATTTTTTGGGGAAATTACAATGAAATCGATTGGATATTCCCAAGAAGATATTGTTACCACTATGTCCTCTAGGACCCCCATAGGTTTAACAATGGACTGATCTATTGACTCCAGCACTATGGGTGTAGGCCTTACTTCTTTTAGTTGTAATAATATCATGGTATCAATAGTCATGGCATTGATGGTTTCCCCCATGTCTACTAGATTATTGGGCAGAAGAGTTTCATTGATTTCTATGGTTACCACATGTTTCCTTGGATCATTATATTTTGGTGGTAAGCCGGATATCATTTTTGAAATTTGGCTAATTACTTTAATATTCTAATTTTTACTTCTCTTTCTTCCTAGATTTTTAATGAAAAGATCCTTAATGATTTTGGTATAAATAGGATTGTCTCTAATAACTTTCAACAGAGGAATTTTTATGCAGAGATTCCTCAATTTAGATTCCAATTCATAATCCATGGGAGCTTTAGTTTTCTTTACGAACAATCTCTCCGAATAAGGAGGCTTCCTAGGTTCTTCTGTGATTATTTTAACTCACTGTTTTTATCATTTTTTGTTTATTTATAAATTTTATTTTCGGGTTCTACATGGGGCTCCTCCCCCTGAATAATTATAGTTGATTTATTTTATTAACTTTTTTTCCCAATCTTAATTGAATTTCATTAAAAGGGAAAGCAATAATAACATATGTGGGAAAAGGTTGCAACTCAATATTTTGTACAGGTTAAGGAAGTCTATTATTAACATTGGCAATTGGTTGTATAAGAAGCTAAGTTGGGCAAGGAGGGTCGAGTGATTGTTGCACTTGCGATGAAGATGAATTAGAACTTTGAGGTAAAGGCAAGGGTTGTTGTGCTAGAAGTGGTAATGCCATTGAAGGTTGTTGATAATAGGATGAATTATATCTTTCTAAAATTGAGGCATATTAGGTGCATAAGGCATGCAAGGTGGACATTGGTACTGGGGGTATGCTTGGATTTGAGTTTCAAATGTATTCCCATAAGGACTTCCTCTTCACTCCTGGTTCCAAGGCAAATTTTGAGGTGGTTGAGTAGGCCATGACTAATTTTTGGCAAAACCTTGCATATTAGGATCTTGATAAACATTATGGTTTGGCGCTCTCCATGATGGTTTTTTGATTGTTTGAGGAAATTCACAGTCTCAGCCCCCCCTTTGTAAAATTGCTTGTAGTCCAGGAAGGGATGGGAATTTATTAGTGGCATGCTCCTGTATACAAATCCCACACACCTCTACCACATTGATGGGACATTCTCTTTCAACATGCTTACGATTGCATTTAGGACAAAACATTTCCAAGGCAACTTTTTCTTCTTCTTGTTTCTTTTTAATTTTTAGAGTATCTAGTTGGTCACTAATGGTGTTTAAGATATTTGTTTTAAATTTTTCCAGAAGGTTCCCCAGCTCAACTCTAGTGACACCACCTTGTATTGATTTTGGGTTTCTAGGCACATAATTCATTGAGTTGTCCCAGATCCTTTTTCCTACCTTAACTTGACTTATAGAATAGGTTCTACACAATTCAACTATTTCAGCAAAGGGTTTTTTTATAGATATCACTGGAACTTAGGACATTTAGTGTTTCAATGCACTCCTCCCTTAACCCCTTCAAAAAGACAATCTTAAAGGTTCTCTCGTCCAAGTTACCCACTCATGATTTGCAATGGTTATAGAGGAACCTCTCTAAGTATTCCTCCAAATTTTCATCCTCCATATGTTGCATCCTAAAGATATCGTTAACATCTCTACTTTTACAATAGTCTTGATATTGCTTAAGGAAGATAGAATTCATGTCATCCCATGAGTAAATGGCGTGCTCTCCCAAGCTCATGAACCATCTCAAGGCTGAGTCTTTTAAGGTGGAAAGGAATAGTTTAAGCTTGTGTGCATCATCATAATAATTATAGCTTCTACAAAGACTATCAAATTCAAACAAAAATGAATCAGGATCTTCAGAGGACATACTGTGGAAAAGTGGAAGAGATGCTAGGGGTATATTCTTCATATTGATATTTCTGGTGATGTCCAGAATAGGAAATACGAAGGTAGTTTCTACATCATCTTCTTGTTCCTTGGGTACCCCTCTTGGTCCATCTCTTTGGTCATTATTTCCTCCAATATTAATTCTGTCATTACCTCCAATGTGGTTTTTCCCATTATTTCTGTTTCCCTCTCCATTGTTGGCCACCTTTACTATAGGTTCAGAAGTAAGCTCTGGTATAGTGGTTCGGATGAAAGAAGATTCGACTAAATTGAGCCCAATATAACCAGGTCCCAAATCCCTTCGAGGTCCTCTTGCTGCAAATTCCACTTGCACCAATTATGTACCTACAACAGTTCCCAAGACAAATTTTCTTTGTTGTGGTATACTGCGAGGTTGTTCTTCCTCCTTTTGACGTGGTATTCTTTTTTATGATGCCACCTTGCTAGTGGAGCTTTCTCCCTCCTCTCTGATACCTACATAACGATTAGTTGGATTAGTTGGGGGTGTTTTTGTGGGACCAAATAATTCTGAAAATGATTTTGTGCTTGAAATAAATCTACCCTTACTATCCCTAGGCCTACCTTTACTTTTGCGCATAAGAAAAAGAAAACACTACATAAATTCACTAAAGACAACCAGACTTTGGAGCAACCCCACCATAGTGGATGCGTGGCTCTTCACTAACATCTTACTATACACTCTCTACCCTTTGATTATCTTGCAAATACTCACCACACATAAACTTTAAAGAAAATATTACCTGGACCGTTTGCAACTCCAAGGCAACGACACCAAAGATGTTAGGGATTTTATATGTCATTGGGTTCCATAAATTAAATTGTCATCTGGAGTTTGTAAAATTTGAGTTGCCCTGCATTCCGATTCAGGCCCCAAATAGCTCTAGTATGAAATTAAGTATGAAATGCTCAATTCTTATATCTAATGATCTCATATGGAAAAGCTGAAGTGAAGAAACCTATTTTACCCTAATCCAATCTATCTCATTCAAGATTCAAATCACTACTCTATTTTAACTATGACTTATTTAATTCAAGAACTCATTCAGAAATGAAACAGATAGCTATCATTACTAATGTTTTCAAACCAAGCTAACAATAACCTAATTCAAAATCATTACACAAGCTAATCCCCGAGGTTCTATGAATCAAAGGAAATTCAATGATAACTCAAACCAATCCCTATATGCTACTTGATTCAACACACTCAACTTCAAAAGACACAACTTGATTTTATAACTCAGATCTAATCCAAATGAATTCAGATAACTTTAATCTAAGTAAATAACTTTCTATGAAAAGGAGAAAATAACTAGTTATCTATTCAAGGAATGGTTACACTATACTTCAAATAAAACTCACACAGAAAATTGAAATGGCTATGTTGTAAATTCCACACAATTCCTAAGATATTAATGCACGGCCTATGGTAGCAAATAACATTTTGTCTCTACTGATTTTTTACATTCCACACAGAGCACAATGCTACAGGAGCCTCATCTCACTAGTATATATATATGATCATAAACAATGAAGGCACATTTCAATTTAAAACAAGATATTAAATTCGAAACATGACAATTGCTTCTCTTAAGAATTCGTTTTAAATTGAAAAGTTCCCTTTTCTAACCATTCATGACTATAAAAATGCAATCATGAAATTGAGCATGTATAGGAGATATTCATGACAATGTTCCTCAGCTTGTAAAGACTCAGCGAGAATATACTTGTTATTCTTTTCCATATTTATGAAAACAGAGTAATAGCTTATGTACAAAATGAAGTATTGAAATTCTGAGAACTATTTAACAAAACGATTCAGAAATGAAATGTGAATCTATTTACTGAATAAAAACACACTTCCTACATAATACAATGCTTACAAGACTCGATTCCAAGTCATGGTGGGCCCTTTCCACTACCCAGAGAAAGTCTTAAGCTAATTCAATACCTTATGAATCAAAAGACATAACAATTACATGAAAATAGAAGCCAAGACAATAACTATATTAAAGTTTCAATAAAACATCAGTTCAGGAGTTTGATCTTAATAGAGAATAATCAAGAAGTTGCGCCATAATCACCAGTTCGGCCTGAGCGTGTATCTCCTTATACAACACTATGAATGTATAAATTTTACATACAAAATATCAAGCTTTTTAAAGAGTTTAGCCGATGAAAAATGGTTACAACTGATTGACTGAGAAAATTAAAAATATAAAATCATAACTAAGTTAAGCCACGTGAAATCCCCTAGATAGCTTCACAGAGATTGCAGTCGAACTTATCCCGATCATAGCACTATCGATACAACCAATTCTATGTTTGAGAATAAGGAGGCTTATTTTGGGATGCCAAAGGTTTACTGGGTTCCCACTGCTGAGTAGAATACTGAATGAGGTTCAAAACTAAGTACAAAATTGTGGGTCCAAAAATGACTGCCTGTTGAGTTGTTGAGTGATGTGCTAGACTACGTGCTAGAGTGTTTGTTGACTTGTCCACACACTTCAATGTTTGTGAGTCCTTTTAAATATTAGTAAAATTAATTCAAGAGTTATAGGTTCATTTATCATCTACTTAAACCAATTAAAGAAATATGAAAAATATCACTAAGTAACAAATCTTACCTCCACTATAAAGTAGTGTGGTTTAGCTAGTGTGGAGTGGTTTTAGGGTACAAAAAGGGTAAAGTAGGGTAAATGATAGTAAAAGAAGTGGAATAGGATGTGAAAAATGGGTACAAAAGTAGGGAACAACACTGCTCTAGGGAAAAACAGATCATAATTGAACCATAGCTGAAGTTTTTTAACTATCCATATTTTTCTTTATTCAGTTGCTCTTTCATGTTTACCATTACCCTTTGACTCTGGTTGAATATCGTCGACTCTAGACATTCTAGAACATACTGCATATATGAATTATTCACCACATGAAGAGATGCATTGTCGGCCAACCTAACAATAATGAACATGATCGTTATTAAAAGAAAACATACTACATCCTTGATGTTGATTTTTCCGTCCTTAGTTTGTTGGGATCTCAATCGATAATGTGCACTAACATAATCTTTGACTATTTCTCCACCACTCCTTGAACTAATAAAAGAGACAAGGGCACCTTGCCTTGATATACTAGTTAAGAAATATATATCCTCTACCTGTATTTCCAGTGTATGTGCACCAATTTTGAATGCTTTCACTTGAAGATCCAATGCATGAACAAGATACCTCAATAACTCTATCTGCCGCCTCATACCAGGATTCCATAAGAATTTTAAGAGTGCACAATATCTTAAATCTTAGATTGTGGAAATATCATTACCTACAGTCAAATCTTGTTCTTCATGTTCTCTTTCCCTCCATATCAAAGCCATTTTGTTCCAATAGACACTTGCAACATCACAACGAGAATCATTAGGATGAATATCATGAAAAAGGTGATAATTTGAAGAAAATAAGAAAAATCAAGTTGGGATTGTGCCCAACGCACCCTCCTAAAGGCAGACAGTGCATTGCAATGCTGGCCTAGTGCAATTTCCTCCTGATCAATGTACCCTTCGACCTTCTAGGGGTGCGTTGGACATAGGTGTTATCGGGAAAAGTAGTGTCTATTTAGAGCTGCTAGTCCCACTAAGACGAGTAGCTATCTTAGAAACAAATAGGTTAAAGTTACTTGTGTTTTCCTTTATGAGAGATAGATGAGAGAGAAGCAGAGAGTACCAACCTCAGTCTTTCGCTTGGCTCCTTTCTTGTTTCCTCCCTCCTTTGACAGAGATTCGCCACTCTTTCCTTACTTGTCCTGCTTCAAAGAACACCTGTAGAGTCAAAGAAGATTAATACCATCAAAGCATAGAGATCTATAACCATAAACAATATAGGATCAAATGTATATTAACCATACAAATGCATATATCAATACAAGATTCAGAGATCTACAAGAATACGGAGGGAAATTCAAATAGATTTATTGATAGAAGTAGTAGAGGAGAGGATTACAACCCATTGGTCTAACCCAACACCATCCTCCCAACATGAAAGCCCTCTTCACCTCATGAAAACTTAGATCACCCAACAATACAATGTTGCACAGAGAAACCAACAACACTTCCTTACAAAATACAAATTTCCGGCCTCTTGGATCTCTGGGATGAGGGATCCATATATAGATGTTTTCAAGGGGGTGAGTTAGCTTCTGGGATTTTGATTAGTGTCATCTCTCTGATAGTTCTTAGTTCCACTTGGAGATTTCATGATCTCTTACTCATCCCTGGGTGAATTCAGAGAGGCAAGTGTCAAATGAGCAACTTCTAGAAGATTCTCAGGGTCTCCACCTAGCAAACTGCTTCTGCCATTTGTCTGCTCTTGCTCATCGCACCATACAGAAGGGATTTCCAGTATGCATCACACTTTTTGTATGTGGTAGGTGAGATGCATCACACCCTTAGCATTGAGTAGTCTGTATGGTCCAGTTTTGACCAATTCTGAGTAGTTTTTCATGGAGAACTTATGGGAGATGATGTAATCAGTTGACCTTGCTCCTTTAGGGTATGAAACAACACTTTTAGGGACTTAGAATCCCTTGGTTTATGGACATATGTGATTGGGGTTGTAGTGCCCAAATATGTCTATAACAATTGCCCCCTAAAGCATGAGGTCATAAATCTTTTTGATGTTGGGTGAAATGCTTTATCATGAGGATCCGAGGTTTTTCAAACTAGAAGGTGACCTGTAATAAGATACAATACAATACATTCTCTTCATAATATTTTCATGATTTAGCTGAGGTGGGCATTCCCATGCTCAGCTTTATAAATTCATTTTCATGTACATAGGACAGACAACCGTCTGTGTAGCAGACTGATGATTCTGGTAGAGCCATCATCCTTTGGTTTGGATGATTATCTATGCAGAAATGATGTACATTTGATGTCTTTATTTTCTTGAATATATTGCAACCTGGATGGATGAAACTAGATCCAGGGTCTTCAAAACTCGTTCAATCTTCACTCGAAGTACAAGTTGGTCCATGTGAAAAGATGTTTTGGCGTCGAACATGGAAAGACATCGCCTGATTACTAGCCAATGATGTAAGCTGTTAACAGGCGCAAGAGGAATCACCGATGGTGATGATGACCCTCAAGGTACTGCAGTACAATTCACGTGGTGTGAATACATGGGTCGATGTCGAACACCACATAAAATATTTCGGTCGAAGGCCATTAATGTAAACCTGTCGCTGGAAGTGAGAAACTTGCCATTGAGGCATGCAAGCTTCAAAGTACTAAAAGGGTTGTTCCTAGGTCGACTTCTTGGATAATGAGCTGATGTCGACAAGAAGTGACCCATCATAGGAGGGCATTAATGAATCCCACATCTACAACATGGAACGGAGAAAATGATTTTGTGGAGGTGAAAATGATCTGATGATTCAAGGTTCAAGGTGGTGGTCATGAAAGAATGAAGTGTGAAGGTATTGCAGCAGATGAGACATAAGCTGGGTTGGTGAATTCTCTGAGCGACTTCTCTTAAACATATCAGTGACACTAAAATGGATTGGTAGCGTTAACCCCAAACATGGATGGTACAGTGGACCAATGGTGATATGACCAGTGAACGGAATAACCCGACCCGACTCAATCATGGTGATGGAGTGAAAGTGTCATGTTCAAGAGCGACCTGCTACCAATAAAGTTTCTTCAAGTTTTCTTCCCAATTTTCCCCAGTCATTTCTGACCAGTACCTCTTTATTTTTGTCAAGCTTGAGGAGGATAACATATGCTTGTTCTATAATTTTCCCTTCGGGCAAACCCGTCGCTATGTTTTAACGAGCCTAGCGACAGTGAAAATCGCTCTTATCTGCATGGACAAGTTTGTTGCTATTGTTTTAACGAGTTTAATGACAAGGATAACTCGGTTATTTTCAATTTTAGAGAGTTTGAAAAGAGACGGAAAGGAAACTCCAATATTCCTTTTTCGTAATACAATCCCTTTAGTCCGAAAAAGTATAAAATAATGTGAAATTCATGACTTTTTGATAGTTTTAACGAGCCGAACAAGACAAACGCTCGATCTTTTTGTGTAATGATCCATCAGGTCCAAAAATATTAAAATCTAGAGGAGGGATGGCACTTCCAATCACTTTAACGGGCTGGAGAGGCCCATTGCTCGGCAATCTTTTCATATTTTACGAGTCAGATGAAAAGATCTTAAAGGAGACTCGTTTTTTGAGGAACGAGTGATGTTTTCAGATAGTAGCTGGTTCCAAGTAATGTTTGGAACTTTTTCAATCATGGCAGTGTAAAGAAGGTGGCTAATAGGATCACTCGTCACAGTTGTTCCTCAAAAGGGGTAAACAATCAAATGGAGGCGTATGATCGGCTAAAAAGAGTGGAGGTGATGGTAAGAACACAACCAAGGCTCAAAGGCTGATAATAATGTGATTGCAATGGTTATTTACCAGAGGTGGGTTCATTTTTTAATGAGCTTAACCTCTGGTGGAACATTTTCTCATTTCTAGGTTTATTTTTTCACGAGCTTGAACTTCATGTAAAACTGCTCATGACGAGGTTTATTTTTTAACGAGCTTAAACTTTGTGTAAAACTGCTCGTGCCAGTCGTATAATAAATATGTCTCATCGATAGGTTCATTTTTTAGGGAGCTTTCCCCATTCGAAACATTGCTTCGTAGCCTTTTGTATGCAAGCTAGGAACGACCAACTACTGTCCTAGGGGTTAAAGAACTACTAAGGTTAGGTAGGATAGCTTCTCGGTGGGAAATATCTCCTTTACTTTGCCATTTCCGTTGGTCCTGGCAAAGGTGAATGGTCGATCAGACCAATCACTTAACTTAAGTAGTTGAAGTCAGCAAAACTATGGGGTTAGAGTTACACTGGTCACTTTTCACTTGCGTACAAAAGGTTTGCATGCCCCCAGGTATAGCGAAGTAGAGTTTCCAGATTACCCTTCAATTTGCAGAAAACACACTTGCTCTGTCAGGAAAGGAATACCTTCTAACGGAGGTATCTTCTTCCAGTCTAATCCCATTTTCCTAAACGGATGGGTGTGTCAAACTAGTCATATATCCTCCGTGGAAAACTACCCTATACCTAAATTTTTCCTGCCGAAGCAGACCAGGGTGCATGCCCCCTGGGTTTCAGTCACAAGCATCGAATCACTCGTGCTCATCAAGTGGACGGACTAGAGATTGATGAGATATTTCTTGCATAAAATGACTAGTTAGGGATGGCATTTGGCTATTAACTATGTGTGAACCGAGGAATGAAAGATGGTCTACGAGCTAGACCACTCTGCCTTCTTGCGGAAAATACATCACTCGAAAGAGTGAGGAAACAATAGCTCCCATGCTATAAATGTAGTCACATCCAAGGAGTAGATTGTAATCTAAAGGTCCTTGGACTACCATCATGTTCAGATAAACAGTTTTCCTCCTCAAAGTTATAGGTAAATTTGGAAGGATCCCTAACGGTCGGCTAGTTCCTTTGTCGAAGCCTATCAGATTTCGCATCTCAGGCAGAAGTAATGGCAAACTAAGCGATTTCCAAGCAGTTGAGGAAATGATACTCACAGAAGCCCCTTCATCTATGATAGTACCGACCATGATGATTCTGTAAGCTTGTGTTATGATTCAAAATGGTACTTTAGATGGTAGATGGGGTCTACCTAGTAGATTCCAGTTGAAGGAAACGACTAGGTTGCTTGGAGGTGGGACCGAATAAACGACCAGATACATCTCTGACGAACTTCCTTCGTACGATAAAGGAATGGGTAGATTGCCCCCGTGTTCATCGGAGTCTGTGTTTACGAAAAGAATTTGAATGGTGTCATTCTCATTCTCTTTGGCAACTGTATCATCTGAAGGTAAACCTTTTGAAGACAAGACTAGGTTGATTGCCATCTCGACCTGTTGAATTTGGTCCAATGCGGACTCAGAGGGTTTATCTTCAATGATAGATGCTTCGACCAACCACAAAGGTGTGTCAGTTGGATTTTCAACTAGTGATGGACTCGGCAAGAGCTTCTTGTATCCAGGAGGAAGCCATAGCGGTGAAGCAGGATAGTTATCCAAGACTCTTTTAGCTTCATCTAGGAAGGGACAATGGTGGATGGCATGATCACCTTCGCACAGTCTACAAGGAAATTTATATCACCCTTTTTGTCCATTGACTTCGTTTTCACTAGTTGACGATGTACTCTCAACATGATCATCAGAGGCTGACAACACCGGATTGTACAAACGAGGAGACCAGTTCCTTAAGATCCATGGGATGCAAGGACAATCTCGATGATAGTGGTCCCCTTTGCTAATGACACATGGAGATTTAGGATTGGATGGTGCAGTGTGTGGATTTTCGCTAGACGATGTATGGTTGCCCCTTTTTTCTATTGGCTCCTTCTTCTTCTTCTCCCTCCCTTTCTTCTTCTTCTCAGTTACTTGGTTTTTAGTTTTACCATCTTCACCAAGCGAAAAGGAAGAAGGAGAGGGAGAAATAAACGAAGTAGAAGGTTGGGGGGTAACTATAGTATCATCCGGTTGATGATTTGATTGCTCAGGAATCATGGTGCTTTGAATGATAGAGGTTGAGAAAAACCATACTGGTAGGCCAATTGTCAGTCCTCGAAGGGACAATGTGGCCATATGAGGTGCACTAACATCACCCCAAGAGGAGAAAGGACTAGGATTTCCCCCAAGGGGAAATCCTTGATTGGTGGACTCCATTTTCTCAACCTAAAATCAATGAGGGAACAGTGACGTTATTCCTATTAAAATAAATTTTATGACGCTTTGACACAACTTGCTTTTTCAATTTTTAAGAGTCGAGAAAAATCTAAAGATGACTCTAGTTGCCTTCAATTTTTAATGAGCCTGAAGTGACAAGTGCTCAGATGGGCATTTTCCTTTAAGGAGTCTGAAAAGGAACGAAAGAGACTACTCTGGAAATCTAGACAGAGGGATTACCAAATAAATCGCAAAACTACAAAATACTTTTTACGGTACGACAGTCAATCTTCGCGAATGCTGTGTTCAATGCATTGTGATCGATAGGGCAACAGACACAGCTTCCTAAGGATAAAGGATATAGCCTATTGTGGTCTCCCAATATATACTCGACGGTACGTGGGAGCACAAGTCTGTACTGGCACTTGTCATCTCAAAGAGGAGGAATCACCCAACCTATGATGAAAGTGACAGTTACCAGGCTTTACGACGCCGGAATATGTCTCTAGCCTAGACTTCTAAATGTTGTGCGTTAGGTTCCAAAGCGTTTTTATGTTCATTGAATTTATTTTACAGTTGATTTTTCTTAAGAAGTTTGCCTTTAAGGTTCACCGCATGATGTAGATATACAACTCCTCAATATGCAATCTAAGATGATAAATAGTCATTTACTCTTCTTTTTGCAATGAAAATCCTAGCTACTAAGGAAAGAGAAGTGAAATTCTTTCAACATAGAGCAGAGAGCACACACTAAGATGCACTATCCTAAATCAATCTCAACAAGCAGTCTAAATGCAAATGCACATGCATGTATTTTTTTTCCACTTTCTTAATGTATGAATGACAAAAAGAATGCTAAGTACAAATCTGAATTATCCTTTCAAAGCGACAGTACTAACAATTTTATTTTCAAAAGACAAAAGGAAGACAAGACGACACTTTCAACTTCAATTTGAAAAATGCTTTCGACACTTGAAATACTATTAATTCAAATCAAATACAAGAGTAACAGTGTAATCGACCATCAAAAAGAGTAGGATTCTTTTCTTTGACTGAAAACGACACTTGAGACACTTTCAAATCAAAAGACGACAGTTTGATTAAGCTACTTTTTGTAAAGGAGAACTGTAAATGGTGAAAAATACATAAAAAAATTCACAATTCTTTGTACAATGGAGGCTAAATAATGCAAAGGAAGGGAGTTTCAATAGTGGTATACTGATCAATGATAGCAAAACTCCTGAATAAATCTGAAGAAAATGAAGAAAAACCAAAATCTGGAGGCAGAAACATTCTTATCTAATCATCGCACCTGTAACACAGGGAAACAAGGATGCATCCCACCTATTGCACACGGGAGGTGCGATGCATCCAGAATGTCAAGAGGAGATAGTGCGATGATCCAGGGACTAGGGAAAATTTTAAGAACCCCCCCTAAATTTACATGTATAATAAATGGGCGAATCTCCATGGTATACAGGAAAAATGGAAGGTGATTTTATCGATAACATGCTATGTATATATAATTTTTTGGCAAATATCTCACCAGGCATGGTGAATATTTTACTCAATTATAAAATTTTGTGTTTATTGAATACACAAATGAAATTATTGCATTTCTTTAAAATATCTTTTGAAATCAAAATTACCGAAATTACATATCGATAACCTAGTGGGTGTAGGATAAAATTCACCTGTGCCATTCACAGAAAGCATGAGAAAAAACCTAATACTATATATAAAACCAAGAAAAATTCAAATTCATCACTTCTAGGGACCTCGTAACCACCCTGCCAATACACAAGTATGTTCCTGTTTGCAATTAGAAAAATTGCCCAAATTACAATCTGTTTACTCCAGCATATGTTGGAAAGTTATAAAAGGATGACTAGTGCAATCAATCCATTCCTTTTAGCCCTGGATCCCTTTTAGCCCTGCATTTGTTTCAGTTTAAAACAGAAGTATACAAATATACTTGTCCAATGTCTATGCTTTAACCATTCACCTTAAGATGTTTTTACAATATAATTTCCTAAGTCTATTTAATATCTTCATTATCATAAAAACCAACCTATATCCATCTTAACTCCACATCTACCACTCTTAGGGGGATGAAATCTATTTATCCCTTTGAGCACTTGGTAGACCCAGAATTAAGATGGATCTAAGATGATATAATTTCCCCTTTAAATAGTCTATGCTCACATGAATATCATGGTATTACCATGGGTCAATACCATGGGTTATCATAAACCTGGAGCTTAAAAATTACTATTAGTAATTTATAAAAATTAATAAAATTAATAGTTGATTTTTATTTTATTTTTTATTGTAACCATTCTAAAATGTTTAACATACATTAAATTACAACATCCATTTTTACTCTTGATCGGATCAAATATTTTTTCACTCTATTCTAGTTTGCATATCACGATATTTGATACCTCTCGGGGGTTAGTAGATCCAGAGTAAAGATGGATCTATGCTAGTTTAATTCCCCCATTCAAATAGGCACATTCCAGGTGAATACCATGGGTCAATACCATGTGCCATTTTGGTGAATACCATGGGTCAATACCATGTGCCATTTTTATTTTTATTAATACTAATATTAGGGTTAAAAATGTTTTTTTGCATGGTATTAATAACAATCTAGTCCATGGTATTTGTCCCATAGTATTTTTCCCATAGGTTTCACCTAAATATAACACATTTTTTGAGTGTTCGTAAATATAAGGTGACTTATGGAGTAAATATAAAAAAATGTTTTATTTGTATACCATACCTCTCGTTTATTTATATTTTTATTAATTTACCATACCTCTTTTACAAATATGGTATTTGGCCCATAGGATTCACTTAAATAAAACCTATTCTTGAAAATGGGTGAATGGAAGGTTGTAACTCCTAATTTCAAGGGTTAAATTTACCTTTTTTTACCCTCTCCCTTAAAATAAGGTGGGCTCTTTGAGGTGATTTGTAAAAATGTACTATGATACAAAATATTTTCCCACTAAAAATTTAAAACCCCTTAATTTCGCCAAAGGGCGAACATTCGCCCCTAAAATTTTCTATGCCAGGGACAAGACTTTCACTTAGTCTTTGGTCACAGTTTGCAGCTTAGTTTAGGGATTTAGGCTAAGCTAATGATAGGCAATAAATACAAAGTATAGGGGCTGATCTAATGAGGTTACTTGAGCTACCACTAGGGATCTTAGGATGTTTGCAAGTCAGTTGTTCAGTTCATAAACAAACCCAGAGATTGACTGAAGCAACGTTGATCTACTTTGTACTTGCCTAGAAAATGTAGTTAAAAAGCTAGTTGGCTTAACTTCAGGCTCCATCTGTAGTTTATGAAGCAAACAAATAGAGACAAGCAATCAAACTATTCGTTCCCCAGCGGAGTCGCCATTTTGTTATCAAGAAAACTAGTGTTTATTCAGAGCTGCTAGTCCCACTAAGACGGGTAGCTATCTTAGAAACAAATAGATTAAAGTTACTTGTGTTTTCCTTTATGAGAGATAGATGAGAGAGAAGCAGAGAATACCAACCTAAGTTTTTCACTTGGCTCCTTACTTGTTTCCTCCCTCCTTTAACAGAGATTCGCCACTCTTTCCTTACTTGTCCCACTTCAAAGAACACCTGTAGAGTCAAAGCAACATAATACCATCAAAGCATAGAGATATATAACCATAAACAATATAGGATCAGATGTATATTAACCATACAAATGCATATATCAATACAAGATTTAGAGATATACAAGAATATGGAGGGAAACTCAAATAGATTTATTGATTGAAGTAGTAGAGGAGAGGATTACAATCCATTGGTCTGACCCAGTGCCATCCTCCCAGCATGAAAGCCCTCTTCACCTCATGAAAAGCTTAGATCACCCAAAAATACAGTGTTGTGCTGGGCTCCAATATTGCAGCAATAGTGATGCAACTCCTAGGATTCCCTTCTTTACTTTTATCAACCCGGTAGTTCGTAACAAACTTGGAAGCGACGGTGCTATATGCACAAGTACTAGCTCTTGCCACAGCTGTCACTTGGTTAGCTGGCACAAGTCTGCTAGGGGCTTAAGCCAACTTCTATGAGCTCTTAGAAGAATCTTTTTAACTGATGGATGAAAGCTAACTCAAAGGAAGCTAATCTACTTGCGGAAAGAAACTGAAAGCCAAAAAGTAACGCAAACCCTAGCAAACCCTAATTCTACTAGCTAGTCCTACTGATGCAAAGGAGAGAATGCAAACTACTGGAAGGGATGCCATTACTTCTATGAAGGTAAAATACATGTGTCTAGACTACCTCTACCTGAAGAAAACATCTTTTTGTATTTTTGAATAAGTTATTAGAATTATCATGCATGTGCTTTTAACTGGCTTTTTACTGTGCAGGGGTGGATCAAGGAGGAGAAATGCTTGGAAAAGGTTGGGAAGGTTCAGAGAGGGTCTAAGGAGTCCCTAAAACCCTTCTGGAGAGTTTCACAAAGTTTGGCTATCAAGAAACCTCATTTGTGAGCTTCTAAAGGAAGTCTGCAGGGGTTCTACAAGATGTTTAGAGATTTCTACAGGATGTTCAGAAATTTCTACAGGATGTTTAAAAAGTGGATTTTAGAGGATGGGTGAGTGAGGGAAGATGCATGAATGGATAGGGAGGTAGGATAGGGGCCTGGAGTGACCTAGGGATTGGTGGATGGAGTGGTGAGAGGGTGTAGAAGGCTGACTTGGCTTAAAGAAGGCTAAGACAATGATGGAGCAAGAAGGTAGGGTTACGTGGGCAAAAGGATAGGTGTGAGACGAGGAACCTAGCTAGGAGATGGAACAACTGGCTCTGATGAAGCTTAGGTGGATGAGAGAGTGGTAGAGATGCCCTGCACGGTGTACATTTAACCAAATCAACAAAGTCTTACAAATAATCAAAGTCCTAGCTAATCTAACCTAACTGTCAATAAAACGAATGAACATCAGCTTTATTTGGAAAGAAAACCATGTACATCAATCATGCAAAGAAACATTTCAGAGATCTGAACCCATAACTAACTTCTGCAAATGAAAACAGTACACTAAGGATTGCATGGTCAAGCAAACTAGTGTTTTTGTTGGGGCATCACTGTTTCTTCAATTCCAGCCCCTAATCCAATAAGGATGAGGTGAAACTGAGAGTGTTTTTGACCCTTTTCTTGGAGCTTTTTTCCTGTTATTATCATACCAATCTATTTTAAACATCTGAAGCAATTATATTCATAAACAGTGACCTATTTAACCAACACAACTAAATCTGCCCAACAAAAATATGTTTCAAATGCATAAAAGGAAAACAATGGTGCATAAGGGAAAGGTAACAGTACAAAAAGGAAGCCCTAGCCTCTCAGGTTGGGCCCAACCCTGAGAGCTATGGCTCCTATAGAAAACTCAGAGTTGATATAAAATCAGACTGCTTCTCATTATCAAAAAATAGTCATAAGTCAAGAGTTATGCCAAAATGGCTACAAGAGAACAAAGTAAAGCTAACAGCACTATAGTGCAAAATATGCAAAGGTTTCAAAAGTCCCTTACGAAGGCTAAGGCCTTAACATTTATACACCACGAGGGCCCTAGCTGGCCTCCTAAATCTATGGGACTTGGTTGTCTAAACTATGAGTAGATAGCCCCTTCCAAAATCTGCTTGGCTGCCTTCTAGATCCGGTTTTGGTGGCCTTTGGAGCTCGGATTTGGGGGTGAAGATCCCGAGGAAGGGCTATTTAATGCCATAGACAACACCCCTATGAATCCTCACCTCAAGCTTGGCTGTCTTCTAGCCCATGATTGCTCGGTTGTGCTCGAACATGTGTCAAAAAACCTGAAATGAGCACGTGTTAGCCACCTAGGAAGAGTGACTACCCTTATTCGTACAAATGACATAAACATACTGAAAAATAATGCATAAGCTATGAAAATGAAGGATTGAACAAGGACTGAACAAGGATAATTAGGCCAAATGAGCCCAACAAGTTACCAAATTTGGGGCTCATCATCACCCCCCTGCTAAAAGGGTTGCTCATCCTCTGAGCAACTAGTCCAGCTCCTTGTCTTTCATTGCTTTAATCGCCACCCTCACATCCCAAGCTTCTGAAGTAGTATCCTCCTCATTGTCATGGAATCCGGCCTTCCTTTCCACCTCTTCTCACTGCTTATGCTCTTCTTCTTCTATGCCTCCTTCTAACAATCCCAAAAGCAAAGGTGGACTTAGCTTGAGGCCTATCCAGCTGGCCTGGAGGTTCTGCATAGACTTCTTGTAGAGAGGTACTCATGCCAAGGCCTCCCTCATTCTAGTTGGAGTGTGATATTCCCTTATTTTGAGGCTGTGGGACAATGTGTTCCACCTACGGGTACAAGCATGAACACAATTGTCCCCTAATAATCGCTTCATATCCTCGAAGTGTGCTATGGCCTGAGCCTGCTGATCCATGTAATCTAATAAAGCCTGAGAGTTGTTTGCTAGGTGCTGGTGAGCGGATATTAATGCTATGGGGTCCCTTGGCTCTGCTCTAATCAGCAGTGGTTCATGTAGTTCTCGTTCCATGACATTTCTGACCTCTGCCACTCTCTTTTCTTCGTGGTTTAACCATGAGGTCATTTCCATTAGCTGCATGTCCCCTACTGCTATGTTGGGATCCCACGAGGTTATGTTTGGAAGGGCCAAATTATGAAGGTAAAACTCTGAAAGCTTAGCCTTATCTTCCGATGAACTGTTGTTACATAAATCCATGAATTGCTGGGGGTTTTGGATTTGGGAGATACCCCTTTGTGCCAATGTGTTGATTTGGAATTCCAGCCACTGATCCCTTAGGTATAGGCCATAGGATTTGGCCGGCTGCCTACATCACAGAGCTTCCATTGCCCAACTGGCCATGCAAGCCAGTTGTGCCTCCTTTTCTTGCATCTGTTGTTTTAGAGATTGTATCTCTATGCCTGCCTGCAATTCCCTTTCCTGTAGTTGCCGGTTTAGTTCCTCAAGATCAGCTTGCATTCCTTCTTTTTCGTGAGGTTCTGCTATGGTGTCCTTAGCTGTTGTGTCCTCTTCTTTCCTCTGTCCCTGTAGCTGTAGCTGCTGTCTAAGCAGCTCATTCTCTTCTCTTAACTTGGCCTGTTGGGAGCTTTCCACATGCCGTACTCTTGCCAACTCCCTTTGTGTTTCCTTGAGCCTTTCCTCTAGAGGCCCTATATCTGCTACCCCCTTGGATTTAGCAATCCTCATCCAAGTGTGGGTTCGTACTCTTTCTTCCTCTAGTGCTAGAAATAGTGGCACTGTGAATTTTTGAGGAATAATTTTTCCAGCCTCCAAAAAGTTATAATAAGAGCCCAGGCTGGGCTGGGGGCTTGGTTCCATGATGACATCGGTCTTCTCCTCCTCCTGTGGTGACTTGGCTGCTCTTTCCTCCATCTGCTCAGTTTCCTTCAGCCTAGCCAAAGTTTCCTGTAGAACTGCCTCGGCATCCTGTAGAGAGGCTTCCGAGTTCAATTTCTCCATCATTTCCCTCCATGAGGATGTTTTCGGGCTCCCCTGCTCATAAGTAATAGATGCCTTGGAGGGGGACCTATCCCTTGATGTGGTAGTGGTATCCACAATTGTGGTTGGCTCTTTTGATGGAGGCTGGGGTCTGCCAGTCTTAATTCTCACACTCCTTCTTGCTTTAAAATATAGAGGAGTCTCCCTCTTTCATTTTTCCTTTGGCTTGGGAAAGGTACCTAGGGTGGCCAGCACAACTGCTGCCTCCCTAGCTAGAATTTTGGCCGATTTCTCCTTCTGCTGTCCTTTTTCCGGACTTCCTGTAGAAAGTCCTGTAGTGGTTGGTTTCTGGCTTCCTGTAGAAGCCGTTTTTAAACTTCCTGTAGAAATAGCCTTCTGGTTTCCTGTAAAAGAAAATGGCACCATTTTAGCCTGCTTGGCTGAGGGTGCTTTTTCCTTTAGCTTAGCTGAGGCTGCCTTAGGGGTGCCCTCACTGGCTTGGACTTTCTCAGTCCTTTCTACCCTGCTTTGTAGTCTTTTCTCCCTGGGTGTTGGTGTAATTTTACCACCCCCTGTTTTGGTAACCTGGCCTTTTTCTTGTGTTCCTTTCTGTTCTTTCTTTGGTGTTTTTCCCGAGGTTTCTTGTCCTTTAGCTTTCTTCTATGCCTAAGTGTGCTCCTTCTCCTCGCTGCTGCAGGAAGTGAGCTCCTCGACCAAAATTTGGATGTCATCATCCTTAGACATATTCCGAAAAATTTCCCAGGAGAGAGGGACAGTGTAAGTGTGGAGTGCATCTTCCACGAGGAGCTTGATAAGCCCATGATGGGCTAGTTGGTCTGGTGTCCCCTCTCTCAGTTTTGTGGCACACTCAATCATGGATTGCAGGAGGAAGTAAGGAATGCTCAATTTTTGTTCTGAGGGTAGGTCCATTTGGTGCCTGAGTTTTGTGAGCAACCGGAAATGATAGCCGTACATGATGCTAAATCGCTCCTCACACGTAATATACTTCATAATTTGGAGGCTGACTTCACTCCAGAACGGTTGTAGGCTAGTTCTTTGAACTCCATTCTTGTCCTCTGAAAATTGTTCCTCTAGCAAGAAGAACTCTTTTCTAGCTTTCTGACCCAATTTTCTCTCCTCCTTATCCCAGGGTACCCCCATCAGTAGATCAGTTACTCTGCTAATGAGCTGTGGGGTGAATCTGAGGGTCAATCCTTTGAGGTTGACAATGGCCAATGTCTTTGACTTCAGCTTCAAGGACCTTAGGAATTCTTCTGTAATTTCATCATCGTGACCTTGAAGCTTGTCACAAAATGACATCCAATGTGCACGGGAAAACAAGTCCACCACCTCAGGGGTTTCCCGTAATTTCTTGGAGTCCGAAGGTTCTTTTCTAATGAACCCTCTCGGCATGGTAAAAAACTCTGTTTTTGTTGTTCTGAACTTGCCTTCTCATGTACAGAATGATGACTTCGGGATTTCTCTACACAGAGCACAGAGCTACGTCTCTGTTATGCACACAGTCATATAAAGTTCACAATCTTTCACCAGTGAGCCTTGACAGTGTCTCAATTTCTCTACAGGAGGGAATTTAATTCAAGACCCTGGAGAAAATCTTGCATGTAGACTATGAAGACAATTTCATGTAGTGATAAGAAAACGGCTTTTGAATTCATAGACAGACTTGCATTCACATTTTCCCTACCCCCTCAACACGTCGAATTCACCACCTTTTGAATTATTTGCATGGGAAAGTTAAGTTCAGGCCTACCTCACTGAGAATTTCCACCCTCGACGTGAACAGTCCAAGCTTCTTCGTAATGCCAGGCTCCCTGTAGCGCAGCTTCCTGTAGAAATCGTGCACAGCTTTTGGAGGACGTTACGGTGGTTTTGGATGAGTCTGAGCAGCAACAGGACATTGGAACAGACCGAGAACTCGGGCTAACAACTTGCAGAGGAGGAGGACGCATACTCGGCTGCAAAATGGTTTTGAGTGTAAATGACTGCAGTGTATCATAAGTTATTCAACCGGCTGATTTTGAATTTCTGTGGAATTCATGGTGCGGGGGTGAGCTGTCCCGGTCGATCCGTTGGCCGATGTCACAGCCATCATTCCTCGGTGTGTACCTGACCGCTGAATTCTTCCCTCTGCATTCACCACCGCCATTCCTGTCATACTACCGCTTCTCCCCGACTGGACACTTCCCATGTGTCAATTTCCCGTCTTTTCGGCATAACCAAGCCCATTCGGATCCTACGAGGCCGTCTGATTGGTTGTGGTGGCCAGTTGAATGGCTACCAAACTTGTTCAATCCGTCCATTCTCACAGTCATGCACATTTAGAGTATAGCTTATGTAATTTGATGAAATAAGGTTAGGCACTTACCTGTGCGGCCGTGGACGTGGTTTTTTCAGGTTTCGGGACAAGGAATGCTAGATCTGCTTGCTGCTACTTCGTGCACGGGTGCTGGAGCCCCTTTTCATTGGCTGCTGGCTATGAGACCTTGAGACCCGATTTCCTGGTGGTGAATGCTGCATGCACCGGCTTCATGAGCTGCTGGTGTCTCCATGGTATGTGCTCCAGCCGGATCAGCTGCTACAGGATTCCTGTAGGACATCCTGTAGCCGTTTCTCCTCCTGGGGTGCATGCTGAAATAAATGAGTCGCGTTCACAGGTGCAGGGTCCTGAGGTCGCCTTGACAGGTAAAGTGTGCGAGTCTCTGCATGATTTATTTCCCACTTAAAAAAGAAAAATTATCTGAGAAAACAGGGTTCTGGTATGACTGTGTAGGTATATTCTACCAGATGGCAGCAATGGTGGTGAAAGGAGGTGAAACAAGTGGAGGATGGAAGAAAAGATTGGTTGCATGCCTCCTCAATGGACTTCAAGCTTCATATCCTTCTCCAAAATCGATCCTGGCCCGCCCAAAGGCTCTACAGGATGTTTCCGGTAGAAATACAGAACTTTCCTGTAGAAAGTCCTGTAGCTTCCTGTAGAAGGCTAAACCATGACCAGATTGTGTTGAAGCCTTGGAAAAAATGAGTGTTCATGGAGGGAGTGTATGTGAGGTTGCCTGGTAGCTTGGTAGGGACCATTGTCCTTGAGTTGAGAGGCCTCCTTTTTGCATTGTATTCCTGCAACCTGCAACAATTTCCAGAGATTAAACTTGTTTTTTTCTGTTTCTTCCTTCTTCTTTTTTCTTTTTCTTTCTTTTTTTTTTTTTTTATAAGAGACAGCAGGGGCACCTCAATGAGGTTTTCACCCCTACTATCTGCCTTGGGCGCCTCAGAGTGGTTTTCACCCAAGGATCTTTTTATTCCAATTCTTTTTTCAGAGAGACAGCCGGGGCGCCTCAATGAGGTTTTCACCCCTACCATCTGCCTTGGGCGCCTCAGAAAGGTTTTCACCCAAGGATCTTTTTTATTGCATTTTCTATATATATATATATATATATATATATATATATATATATATATATATATATATATATATATATATATATATATATATAATGATGCTCAGGGTGTGCCCAAAACAGAGGCAGAACCCTTCTCTATGACCAGCACTGATTTTTCCACAGTTTTGATGAACTCTTGCCTCGAAAGAGGTTTCTTGTAGATCTTTAGTCGATTCCCATTGACGAGCATGGGGATGGCTTCTTCATCAATGGTTCGGATAAGGACAGAACCATTGTCATTACACTTCTCCACTGCATATGGTCCTAGCCATCTTGTCCTCAGCTTCCCCTTGAAATCCTTATGTCTGGAATCATACAGCAGCGCCCAATCTCCTAGCTGGAATTGTTTGTCATTGAGGTGTCGGTCATGCCATATCTTCCTCTGAAGTTGAACCACTTCTGAGTGGAGGAGGGCCTGCATTCGGTGTTCATCTAACCCATTCAGCTGCAATAACCTTTCTTGTTGAGCATGGCTGAGATCTAGGTCCATCTGAGCTGCCATCCTCAATGTGTTGTACTCAAACTCGATTGACAGCAAAGTTCTCTTCCCATAGACCAGCTCATAAGGTGTGAAACTAGTTGTGGTCTTCCAAGTGGTGTTGTAGGCCCAAGTGGCCTCAACCAGGCGATCTACCCAATCCTTTCTGCTGCTGCTCACCACCTTAGTCAAAATCCCTTCTAATGCTCTATTGGTGACTTCCACCTGCCCATTTGCTTGAGGATGATATGGGTTGGAAGTCCTATGCTTGATCTTGTGATGAGCAAGCAAGTCTTCAATTAAGTTGGAGGTGAACTGGCTTCCTTGATCGGTGACTAACTCTCTTGGGTAGCCAAATTTGTAGAAGATGTTTTCTCTTAAAAACTCAGCCACCTTTTCTTCTGTTGCTACTTTGATTGCCTTGGTTTCCGCCCACTTTGTCAGATAGTTTGTGCACACAATGATGTAAGACCTTTGCCTTGAAGGAGGGTTGATAGGACCCAAAAAATCCATACCCCACTTCTCAAATGACTCAAGAGTCACTTGAGGTTGGAGAGGCATTTCATCCCTTGGAGTCGGTTTCCCCATCCTTTGGCATCGGTCACATTGGCTGATATATCTTCTGACATCTTGATGAATAGTGGGCCAATAGCAGCCTGCCTGTAGAATTTTGAAGGCAGTCCTCTTGGCTGCAAAATGTCCTCCACAAGGCCCATTGTGACAGGTTAGGAGGATGTCAAAGACTTCCTCCTCCCTTACACAATGCCTTAAGATCTGATCGGGGCCAAGTTTGAACAGGTTGCCCCCGATCCAAGTGAATGAGGCACTCTTCCTCACGATTCTGCTCTTCTCCTTTGAGGATAGATGCGGAGGGAACTGTGCTGAGACCAGATAGTTTGCTATATCAGCAAACCACAGAGAGAGTACTGAGATAGCAAATAGATGTTCATCTAGCATCTGGTCATCCACTATTCCTTCTTCACCTGTAGGCAAATCCAATCTAGACAAGAAGTCAGCAACAACATTTTTTTTACCTGGTTTGTCAATGATAGTCAAATCAAACTGCTGCAACAAAAGTAACCATCTAATAATACGAGCATTCACATCAGGCTTATTCATTAAATATCTAATTGCAGCATGGTCAGTATGTACAAATGTTTGATAGCCAGTGATGTAGTGTCGGAACTTGTTCAAGGAATGGACCACGGCCAGAACTCTTTCTCAGTTACAGTATAATTCATTTCTGCCTTGGATAAGTTTTTTCTGACAAAGTATATGGCATATGGAAGTTTTTCTTCAACTTGTCCTAAGGATGCCCCTATGGCTTTGTTCGAGGCATCAGTGTGGATGTGGAAAGGTAGGGCCCAGTTTGGGCCTCTCAAAATTGGGGCAGACACCAACTTATCCTTTAATTCATTCAGAGCCCTCTGACAGTCGTCAGTCCATTTAAACTCAACATCTTTTGCTAAGAGGCCAAACAATGGTGAGGCTAGCTTACTGAAGTCTTTAATGAATCTTATATAATATCCCGCTAAGCCTAAGAAACTCCAAACATCTCTTACCTTCTGAGGAGGTGGAACCTTTTTGATGATAGCAATTTTATTAGGATCCACCTGTAATCCTTGGCGAGAAATGGTATGACCTAACACAGTCCCTTCAGTCATCAGGAATTCACATTTTTCAGGGCTGAGGGACAGGTTCATCTCAATGCACTTGCTTAAAACGTTTCCCAAGTTGGACAAGGCTTCTTGGAAGCTAGACCCGTAAGGAGTAAAGTCATCCATATAGATTTCCACTGAATCATGAACCAACTCGGCAAAGATGCTCAATACAACTCTCTGGAAAGTGGCAGGGGCATTGCATAGCCCAAAGGGAAGGACTCGGTAGGTAAAGGTACCCCATGGACAAGTGAAGGTGGTCTTATCTTGGTCCTCCGGGCTGATTTGGATCTGATTATACCCGCTGAACCCATCTAGGAAAGAGAAAAACTTCTTTCGTGCCAGTCCATCCAACACTTGATCTATGAAAGGCAGAGGGAAGTGGTCTTTTTTGGTGGCTTTGTTTAGTTCTCTATAGTCCACACAGATTCTCCACTTTCCATTTTTCTTGGGTACCAACACCAGAGGGGAAACCCATTCGCTGTCCGATATGGGGTAGATGAATCCTGCATCCAACAATTTTTGCACTTCTTCTTTAACAATGTCCTTAAGGGCTGGATTCATTCTCCTCTGAGGTTGCCTGACTAGTTTGTAGTCCTCCTTAATGTAAATATGATGGGTACAGACCGAGGGATGGATTCCTTTCATTTCCTTGTAGCTCCAGGAAAAAGCCTCCAAATGGTGGGTCAAGAGGCTACATAGCTCCTTTTCTTGAGAGGGAGAGAGAGGAGCTAATCTTTAAAGTTCTTTCAGGGCCAAACTCCACATTCTTAACTCTGGGAGTGGTCGGATCAGTCGCACATAGGTCCACTAAAGCATTGGCTTGGGTATCTTCCACCAACTCTTCCAAGGATAGTGCACCAGGGGGAGGATTTTGGATTAAGTTCTCAATCAAATCATCCTCGGTGTGAGGACCTCCCCTGGTGGCCTCTACTGTGCATAATGGTGTAGAGTAGACCTCATCCTCTTCTCCTTCTTCCAACCAGAGGGGTAAGTCATGTTCTAGTAGAGGTTGGGCAGGAGGGTATAGGACCAACTGTTTGGACATTGGCCCATTTTTTATGATCATGCTTCCTACTTGATAGCTGATGTAAGCATTCGTAGTAGCCAGCCAAGGCCTTTCCAAAATGAGGGGATATCCCGTGAGTTTTTCCTTTGGCTGAAGGACCAAAAAGTCTGCGGGGTACTCCCAGGAGTCAACAGAGACCAAGACATCTTCCACAATCCCTTCGGGAGTCACAGTGGAGTGGTCTGCCAATTGTAGCACTGTCGAGGTCTTCCTTAAGGAACTCTGAAGGTTGAGCTTAAGCATGGTGTCCCTGGTCATCACATTAATGGCGGCCCCTAGATCAATCAAGGTGTGGGGTATGATGGTGCCATTGATGTGGACATCAACTACAGGACTCCCAGGGTCCAAATACTTTGGACAGATTACTTGCCCCAACATGAGATCAGACAGTTGTCCTATGACATTGATGGTTGAGGCATCTCTCTTTCGCTTGCCTGGGTGCCTGAAACACTTCTCCTTAATCAATTTGTTGTATATCGGTACATCTTTTATGGCCTGGTGTCATGCGGAAAGAGTCAATTTTGCGGACAAAACCGACCTCCCTAGAAGCTAAGGCTTTCTAGTGACAAACAAGACAATTAAACACTATCTTTCCCTAAATATGCATTTAGAATACAAGTAATCAGGTGTTTATAACATACCTTTAGTCCAACGCTTTGTAGTAGTCCAGCCTCACCGATCCAGATGAGCTCCTCCTTCTCTTCGAAACCTGCATTCACTAACAAGCAAACGATTACATAGCACCTGAATAATTCATAAAATAAAACATATTCATCATAAAGACCAAGGAGTATATGAAACAAATCATGTATAACAACTTGTTGAGAAAAATGAGCTTAATTGTATTAAGTGGAAACAAAAGAAACCATTACAACCTGAGCCTTGGTGTTGTGCAGGTCCCTCCCAGGGTCCAGCAAGAGTTCTCCTTTACTTTGATCAGCTCACCCACTTCCAAATGAAGCTAAGAAAGGATGGGAATCTCTCCTCTCAAGCTCTATAAGGGAGTCCTAATTTCAGCAGCATCTACCCTTAGGAATCTTCAGCTTTCAACCTCTCCTCCCTCTGGCCCAATGCCTGTATTTATAGTGCTTTGGAGAAAGTTAATCAGGTCCACCATCAATGGGATAAGCCCCTCTTTCAATGGGATAGCTCCCCTCTTGATGGGATAAGTTCCTCTTTCTTTGGGATGCATGAACCATCTGGAGGCGCTCAATCCACGTCAAACCATCTTCTAGAATGCTCTAGATTCGACCACAAGTAACTTTTTTGAAGTAAAACTTGCGCCTTTTGACCTTTACAGGAGTACGCACCCACCCCTTTACAGACAGAGTGTACATGTACGCAGGTATTATGTACTTGAGGTGCGTACACGCAGGTAAAAGTAAGAGAAACTGCGTAACCAGAGTTATATTGACTTTTAAAGACTTTTTCTCTTTCTTGGAGTTTGACATGAGGAGCAGAGGTATAAGACTTGCCAAGGAGGACAGTATGACAATTGATGGAGCCATACTGACTGCAAATAGTCATGGTGACAAATTTTAGTGTAACAGATTGCCCCCTAAAGTGCGAAGCCTGTAGTAGATTAGGGTTTCATATCATCTAGGAAGGGTGAAGTACTTTATCATTTCAAGGATTATCTTGTGGAGAGCCCAGTTGGAACCTGCAAATATTCAACACAAAATACATATATGAGATCATATCATCGCTGAGGTAGGCATTCCCATACTCAGATCAAAAACTTAACTAATAAACTAACTACTGCTCTGATATAGGAATGATTTCGCAATACATCATAATCATAAACACATGTAGACATAGTATGGACGCAGCCATCTGTTTATGATTAGTCTACTGTATAATGAATACAAAACTCCTCGCAGCCTGGATGGTGGAAACTAGATCCAAGGCTTCATTTCTACTTCCTGAAATAGTACGATTCTATCCATGCGAATAAATGAGTTGATGTCGAACATGGTAGAAACCACTTGATTACCAATCGATGATGTAAACTGTTAACAAGTGTGAGAGAGACCACCAGTGATGTCAATGGTTCTCAAAGTACCCAGTACAATCCATGAGATGTGAATGAATGTGTTGATATCAAACATGTCACGGAATCCTTCGATCGAAAGTCAATGATGTAAACTGTCGTCAAAGGCGAGAAACCTGCCATTGATGCATGCAGATTTCAAGGTACTGACAATTTTTAGATCATCTTTCTAGATAATGTGCTGATGTCGATAGAAAGCGATCCGTCGTAGGCAAGCCCACAACACGAAATCATAAATCAAGTTGAAGAAATGTAGCTGTAAGGACTGACTCAGGGATGGTCAAGATGGATGACAGATATTTTGCAGATGAATGGTTTATTTGCAGTGACCTCTTGAACACAAAACGACACAACAGATGGCTTGGTGACAATTGACCCAAAGTTAATACCCGGAAACCGGCTGAAGACTTTCAATGTGGTTTGATCAACTATTAGGCAAAGGATTTCCCAACCCAGGTGAATGAAAAGTGTCGTGTTCAAGAGTGGTGATAAGGTTTTTTTGAGACAAAGGATAACAAATAGGCTCATTTTTCTCTCTTTTCCCCCACCATTTCTGGCAAGTACCTCTTTATTTTTTACAAGCTTGAGGAGGATAACATTTGCTTGATTATAAGCTCATCCTTCGGATGAGTCCAACTTAGTTTAGATTCGAACCCTAAGAAGGAGTGGTCCGTTCCTGTTTGTAATCGAATAGGTCCTTTACTATGAAATTTTAACGAGTCCAGTATAGGAGAAACTCGGCGTTTTTCAATTTTAGAGAGTCTGAAAAACTTAAGAAGACTCCAGGGTTGAACTTTTTCGTAGATTTGTGTCTCCCAAGCCCAAAAAAGTATAAAATAATACTTGAGAGAACCACTTGATCTTTACGACCAAGGAGTACTTTCATAATTAGTGTCTTTGACCTGAAAAGTAAAAAGCGATCAAGGACACGTCGTTTTATTTCCAATATCGAATTTGAAACGACAAAAATCCGGCAATCTTTTCATGTTTTTACGGTCAGAAAAGGGCTGTAAGTGGACCGTCTTTTAATTCCATTTTAACGAGTGTAAAAGAAACGCTTGGCAATATTTTCATGTTTTTACGGTCAGAAAAGGGCTGTAAGAGGACCGTCTTTTTAGTTCCGTTTTAACGAGTTTAAAAAGAAAAACTCGGCAATCTTTTCATATTTTGAGAGTCTGAAAAGGGGTTAAAAGAGAACTCCAAGGATTCATTTTTTCGTAAGTTTTAACGAGTTAGAAAAAATGATAAAAATGTACTCATGGTTTTCATTTTTTCGTAAGTTTTAATGAGTTCGAAAAAATGATAAAAATGTACTCATATGGTTGACTTTCAATTTAATTTACGAGCAGGAAAAGACGGAAAGAACTCGACATTTTCATTTGTTTTACGAGAATGAAAGATAGCAAAATAATCTCAGTATTTTCATGAGTTTAACGAGTCTTGAAAATAACTGAAATTGACTCGAAATAGGTTTCATTTTTACAAAAGCTTGAAACAGAGAAAAACTATGCTTCAAAGTAGTTTCATTTTTACACAAGCTTGAAACAGAGAGAAAACTGTGCTTGATGCCCCCTAAGCGTAACTGCTAGAGCGCATGCCCCCCAGCTTCATTTCATTCAACTAAGTGCAAGCTGGATGGAATGAAGGTTCATGTACGAGATCATTTGAAAGACTCGACCTAAAAGTGTAAGAAAATTACAAAACTGAAATAACTAACCTAAATATACAACTTAACATTTATGAGATCTAGTCAAACTCTCGACCCAATTAGAGGAGGATTTGTTTCATTTTTTAACGAGCTTGACACAGAAAAAGAACTATGCTCAGATCCGGTTTCATGTTTACGCAAGCTTGAAACGAAAAACTATGCTTGTTATAAGTTCGCATGCCCCCAGCATAATGACGCAAATCGAGGTACATGCCCCCCAAGCTTCATTGCATTCAATGAGGTGGATGGAATGAAGCTTTACTTTCAAGATCTTGGAAAGACTTGTGGGAGTTGTTTCATTTTTTAGTGAGGTTGACACAGGAAAAGAACTATCCTCAAAACCCTTGTTTCATTTTTTAAACGAGCTTGACACAAGATAAGGAACTATGCTCATAACTACTCTCTACAATCTACCTATATAACCTATCCTTGTTTCATCTTTTAACGAGGTTGACACAAGACAAGGAACTATCCTCGAACCTGATTCATTTTTTAACGAGGTTGACTCAGTAACAGGAACTTTCCTCGAAACCCTTGTTTCATTTTTTAAACGAGCTTGACACAAGATAAGGAACTATCCTCATATCTGATTCATTTTTTAACGAGGTTGACTCAGTAATAGGAACTATCCTCAAGACTAACTGATTCATTTTTTAACGAGGTTGACACAGGAAAAGAACTATCCTCAAACTAGCCTGTTTCATTTTTTAACGAGATCGACACAGTAAAAGGAACTTTCCTCGAAGACACCTGTTTCATTTTTTAACGAGGTTGGCACAGGAAAAGGAACTATCCTCGCACAACTGATTCATTTTTTAATGAGGTTGACACAGGAAAAGAACTATCCTCAGGGCAGCCTGTTTCATTTTTTAACGAGGTTGATATAGGAAAAAACTATCCTCGCTCACTGATCATGGCTTCCAACTGGAAGGAAGACATGTCAATGGACACACCTTGATCATGGCTTCCAAGAGGTCTTCATCAGAAGGAAGAATACTTCTTTGGAAGGAACACATGTCAAGGGACTCAAAAAGGATAAGAACATCGTGTTCAAGTAATCCCATAGAGTTTTCCATGTCAATTACCGGATTTAAATCAAAGGAAGATGAGCAAACAATGAGAGGCTCACTTACATCGGTAACTGAAAACATGGGACTAGTTGCCACATAATTAACCCGTGACAGGGTAGATACCACTTTAGAATCAGGAACATTTAGGGGTGTCATATTATTGGTAGTTGAAACAAGACTAGGGAACGAAAGCTGGTCTACAGTCACAATATTTCCATTGTGAGGGAAAGACATCACGCGAAAGAGTGTCGATATGACAGCTTTCATTGCATAAACATAGTCTCGCCCAAGGAGTAAATTGAAATCCAAGGGACCTCGAACTACCATAAGATCAATACAAACAGTTTTACCTTCCAAGGTAATAGAAAACTTAGGAAGGATCCCTAAAGGTTCACTAATGGTTCTGTTAAAAGCTTTCAGATTCTGCGTAATAGGCGCAAGCTGAGGGGAACCCAAAGCTTTCCAAACAGTTGAGGATAAAATACTAACAGAAGCACCTTCATCTACCTGAGTACGATGTATGTCCCTACCACCAGCCTTGACAATGATTTGGAAAGGGATGGAGGAAGGAAGACGAGGTTCTGTCAGTCTATTCCAATCAAAGGAAAAGACCTCAGTACTTGGAGGGGGTTCTGTAGAAACAGGTGAGATGCCCCCCGGCATAGAAGAATCTGATGTAACAAGAAGAACTTGAGCGGTATGAAGTTCACTCTCGAAAGGGAGAGTGTGATCGACCAAATGTGAAATTGAATCGACCACTTGATCAACTAATGGATCATCAACCTGAGTGACATGAGTTTCACTCTCCAATGGAAGAGTGTGATCGACTGTACTTGAAATTAGATCAATCACTCCGTCAGTTGACGGTAGGTTGGGAGAAAGTTTACGGTAACCAGTTGGAAATTCTTGCTGTGGAACAGTAAGGTTTTCCAACAATTTTGAGGCTTCATCCATGTGAGGGCAAATGTGAGTTTGATGACTCCCTTTGCATAACTTACAAGGAAACCTAACTTTACCCTTTTTCCCAGGAACCTGACTATCACTGGTTGATGGATCAATGGAAAGTTGATGAGATTTTTCTGACCATACTTCCAAGACCTTTGGAATACCAGGACAATTGACAAGGAAGTGGTCACCCTTACAAAGCCTGCAAGGGTATTTGGGTTTACGATGCATGTTGGAGTTTTCCTCAACACAACTAACACTTACAACCACGGTTGGTTGGTTGACTTCTTTCTTATCTTGCTTCTTCTTCTTCTTCTTCTTCTTCCCTTTCTTCTTCTTCTTAGACACCTGGTTACTAGCATCAAGGCTTTTACCAAGCGAAGAGGAAGAAATGGAGGAAGAAAAATTAGGCGAAGAAGGTAAAGGGTCAACAGAAGGTTGGTGATGTTGAGATGGTGAACTCTGTTGAGGTGAAGCATTCAGTTGAGTTGGAACAATTGGAGTATTTTGGGCCAACAAAGTTGAAAATAACCATATCGGTAAACCTATTGTAAATCTAGGTAATGACAAAGTAGCCATATAAGGAGGACCAACATTTCCAAAGTAAGGAAAAGTACTAGGATTCTCATTAGGAGGGGTTCCTAGGTTGGTAAATTCTGGAACATTTGCCATTATATTCAACTTCAGTGAATTTTATTAACAATTTAAGACTAAAATTAACAATTCACAATTCACACCTAACAATTAAAATTCACAATTCACACCTATGGTCTCTAAAAGTAAAAACAAACAAATTAACACGCACTATCAAGTCTAGGAGTCAAACCACACACAAACAATAACTTTCCGGACTGAAAACACTAGTTGGTGATGAAATCCAACATCGCAGAATTCAGTACAGAAATGGCGGGTGGAACAGTTACCCCGACAACCTGCTTAATGAATAGACTGGACCAAGTTCCTCCACTTTAACCGTCTCGAGTGAAGTGAACCCCCCAGAAAATCCAAGTGAGTCTAGCCAACGTCTGCTCCAGGTACAGTGGGATCTTCCCTCCACCGTCACCTTGGGTAGAACCCTAAAGATAATGGTCACTAAGGTCACCAACAGCAACAAATATACCTGGGGGAACAGTCTACGATCCGATAGCACGCAAGGGCAGAGTAACAAGCTCAATCCCCTTGCCAGCTCCTTAACAATAATCCAAGGTTTACCGACAAGTGACCCCAGGCTCCTCGACAATGGTTAATTCAAGGTTTACCGTTTGTAGTACGTGCATATCTGGCGTCGTTCCCAATGAAGGAGGATTGATCCCCTCACTGGTTTGGACACGATCTCGTGCTTCTCCTTTAAGAGGAGCTTTCCCAGAGAATAAATGTAACAGTTGGATTTATCCTACCACAAGATGAGCTACTTGTTTGGTTTTGCTGTCTTGGAGAGTTAATTACTCTCCTACTCCAAGACACTAGCCTAAGCTATGTTGGTGGAAAGAGCCCTAAAAATGTAAAAATTACTAGATGAATTTTAATTAAGCGCTGTGTTATTAAGGCTGTTATTACTCAAATGGGTAAATGGATACGAAACCAATGGTGTTATGACCCGACTCAACTGAATGCAATCGAATATGATAATGTAATCTTTTCAATTCGATGAATCCTAACTAAAGCAAGGAGAGAGTTTCCATTCACTTCCAACAATGCAAAAAATTGATCACTAAGAGAAAATATAACAAATTCTCTAATGCACTAATTTCATCAAGAAAAACTAATGCAAATCAATTCCAAAATAATTTTTTTATTTTTATTTTTGTGTAAATTCAAATCAAAGAAAACTGATCTAAATCTACAATTGATTTTTCAGAATGTAAACTATGCAATTGTAATCTATGCACAATTCACTTGAAAAGTATGCAAATGTAATCTATGCACATTTTTCATTCATATTCTGAAAATGAGAATTCTAATTATGCAAATGTGATCTATGCAAGAGAATTCTCAAACACAAGATGATTCTAATGTAATCTAAGAACCAATCAAGTGCAAGTCGAGAAAATTGGGCGAGAGTTCCAAAGAACAAAAATAAAAACACTCAAAGGCGATTAACACTCATACACTATTTAGCCAAACCTCCAAGTAATGACCAAAGGAAATCAAATTAAGAATTTCTCAAGAAAGAGACTCAAAACACCCAATTGATGAAAGCTTAGAGTAGGAATGCCAATGAAATTAGCCAAGATGAAAACTTCTGACAGGTGAACAGTGGATCTGGGCAGCAAAAACAAGCTATAAACAAAATCTAAAAGATAAAAAAGAAGAAATTGAAATTTTCTAGGCTTTTGACAGGGGTACGCAGGCAGCCTGTTTGCACAGGTGCGTGTATGCTCTGTGTACAAAGCTGCAGTGCGTACAAGTACGCACTGTGCTTAACGCAGAGGGTGCGTACTGCTAGCAAAACCAAGAAAAAATAAAATCTAACTTAACCCTAAGCTATTCCACCCAAATTCATAGTCAAATAGTAAAAAACCAGAAAGAAATCGACTTTTCTCAAATCAAAGTATCAAACAAAAGAGAAATCAATCACATCCATGGATTCCCCAGTGGAGTCGCCATTTTGTCATGCGGAAAGAGTCAATTTTGTGGACAAAACCGACCTCCCTAGAAGCTAAGGTTTTCTAGTGACAAACAAGACAATTAAACAATATCTTTCCCTAAACATGCATTTAGAATACAAGTAATCAGGTGTTTATAACATACCTTTAGTCCAACGTTTTGTAGTAGTCCAGCCTCGCCGATCCGGATGAGCTCCTCCTTCTCTTCGAAACCTGCATTCACTAACAAGCAAACGATTACATAGCACCTGAATAACTCATAAAATAAAACATATTCATCATAAAGACCAAGGAGTATATGAAACAAATCATGTATAACAACTTGTTGAGAAAAATGAGCTTAATTGTATTAAGTGGAAACAAAATAAACCATTACAACCTGAGCCTTGGTGTTGTGCAGGTCCCTCCCAGGGTCCAGCAAGAGTTCTCCTTTACTTTGATCAGCTCACCCACTTCCAAATGAAGCTAAGAAAGGATGGGAATCTCTCCTCTCAAGCTCTATAAGGGAGTCCTAATTTCAGCAGCATCTACCCTTAGGAATCTTCAGCTTTCAACCTCTCCTCCCTCTGGCCCAATGCCTATATTTATAGTGCTTTGGAGGAAGTTAATCAGGTCCACCATCAATGGGATAAGCCCCTCTTTCAATGGGATAGCTCCCCTCTTGATGGGATAAGTTCCTCTTTCTTTGGGATGCATGAACCATCTGGAGGTGCTCAATCCACGTCAAACCATCTTCTAGAATGCTCTAGATTCGACCACAAGTAACTTTTTTGAAGTAAAACTTGCGCCTTTTGACCTTTACAGGAGTACACACCCACCCCTTTACAGACAGAGTGTACAAGTACGCAGGTATTATGTACTTGAGGTGCGTACACGCAGGTAAAAGTAAGAGAAACTGCGTAACCAGAGTTATATTGACTTTTAAAGACTTTCTCTCTTTCTTGGAGTTTGACATGAGGAGCAGAGGTATAAGACTTGCCAAGGAGGACAATATGACAATTGATGGAGCCATACTGACTGCAAATAGTCATGGTGACAAATTTTAGTGTAACACTTGGAGAAGTGGTATTTTCACACACAACTACTTGAGTTCTTCCAGAAGCTCATTCTCTTCTGGGTTGGGTTGTGTGGTTAATGTGAGTCGCTCAGGAAAGGGTGGAATGGCTTGGGGTTCACTTTCCTGTTTCTCTTCCTCCTCCTCTAGGGGAGGAGGTTGGCACTTTGGAAGGACCTTCCCAGATCGCAGGTTGATTTCCTGGATCTCCATAGCATAGGTAGGACATGTTGTCTCCCCAGTATATACCTTCTGGGCCTGTCTGTTGTTGGGGTTTGGGTTCGGTTGAGCAAGCATCTGGGGTTGTATTGGAGGAGCAGGAGGTAATGGTTGTGGTTGAGCCGATGGTGGAGGCAAAATGGCGGGAGGAGTGTTGTACTGGGGCCTCCACCCCGGTTGAGGTGCATTCCACTGAGGTTGTGGCTGGGCATGTGAGTGAAACGAATGAGAAGGAGGTTGAGTATGGTATGGAGATGGATAAGACCACGAAGGAGGTGTGGACTAGGAAGGATGAACAAGGGGGGCCTAAGAAGGTATATAAGCGGATTGGTTGGGGTTATAATAAGATTGGGATGTCCCTTGCATCCCCTACTGGTAAGGTCTGGGTCCATGTGGCCTCCTCTGGTTGAGGAAGTAAAGAGGTTCAGTAGCCACCTCAGCCCCTAGATACATGGCTTTAAATCCAGGCAAGGTAGGGCATTGGTTGGTGGGGTGGTCTTCCTCACAAACGAAACATACCTCTACTGAGTGCAATGGGCACTCATTCTTGGGATGCTTCCTCATGCATCTAGGACAAAAAATGGCAAAAGCCCTCTCAACTTCTTCTTTCTTTTGCTGAATTCGGAAGGTATCAAGTTGCATGGCAATAGTCTCTCTCATCTCACTCTTGAGGTCTTCCATCTAGTTAACAAACTCATGCTTGGAGAAGGTGGTACTAGTTGAAAGATGATTCCCCCTACCTCTCTTCCGGGCCACCCTAGAATGGTTTCTAAACACGATCTTTATGTCCTCATAAGGTAGTTGGTAGATGTCTCCTCCAGTCAGCATGTTAAGGGTGTCCAGAAGGTCTTCAGGGACTCCTCGGAGTAGAACCAGCTTCAGAGATTCCGGGTCAAGTGTGCACCTGGCCCGTTTATAATTGAGTTGGAACCTTTCCTCGTAGTCTTCTAAAGATTCATCGCTTCCCATGGTCATCTGGAAGATTTCTCCCTTAGTTTCCTTGGATCTAGAGTAGTCACGGTATTTGGCATTGAAAGCTTGCTGCATCTGAGCCCAAGTGGTGATACTGTTTCCAGGTAACCCCATGAACCAGCATAATGTTGCATCCTTGAGGGTAGAGGGAAAGAGTTTCAAAATTTTCTCATCCTCAGCATAGTCATAAGTTCGACAAAGGACAACAAACTCAAACAGGAAGGTATCAGGGTCTTCAGTAGTCAATCCATGAAAGTGAGGTAAAGCGGAGGGGCTTATGTTTTTCATTTTCATGTCTCCATTGGTCTCCCGGATGGGAAAGGCACCTTCTATTCTCTCATCTTCTCTTCTACCGTTTCGGTTTTCAGCCATGGCTTCAGATGGAGTGTTCTCTAACTCTTCTTCTGTTATAGGATCTTCGTATATCTCAGGAAGTTCACCTATAGGTTCTTCTGGCTCACTGTCACCAGAGAAGAGAGAAGGTTGACTCAGTGATGTGGTGGGGGTGTTGGGTAAGAATTTGCCGGTTTTATCTTTGTTCCTACGAGGCATGAAATGGAAAGACTTTTGATTGCTTTTGTTTTTTTTCTTCTAGTACCTGCAAAACTAAAATAGATTGAACTGCAACTAACTATCTTGCTGAAATGAAAATGCGGAATTGAAATGAAAGCACGAAAGGACTAATCTATCTTGCTCAAATGAAATTGCAGGAATTAAATGCTAGTCTACGCTTGCTGAATTGAAACGCTAATCTACGCTTGCAAAATTGAAATTGCAGAATTGAAATGCTAATCTATGAAAGCAGGAAATATCTACTCTACTTTTGCAGAAATGAAATGAAATAAACTACTTAGAAGAAGGTTGTAGGAGAAAATAGAATAAAAGCAACAATCACCAATACTCTGACGCTTCCCCGGCAACGGCGCCAAAAAGATGGTGGGCTCCAGTATTGCAGCAATAATGCTGCAACTCCTGGGACTCCCTTCTTTACTTTTATCAACCCGGTAGTTTGTAACAAACTTGGAAGCGACGGTGCTGTATGCACAAGTACTAGCTCTTGCCGCAACTGTCACTTGGTCAGCTGGCACAAGTCTACTAGGGGCTTAAGCCAACTTCTATGAGCTCTTAGAAGAAGATTTTTAACTGATGGATGAAAGCTAACTCAAAGGAAGCTAATCTACTTGCGGAAAGAAACTGAAAGCCAAAAAGTAACGCAAACCCTAGCAAACCCTAATTCTACCAGCTAGTCCTACTGATGCAAATGAGAGAATGAAAACTACTGGAAGGGATGCCATTACTTCTATGAAAGTAAAATACATGTGTCTAGACTACCTCTACCTGAAGAAAACATCTTTTTGTATTTTTGAATAAGTTATTAGAATTATCATGCATGTGCTTTTAACCGGCTTTTTATTGTGCAGGGGTGGATCAAGGAGGAGAAATTCTTGGAAAAGGTTGGGAAGGTTCAGAGAGGGTCTAAGGAGTCCCTAACACCCTTCCGGAGAGTTTCACAAAGTTTGGCTATCAAGAAACCTCATTTGTGAGCTTCTACAGGAAGTCTGCAGGGGTTCTACAAGATGTTCAGAGATTTCTACAGGATGTTCAGAAATTTCTACAGGATGTTTAAAAAGTGGATTTTAGAGGATGGGTGAGTGAGGGAAGATGCATGAATGGATAGGGAGGTAGGATAGGGGCCTAGAGTGACCCAGGGACTGGTGGATGGAGTGGTGAGAGGGTGTAGAAGGCTGACTTGGCTTAAAGAAGGCTAAGACAATGATGGAGCAAGAAGGTAGGGTTACGTGGGCAAAAGGACAGGTGTGAGATGAGAAACCTAGATAGGAGATGGAACAGATGGCTCTGATGAATCTTAGGCGGATGAGAGAGTGGTAGAGATGCCCTGCATGGTGTATATTTAACCGAATCAACAAAGTCTTACAAATAATCAAAGTCCTAGCTAATCTAATCTAACTGTCAATAGAACGAACGAAAATCAACTTTATTTGGAAAGAAAACCATGTACATCAATCATGCAAAGAAACATTTCAGAGATCTGAACCCATAACTAACTTCTGCAAATGAAAACAGTACACTAAGGATTGCATGGTCAAGCAAACTAGTGTTTTTGTTGGGGCAGCACTGTTTCTTCAATTCCAGCCCCTGATCCAATAAGGATGAGGTGAAACTGAGAGTGTTTTTGACCCTTTTCTTGGAGCTTTTTTCCTGTTACTATCCTACCAATCTATTTTAAACATCTGAAGCAATTCTATTCATAAACAGTGACCTATTTAACCAACACAACTAAATCTACCCAACAGAAATACGTTTCAAATGCATAAAAGGAAAACAACGATGCATAAGGGAAAGGTAACAATACAAAAAGGAAGCCCTAGGTTCTCAGGTTGGGCCCAACCCTGAGAGCTATGGCTCCTATAGGAAACTCAAAGTTGATATAAAATTGGACTGCTTCTCATTATCAAAAAATAGTCATAAGTCAAGAGTTATGCCAAAATGGCTACAAGAGAACAAAGTAAAGCTAACAACACTGTAGTGCAAAATATGCAAAGGTTTCAAAAGTCCCTTACAAAGGCTGAGGCCTTAACATTTATACACCACGAGGGCCCTAGCTGGCCTCCTAAATCTATGGGACTTGGCTGTCCAAACTATGAGTAGACAGCCCCTTCCAAAATCTGCTTGGCTACCTTCTAGATCTGGTGTTGGTGGTCTTTGGAGCTCAGAGTTGGGGGTGAAGATCCCGAGGAAGGGCTATTTAATGCCATAGAAAACCCCCCTATGAATCCTCACCTCAAGCTTGGCTGTCTTCTAGCCCATGATTGCTCGGTTTTGCTCCAACATGTGTTAAAAAACCTGAAATGAGCACGTGTTAGCCACCTAGGAAGAGTGACTACCCTTATTCGTACAAATGACATAAACATACTGAAAAATAATGCATAAGCTATGAAAAATGAAGGATTGAACAAGGATTAAACAAGGATAATTAGGCCAAATGAGCCCAACAAGTTACTAAATTTGGGGCTCATCATGTTGCACAGAGAAACCAATAGCACTTCCTTACAAAATACAAAGTTCTAGCCTCTTGGATCTCTAGGATGAGGGCTCCATATATAGATGTTTGCAGGGGAGTGAGTCAGATTCTGGGATTTTGATTAGTGTCACCTCTCTGATAGTTCTTGGTTCCACTTGGAGATTTCATGATCTCTTACTCATCCCTGGGTGAATTCAGAGAGGCAAGTGTCAAATGAGCAGCTTCTAGAAGATTCTCAGGGTCTCCACCTAGCAAACTGCTCCATCCATTTGTCTGCTCTCGCTCATCACACCCTATAGAAGGGCTTTCCATTGTGCATCGCACTTTTTGTATGTGGCAGGTGAGATGCATCGCACCCTTAGCACTGAGCAGTCTGTATGGTCCAGTTTTGACCCGTTTTGAGTAGTTTTTCATGGAGAACTTCTGGGAGATGATGTAATTAGCCGACCTTGCTCCTTTAGGGTATGAGACAACACTTTTAGGGACTTAGAAGCCCTTGGTTTTTGGACATATTTGATTGGGGTTGCAGTGCCCAAACATGTCTATAACAATAGGGCAAGAAATTAGAGCCCTAGGGGCCTCAAACCTTGAAAAAAGTGCATGAAATCACAAAATGGAAAGATGAAAAGGAAGAGAAAGGTTCTAGCACCTACTTAGAAATGAATATTCTTGAAATGATCCATTGGATTGGTTGCAATCAACTGTAGAAGATTGGGGGCAAAAACACTCAAAACTCACTTTGCAAGAGGTAAATGTTAAATGGTAAAAATGAGTTATTTTTTTCCTAATTTATGGTCATTTTCATCACTAATTTATTAATTTGTTAGAGTTTTGACCTAAATATGACTCAGTTTTATCATGAAACAGGTATTTTTAATCTTTTGGTGGTGTTTTGAGTAGGATGACAACTGTTTTAACATATTTGATCATGTCTGGATTGAAACAGACCATTTTGACCAAGGAACATAATTTTATCACTTTTTTTGGCTCTGTAAACCTATGAAAAAGGAACCCCTTGGAGTCCTATTTCAGCTCTTTCCAAACTCCCTAAACATGAAAATATTTTCAAGCACTTGTATTTTTGAAATCGTTAAAATAAATGAAAAGACGTCTACTCAATAAGTTTAACCCTTTTCCAAACTGAGCTAGACTAACTACAAAAAAGGAATAACTTAGTCGAACATGGCTAAGATGTTCTCCTGAGTATTGTTTTCTACCTTTTCAGACTCAAGAGACTATCTATGAAAATTAACCTTTGCAATTTTCTTTTTTCGCCTCTTTTTCAAACTCTCTAAACATGAAAAAAATGTCGAGTTACACCTTCGCTGGACTCGCTAAAACATCAAACAATGATTGAATCATCAAACATGACGATACCAAACCACTCCTTCTCAGTGTTCGTTAAACATACTTGGAGGGATTCATATGAAGGATGAAATTACAAATCAAGCATATGTTATCCTCCTAAAGCTTGTTAAAAAATAAAGAGGTACTAACCAACAATGGTTGTGGAAATTGGGAAAATGGTATATTCTACCTATTATGGTAGTGAGTTGCTCTTGAATATGACACACTTCCACTTCATCTCCATGGCAGTTGGGTTGGGAAATATTCTTGTATTTTAGTTCACCGTACCATTTCAGAGCCTTTCTTTTTGGTTTTGGGTCAATGCTTCCAACTCCATTCAGTTTCACCAATGTGTTTAAGAGAAGTCATTCAGTTGATATCTGCTACAATAATCTTAAGCCTTCATTCCATGTCTGTCATTTCTAAACCAGTTCCACATCAAATTTATTCTGTCTCAAATCATGATACCCATTTTGTGTCATTGATGGGGAATACATCAAGGCCCACCTATGACGGGTCGCTTCCTATCGACATCGACTCATTATACAGGAAGTTGACTTAGGAACTCTTCCTTCAGTACCTTGGGACTTGTATACATCAATGGAAAGTTTCCTCGCTCTCGGTGACATGTTTACATCATCGGAATTTGACCGATAGATTCTATGTGGTGTTTGACTTCAACTCATTCACTCACACCATACGGATTGTACAACAGTACCTTGAGAGCCATTAACATCATCGGTGGTTTCTCTTGCGTCTATTAATGACTTACATCATTGGACAATAATCATATGGTCTCTACCATGTTTGACTTCAACGTCTTTATTCATGTGGCTAGACTCGTACATGATACGATTGTGTTGGGTTGTGTTATATTCTTTCCACGACTAGCCTATGTAGTGAATCAGGGGGTTAGAGGGGGGGCGGAGCCCCCCCTTCATTGCACCGATTGCACAGCAGGTGGCTCACAGGGAAATTTTTTTTTGGACCCTATATTAGGTTGGGCAGACCTACATATGGTTTTGTGAAAGGTTTTCACACATGGTTTTGGATGCGATCATTTTCGGTCCATGGTTTCGGACGTGATGGTTTTCGGTCCATGGTATTGGATGCTTCGACATGTATAAATATGCATTGTAACATTGAAAGGAACATAATGAAAAATCAAGCTAGTAGTCCCGGTTTTCGGATCCAGGGGAAAATATCTGTGTATATGTGTTATGATCTCGCATTGTTTATTTTCTGTGTTTTAGAATTCATATGTGGGTAATTTCTATACAGGGTTAAAACCTACATTTGGTATCAGAGTTGTTTTGGCTTCAAGGGGATGCCTTTGTTGTTGAGGGGTTTTGCTCGGGCCTGTGTTTGACCCTGTTCAGCGGGAGATCTATGGGATCGATTTTGGTGGTGAAAGAAGATGGCGAGCAGTGGAAATATAGAGATCGAGAAATTTAATGGTCAAAGTTTTGAGTTATGGAAACTCATGACAGAGGATCTGTTGGTGGATAAAGATAAGTGGATCACAGTAGATCCGGGTACTAAACCAACAGGAGTGTCTGATGAAGAATGTAAGAAGTTAGTCGGAAGGAAAGGAGAATAATACGATTATGTGTCTTAGATTCAGTATTGTTGAATGTATCAGGGGAAGCTATAGTGAAGGCTTTGTGGGACAAGTTAGCGACTTTGTACCAATCTAAGTCTTTGGTGAATAAACTATTCCTATGGAAAAAGCTATATAACCTGAGGATGAAAGACGGAGACTCGATGACAGAGCATCTGAATGCATTTAATACTATGGTAAGTCAATTATTATCTATTGATATTAAAATTTCAGATGAAGATAAGTGCATCAGTTCATTGTGTTTTCTACCAGATTCATGGGATAGTCTGGTTATTGCAATAGGTAGCAATGCAACTGCTTTTTAGTTTGATGAAATATTCCCATCCATGCTGATGGAGGAGATGAGATGGAAAAATATGGAGAGCCAGAATGGTGATTCCTTGTCTATACAAGGATGGTCCCAGAACAGAAACAAAAATAAGTCATCGAGTAGGAGATCTAAATCTAGAGGGAGATCTAAATCTCAAGGAAAACCTGTAAAGGTGGTTTGCTGGAAATGCATAAAGGAAGGGTACTACAAAATGGACTATAAATCTAAATCTCCTGACAAAGGAAAGGGATCTGATGATGCTCCTTCCACAGAGGTGAAAACCACATCAGATGAAGGTGTGGATGTGTACTTGGCATCTTTAAGTACACATGTAGATCATGAGGCATGGTTGATTGACTTAGGTGAATCCTTTCACTTCACTCCCCATAGAGAGTGGTTCTGTGAGTATGAGAATTATGATTGTGGTGATATATTCTTGGGGGATGACAGGGAGGCTAGAATAATTGGTGATCTAGATGGATCTTCAGACACAGTGGCATGGAAAATCTCAAAATTCAAAGTGGCAGAAAGGCAATTATCTTGACATCAGATCGAAGTGCTCGTCACCCTAATTCCAACGATGCGAATAACACTCCAATCTGAGTCTGAATGAAGGAGATAGAAGCAGTCAAAGTTCTGGGTTGACTTGTAGGAAATAGGGGAAAATGAAAGTCCAAGGATGCTCCTGGAAACAGTCCCATTGTGTAGATATTTCATTCTAAATCTACTGCAACTTGAATGGGCTAAAATGGAATTTGGATAATGAAGTTATCACCAAAAGAGTCTGCCTTTGTTCCTTTGAAAAAGGAGGCATTTCTTCAAAAAATAGGCTTAAAGCCTTAAAAGGGAAAATCGCAATCGGAGGAGTCAAAAGGCAGGCTTAAGGCAAGGGTAGAGGAACCCCTGATCAATGATCTCCGAATAATCGCAATCGGGGGCAAGAAATGGGCAATATCGGTGACTTAAGGCAGGCGACGATGATTTCGGCGATGGAGCGATTGGATCAGCGGATCGGGTCGACACTACCCAAGGTATAAGACCAAGACCCCTGGGCCATAGCGATGTGATATGCCAATAACGATACTCCGATATCGACAATCAGTGGTTCCCCGCGACATGGGCCATTGACAATGTGATATGCCGATAACAATAAAGGGTCGGACCCGATGGGTTTATGGACTCGATTTGATAAAATTTGAAGTCCAGGGTTTTCAGTTTTTTAGTGTTTCCCCATGTATTTGTGTATAAATGAAAAAGGGTTATTTTAAAGGGTTTGTTGCATAGAAAGGTCAGACAGTTGTCCCACTGATCCTTTCGATAAAATGAATTCTATTATAAACAAATTCGACCCCCGATTAAAGCGCTACTGTAACAAAAACGTGTTATAAAACACGATGAATGCAAAGCAGAAAAACAGGGGGGATTCCTAGGGAGGAAGACAGAGAGCCTGAGTGCTAGAGAGCTAAATGGAAGGTTGTGCCAGATGGAGAAGCAGAGATAGATAGAGCTGCAGAGCCATAGAGCGGGAGGGCCAAATACAGCCAAAGAGCTAGATAGAGCCCGAGAAGTTACTCAGAGAAGCGTAAAAGCTAGAGAGCCTGAAAACCAGAGCACTGCAGAGCTGCAAAGCCACAGAGTTCGATAGAGGTAAAATTATAAGACTCGTTTTTTGTAATTGATGATGTATTCTTCTTTTTCATGCCATTTAATGAATGAAGGCCTCCCCATTGATTGAGCAGGGCCCAGAGACGTATTCCAAGTTGGACGAACTCTGTTATCAAGTCGTATTCTCTTCTTCTCATGCTTTATGTGTTTCTTCTTCTTCTCTCATGTGCACATTACATTTCTATGGTAGCTGCAATTTCTAGATGTGATTCTTTTGATACATTTATAAGCAAAAGATTCTTGGATCAAGTGGTATCAGAGCAGGTCTTTTTAGATGTGAATTGCATGTTTGTATGCTAACAAGAAACATGGCAGATGAAGAGGCTCATCTTGAAGAGGAGCGAAATTTCTGCAAAAACTTCTATTTAATGGCAGAGAATGTCGGTCAATTGCTTTCAAAGCTAGAAAAAGTAGAAGAGAGAAAACCATAAGAACAAGGTTTAGTGCATGGAAATGGTGGAAAAGAACCCCCTCCTTCTCCTTCCATGAGTGAAAGTTCTTCTTCCTCTCATCACCATAATCGTAGGAATTCCAGGGATGCACACAAGAAACCTTTCTTTAAATTAGATGTCAAATTTGATATTCCCATGTTTAATGGTGAAAGTAATGTAGAAAATCTTAATAATTGGATTAGCCAGATTGGGATCTATTATAGGATTCAACAGATCATGGAGGATGAGGAAACTATTTAGCTGGCCTCTCTACGGCTGAGCAGCAACGCTCTTGTCTGGTGGGAGAGCAGATTGCAAAGCAGTAAGAATGTGGGTAACCTTCTTTCCTCATGCCCTGATTTCATTTTTGTGTTAAAGGAACAATTTTATCCCTTGGGTTACAAGCAGAAAGCATTAATGAATTGGTAGTATTTAAGGCAAGGAAAAGGTTAGGATGTTCAAAGTTTTACAAAGGAGTTTAGAAGGCAAGAACTTAATTTGGGTATTGCACTTGATACACCTGAAGTAGTAACTAAGTATATTGGATCATTACATAGTTACAATAGGCATTCATTATTATTGTTTGAACCTACTACCATTGACTCGACTAGTGTAAAGGTCATTCATCTGGAAAACAGGGGAACACATGGAAAAGATGACCACTCAAAGAGAATCGTGGTAGCCAAGAAAAGGGGAGCAAAGCCCTCTTGCACACATTGTGAGAAAGAGGGGCATGATGAAGAGAATTGCTGGAAGCTGCACCCTGAGTTGAGACTTGAGAGGAATGACAGGAAGGGGAAGCAGAAGGCCGTCACCACTGTGCAGAAAAGCCTATATTTTGAGTAAGAGGAAGATGAAAAGGTCACAACTACAGGATTTGCACGGGGTAGGCCCATTGACTTAGGGTCTGACTCCGACGATGAGATGAATTTTTCAGCCTTTGGGATCACGACAGGAGGACCCATAGATTTGGGGTCTGATTCAGCAATGAATCAAGGATTTCAACCAACGTAACAAAAAGGGCACTCCCCACAACAGGAGGCCAAGAACTCGAGGAGATCAACCACCACACCCAAGTAGAGAATGTTGAGCCAAGTAGGCTTCTACAAGAGGTAAGGGAAGAGAACCAAAGATTACTACGCTAGTTGCAAGCCAAGGACGCGGCCTTGGAAAAGCTGCAACATAGCCATCTGGAGGTAAAAAGCGATTCTCTCATATGATTTTCATGATGATGAACTTGCTGCCTTTGAAAAACATATTACAGGGATTGGATCCAAACTAATGAAGGAAATGGGATATCGAGGAAAGGGCCTCAGCATCAAAGGCCAAGGCATCATAAACCCCATCAAAGTCAAGGAATTTTCGTGCCATGCAAGACTCGGATACACCAAAAAATAGCTAGGGGAAAGCTCCAATACAACTAGTAACCAGCCAACGACAGACGACGAAATTCTGTCATCACAGTCCAACGATAGTGAAGGCCCCAAGGTGGACCGAAGAGTTTGGAGGAGAAAGAATCATTGTAATCATTGCAACAAAGAGGGACACCAACAAATCACGTGTCTGATGCTCCATGTTCTGGAAACATCGCCAGAGGAGCCGAAAGGTGAATATGTTCAACATATGAATCCACACCATTCATGGTGGTCTACTTTATTAAGTTGGTTTCTTTAGGGGTAGTAGCTTGTTATGGCCACCATTGTAAATCATACATTGCAAGTAAATGTAAAAATGATGGCATGTTTCTCATCACTTCAAGATGCAACGATGATATTCTAGCCTTTCCTTATTAGTATTTGAGGCATTAATTAATTTTGATGTAATCCTTAGCCAATGAGTGTGTGCTATGAACTCTTGGCAAGAAGGGGTTTTTGAGTCATGTGTGGTGTGCATGATTGCAATAATGTACCAGTTTCACATGTAGCTGATTGAAAGTGTGGATTGAGACAGCATGCTAAGTGTAAATTCTTTTGGGGTCCAAAAGCTTTTTTGTGGGGAGGATTGATCTAGGTGGATCTTTAGACACAGTGGCATAGAAAATATCAAAATTCAAAGTGGTAGAAAGGAAATTATCTTTACATCAGATCAAGGTGCTCGTCACCCTGATTCCAATGGTGTCAACGAAACTCCAATCCGAGTATGAATGAAGGAGATAGAAGCAGTCAAAGTTCTGGGTTGACTTGTAGGAAACAGGGGAAAGTGAAAGTCCAATGATGCTCTTGGAAATAGTCCTGTTTCATAGATATTTTCATTCTAAATCTACTGCAACTTGAACGAGCTAAAATGGACATTAGATGATGAAGTTATCGCCAAAAGAGTCTGCCTTTGTTCCTTTGAAAAAGGAGGCATTTCTTCAAAAAATAAGCTTAAAGCCTTCAAAGGGAAAATCGCAATCGGAGGAGTCAAAAGGTGGGCTTAAGGAAAGGGTGGAGGAACCCCTGATCAGAAATCTCTAACTAATCACAATTAGGGGCAAGCGATGCGCGATTTCAGTGACTTAAGGCAGGCGACAACGATTTCAGCGATGGAGCGATCGGATTGGCGGATTGGGTCGGAACCGCCCAAGGTATAAGACCAGGACCCCTGGGTCGTAACAATGTGATACTCTGATAGCGATACACCGAGATCAGTGATCGGTGGTTCCCTACAACATGGGCCATTGACAGCGCGATATGCCAACAGCAATAAAGGGCCGGACCCGATGGGTTTATGGACCCGATTTGATAAAATTTAAAGTCTAGGGTTTTTAGTTTTTTAGTTTTTCCCCATGTATTTGTGTATAAACGACAAATGGCTATTTTAAAGGGTTTGTTGCATAGAAAGGTTGGACGGTCAGCTTGCCGATCCTTTCGATAAAAGGAATTCTATTATAAACAAAGTTAACCCTTGATTAAAGCATGACTGTAACAAAAACGTGTTATAAAACACGATGAATGCAGAGCAGAAAAATAGGGGGGATTCCTCAGGAGGAAGACAGAGAGCCTGAGTGCCCAAGAGCTTGAGTGCTAGAGAGACAAAGGGAAGGCTGCACCAGATGGAGAAGCAGAGCTAGACAGAGCTGTAGAGCCATAGAGAGAGATGGCCAGATAGAGCCAGAGAGCTAGATAGAGCCTGAGAAGTTACTCAGAGAAGAGTAAAAGCCAAAGAGCTTAAAAACTAGAGCGCCATAGAGTTGCGGAGCCACAGATCTTGATAGAGGCAGAATTATAAGACTCCTTTTTTGTAACTGATGACTGTATTCTTATTTTTCATGCCATTTAATGAATGAAGGCCTCCCCATTGATCGAGCAGTGCCTGGAGACGTAGTCCAAGTTGGACGAACTCCGTTACTAATTCTTGTTGTCTTCTTTCACGCTTTATGCTATTCTTCTTCTTCTCTCATGTGCACATTAGATTTCTATGGTTAAATTGCAATTTCTACATTTGATTCTTTAACACATATATAAGCAAAGGATTATTGGATCAATTGGTCACGGAAAAGTAAAGTTGAAATTGTAAGGTGGAAGGGTTAGAACACTTCCGGGTGTTTTTCATATTCCTGTATTGGCCAGAAATCTGATTTCCGTAAGAAAGCTGGATGATGCAGGTGTAAAAATAGTGTTCGAGAAGGATACCTGCAAGATGGTTCAGGGAGCATTGGTATAGATGTGGGGAGTTCGGATTGGAACTCTGTATAAGCTGCAAGGTAGCATTGTTGTTGATGGGTGCAACAGTTTTGTGGTTCCTGAAAGTGGAGCAGAAACTCTAGTGGTCTCTGGAGAGAAGACCATGCTGTGGCATCAAAGCCTTGGACATATTGGAGAGAAGGGCCTTTAAATACTTCATTGTAAAGATATGGTAGAAGGTATGAGTAATATCTCTCTGGACTTTTGATTTCTGTGAAAATTGTGTATATGGGAAGCAACATTGGGTGAGTTTCCCCTTTGGTGGTAAGAGGGCGAAACAGATATTAAAGCTTGTGCACAGTGATGTGTTTGGACCTGTGAAGGTTCCATCACTTAGTAATTCTGTGTACTATGTATTATTTATAGATGACTTCTCAAGGAATACATGAATATATTTCCTCAAGAAGAAATCTAAATTCTTTGACAGTTTTAAAGAATTTAAGGCTCTGGTGGAAAACCAGATAGAGAAGAAGATAAAGGTGTTGAGGGCAGATAATGGTGGAGAGTTTTGCAGTAAGGAATTTGAAGAATTTTGTAAGAAGTGTGGTATAGCACGGCAGAAGACTACTCCATACACACCTGAGTAAAATGGAGTTTCAAAAAGAATGAACAAGATGTTGATGGAAAGGGAAAGAAGCATGCTCAGTGGTGCCGAGTTAGGACAAGAATTTTGGGCAGAGGTGGTTGAGACAACATGTTACCTGGTCAACAGATCACCTTCATCAGCATTGGAGGATAAGACTCCACAAGAGGTATGGACTGGTAAGAAACCCTCTCTTTCACATCTGAGGGTATTTGGATGTGATAAATATGTACATGTTCAAAAGGAGAAAATAACCAAGTCGGATAGTAAATCTGAAAAGTGCATACTTATTGGGTATAAGGATGGTTTAAAGGGTTATAAGCTTTGGAACCCAGTAACAAGGAAGGTTGTGTACAACTGAGATGTGGTGTTCAGAGAGGTGAAAGATGTTATTAAACATGAAGTCCAACCAAAGGAACCTAAGAAGATAGAGTTTGAGCTTAAGGAGGAATAATGAGACTCTACATCAGAGGAGGAATTAGAAGATGAAGAGCCATAAACTTCAGGTGTGAGAAGATCAGTTCGAGAAAGAAGGCAACCAGAAAGGTATAGTCCATCTACTTTCTGTTCAAATTTTTCTTTATCTGTTACTGATGATGATCCCAGAATTGTGAAGGAAGCAGTAGATTCAGAGGATGGAAAACTCTAGAAAGAGGCCATGGTTGATGAAATGGCATCTTTGCACAAAAATGAGGCTTGGGATCTAGTGGATTTGCTGGCTGGAAGGAAACCTATTGGTAGCAAATGGGTGTTCAAGAAGGAGACAAATACAGAAGGAAAGGTGGAAAAATACAAAGCTTAGTTAGTAGCAAAAGGTTATTCCCAGGTGTTGGGAATCGAATATGGTGATATTTTTTCTCTTGTTGCCAAGGTAGCTTCTATTAGATTACTTTTATCTATTGCTGTTGCTTTTGATTTTGAGGTAGAACAGGTGGATGTGAAGACAACATTTCTTCATGGGGATCTGGAAGAGGAGATCTACATGAAGCAACCTGAAGGCTTTGCGGTGAAGGGTAAGAAAGAATTGGTATGCAAGTTAAAGAAGCCTCTGTATGGGTTAAAACAGTCACCAAGGATGTGGTATCATAAATTTGATACATTTATACAGGGACTTGGATTCACCAGAAGCAAAGTAGATCACTGTGTGTATTTTAAATTAATTGGTGACTGTGTTATTTATCTGGTCTTATATGTGGATGACATGTTGCTAGTTGGAAATGACAAAGAAATTATCCAGGATTTGAAGACCTAATTGTCCTCCAAATTCGACATGAAAGATATTGGTGCTGCAAACTATATTTTGGGCATGGAAATTAAAAGAGATCGAGCAAAGAGGAAGCTCTGGTTAAACCAGAGGAAGTATGTTGAGACAATATTGTAGAGGTTTAATATGCAGGATAGTAAACCGGCGAAGGCTCCTATTCCTGTAGGTGTAAAGTTATCTGCTGAACAGTGTCCCAAGACACAAGAAGAGGAAGAGTACATGTCCCATGTTCCATATGCAAGTGCAATTGGTAGCCTGATGTATGCGGTGGTCTGTATGAGACCAGACATTGCACATGTAGTGGGAGTATTGAGCAGGTTTATGTCAAAACCAGGGAAGGAGCATTGGACAATAGTGAAGTGAGTTTTCAGGTATTTATGTGGCACTAGTGATTATGGTTTGTGCTACCAAGGAAGACCAAGATTGGACAAAGTGTTGGATATTCATGGCTTTGTTGATGCTGACTGGGCTGGAGATCTGGATCAGAGAAGATCTACTAGTGGGTATGTGTTTAACCTATTTGGAGGTGCAGTCAGTTGGATGAGTAAGAAACAATCTGTAGTGGCACTATCAACTACAGAGGCAAAATACATGGCAGCCACTCATGCAAGCAAGGAAGTAGTTTGGTTGCAGAGATTGTGTTCAAGTATGGGGTTAGTACAGAGAGCTATAGGGATAGACTGTGACAGCCTAAGTGCAATTTTCTTGGCAAAGAACCCTACTTATCATTCAAAGACAAAACACATTGATGTTCAATATCAATTTGTGAGGGATATGGTAGAATACAAAAAGGTGTTGCTAGTAAAGGTGGACACTTTTAAGAATACTATAGATGCATTGACAAATTTTGTGAGCACTGAGAAGTTCTCTTGGTGTAGAGAAATAATGGGCATTGCAGGGCTAGATTAATGACTAAGCTCTCATGTGTAAAGAAAAAAACAAGTGGGAGAATGTTGGGTTGTGTTATATTCTTTCCACGACTAGCCTACATAGTGAACCGAGGGGTTAGAGGGGGGGTGGACCCCCCCTTCGCTACACCGATTACATAGCGGGGGGATCACAGGAGGGTTTGAGGGGGGCGGGTATCCCCTCTCTTCGGGGTTTGGGGCAGCGCCCGGGGAAATTTTTTTTTAGACCCTATATTAGGTTGGGCAGACCTACCTATGGTTTTGTGCAAATGGTTTTGGACGCGATGGTTTTTGGTCCATGGTTTTGGATGAGATGGTTTTTAGTCCATAGTATTGGATGCTTCATCATGTATAAATATGTATTGTAACATTGAAAGGAACATAATGAAAAATCAAGTTGGTAGTCCCGGTTTTGGGATCCAGGTGAAAATCTCTGTATATATGTGTTTTATATGTAATGCTCTCGCATTGTTTTTTTGTGTTTTAGAATTTGTATGTAGGTAATTTCTATACGGGGTTAAAACCTACATTTGGTATGGTATCAGAGCATCTGGAAGACCCATATCTAGTTCCATCCATCCAAGCTACAATTTTAGGATTAATGCGAGGTTACAAAGCATGATCACTATGATCGTACATATAGTCATCCAATCGTCAGTCCACCCTTTTTCATTAGTGGAAATGTGTTTTTTCATCATTGTACATGTAACGTTAACATATGTGTTGAGTATGGGTATTCCTCTCTCAGTAGAGATATCATGATGAAAATGCATTCTAACATATGATGATTTGAGTAATTGTTCTTGATTCGAACTTGTCACAAGGTAAAGTACTTTAGTCATTAGTTGCCATTTCTGACTTTATTCTTTAGGGGGAAATCTGTTATAGGCCATTTTTTCACATATGGTCAATAGACCTACAAACTAGATCAATCAACATCCATGAATACCTTGTCATCATCCCTACACAAAGCCTTAAGCATGACTCTCTCAAATACCTAAGTTTCTTACCTTGACTGCGTCATTCTAGTGCTCTTAAGGCCCTGTGCACCCTGACCCTTTAGGGACCTGCTTTGAGTGGCAGGTTTCTCAGTTTTGCACCTGCTTTGATTAGAGCAAGTTTTCCTTTGTTGGGGGTGTGCTAATTCTAGAAATTCAAGAAAAATAATAACAATCCCGAAGCTTCCTCTTCCAAAATCTTCTAAGAGTTTTTACAATCATTTACCTTCGATAAGAAATTTGAAACATATCTCCCCTACCTTGGATTTTTCACCTCTTATCCCTTGAGCTCATTCTCCCATCAAGAGTGGATCTCAAGCCTATATTGGTAAATGGATAATAATTCCTAAACTACCATCATCTCCTATATATTTTCTACCATCCACAAGCTAGAGGTTTGCTGTTGGAGATTAATCATACCCTTATGCTACTGCATTAATCATAAGAGAGAGATATTTCCCCATGAATTAGGGTGGCTTTGAGGCATACATTGTGGCAAGGGAGGACAAGTCAACTTGGGAGGATCTCTACAAGATTAGCTTCAAATTTTGGTTGTAAACTCTCTCCCTTTCATATTAATACAAAGAGTATACCATTTTCCTACATGTGTTATGTTATGTTTTTGTACACGTGTTTCAATGATATGATGATTCGTTGAATGGAATGATTGGATAATGCTACATAGATGTCATAGATCTTGGGCTTGCATTTCTTGTTTGTGCAGGTTCTAATTATAGCGATCAGAACTACGATTGGAGATGACAATCCAAGAGGAGAGAATATCTCGCGACAGATCATAGGTAAGCATCTTTCTATTCTACAATTCTTCTAAGGAAAACTTTATAGTCTTTGATTTATGTTGTTCTAGACTATGCCACTAGGTCTAGGGGAGATACTTCTTTCTACAGTCGTAGATTCTGTATAACACACCTTATTCAAACAAGTCAGTTGGTGGGATTTCACTCATTTTTTCATGGCACCGAATGTTGAAGTGGAAAAACAATTTGCATAAAATTTTAATGGGAAAACTTCATGGGTTGGAGACATTGAGCTTGTAGTGAATGAAGCCTTCATTGTGATGGTTACAAAATTGTCTATCAAGGGTGAGTGATAGTCAAAGAATTTCCCTGTCAAAGACATGTCGTGGAATACTTTTTTTTTGTCAAACAAGATCGCATATATCACCAAAGGTACTCCTATGAACCTTGTTAAACCTAAGTGGCATGATTTAGTGATGATTGTTAGAATATATGTGACATGTGAAGGCCAATATGACCTAGTGTTTTATTATCACATTAGATTGTTAATGGTGTTGTTAGGGTTTAAACTCAATTTTTCCTTTTACTTACACAAGAGCCTCACAAATATGAAATTTTTTTATTAGAGGGGTCTAAATAAACCTAATAATAGTATTTTTCATTATGTCTTGATTCAAATGTTTCTTGGTTTTAGGCTAAATCAATTGGGAGATACCTAGGAAATTTTCCCGTGTCGAAACAATTTTATGAAACACTTGGAAATCGAGAGGAAATCCGACCGCAGGTCAAGGAAAATGATTAGGGTTTTTGTGAATATGGTTTAGAATATTATTTCTATGTATCGACTAGAAAACCCTAATCCTTCTCCTTCACAGGATACACCTATTTGTTTTAATGAAAATTTTGTCGAATTAGACCCTCCTAGAATCACCTATAGTATGGATAAAAGGATTAGGGTCAAGTCTGTTGACTTGTTGGTTTGAGGGGGCTTGACCTAGGTTCATACTGTTTTGTGCACCAATAAAACCCTCAACTACTGGCCCTTTTGGAAATGACCTGCAAGTAGGTCGCAGTCTCACCTAAAGTAGTTATGGGAGGTTGCAGAACCAGGTTTCTTCAATTAAAGGGATATTCATGAAGTGGCGTCATGTATTTAATTCTACTATATATCAGTATTATAACTTTGCATGCATAAGAACTCCATGAAAATGATTATTTTTCATAAATGCATAAACTCTAACACATGACAATATATCTTACAAGTATTCGCATAATTCAATAAAAAGCATACATAATCAAATACAAAACAATAGCTAATTAACATATAGATAGATACAATACTTCACCAAAACTTCTTCTTTATTAAACAAATCTTAAATTAAATTCACTTCTCTGACCTGCACAGTGTAGGTGATTTGTGCACTCAGCTAAAAACTCTTCAAGGTCTCTGTGCAATCAACTACGAAGCCTTCCCCAAAACTACAAACTACACACACGGATACAGAGATTCAATTCACTTAATATATTTCATTACTTTTCCCTTTACAAAGCATTACATGTCCTTTTATACAATTCATTTATACAAAAACCATGGTCCACATACCATGGATCCACAAAACAAGGACTACTACTCGATACCCATTAAAAAACAAGGGCTTTATCCCATCCCAAAATCCTTAAAAGTCTGCGCAATGAATATATCTTCGCCAGCTCCACGTGGTCCTCTCCTTCTTTCACGAGGTCTTTTACCCAAAACTTGGACCAAGTTGGTGTTGGCATTATGATGCATGTGTTGTACTTGATGGGAACCCACTTGTAGCAGAACAACTCACTTGTATATGGTAACTAGATGAATCTACGTAACTAGATGAATCTACAGGAGAGATATCAGATGTGACAGAATGCATGGCTATTGTGTTTTCAGAAGTGACAAAATGCAGGGCAGTTCAAAGGAATCATTTCAAAAGTTAAATGGAAAATCTCAGTTTAATAGGTCTATTTAGAGGTAACATGGCATTGTTACAGAAGAATAGGAAGATGGAACTAAGGTCTACTGATCAGAATAAAGAAGTTGAAAGAAAGAGAATTGTTTATGAAGTATACACTGGTTCACCTTGTCCAAGTAGTGTATACACACGAGTTCATAGAACAAAAAAGGCATATACGTATGCACACACTTTCACAAGAGGAAAAGTGTGTATAGGTTGGAAAATGAAGGAATTTAAAGAGTAGAGAATACCAGGGGTCAATACCATGGTATTAGCCCAAAATATTGAGTGGAGTAATGACTTTGATCCCGTCCAAGAATACCACAAATCCTAATTGTGGTTTTGGTCCGAGGTATTGGTCTGAGGCTTTTGGTCCAAGGTATTGGTCTGAGGTTTTTGGTCCAAGGTATTGACAAAGGATATAAGTATATAAGGAGGAGAAGATCAAAGGGTTAAGGGAATAAGTAATGAATATCTCATGAAGTGCTAGATCAAAAGAAAATATGCATGTTATGGGTTTTTGATGCTTTACTTGATCTAGACTAAGTATGCACCTGAGTGTTTGATGGATGAGATCTAATGATGGATTAGGATCATAATGACTTATCATTATGTGATCTAATAATGGATAGGCTAGATCTAATGGCTAACACACGTTTTATCCTTTATATGTGATGATATGGGTATGTCTGAAGTCTGGAATTGCAGTGAAGTTATAAGTAAGTATTTGTAGATCTATACGCTAGTCCGCTTTGGTGAAGGAGTATCCAATCTGAAAATTCATGAAACTTGGTCCCTGGAGGATGCTGAGGGTTGGAGCCTTCAGTGAGGAAGTCAAAGCTTCCTGCCAGTAGTGGCTGGTGATTTTTCCAAAGGGGGTTAGAGCTCCCTTCCAGTAGCATCTAGAGAATGAGTGAAGGTCGTAGCCTTCTGTAGGCTGGCGCCTACGTACTAGTAAACACATTGGATAGTACAAGAGCTAGGGGGTTGTAGCTCCCTTCCAATAGAATATGGAGAATGAGAGAAGGTTGTAGCCTTTTGTAGGTGGGTGCCTATGTACTGGTATGAGTTTGTACCAGTATAAGATTGTAAACATATTATTCTTTATATTAAAATAAGACAGAGACAACAACAACAGGTTTTTTTTCTCTCGCACTGGTTTTCCACCTTAAATATTGGTGTTAATGTGTGTTGCTTATGTGTGATGGTTTATTTTGTTATTACTGCACATGGTTATTGCTTAATGTTTAATAAAGTACTAACACAATGATTCAATACCAACATATGATGAATTAACTGAATCATAAGTTCATTGGATATACACTGGTTTCCTTAAGAACAATTGCGTGCACACGCGATTTCCCTTCACTGAAGTAGTGTATATAAATATGACTATGGAAATGAAAAATTTATTGATTTGTAAATACTAATTCACCCCCCCTCTTAGTATTATTCCCAACAATTGGTATCAGAGCAGGTCCTTTGGAAAAAGCTTGATCGCTTGAAGGAGATCCGTAGTAACAATGGGAAAGAAGCAAAAGAAGAAATCACCTCAAAAGAAGAAGACATCTCAAAGGAACTATGACAATGGGAGAGACGATTGGCCATGATGTGCAAGCAAATATTCAGATTTAGAATCACCTCAGAATGAAGATGAACAAGCAAAATAATTATCAGGTACGAATTTTTTGTCCTCTGGTGATACATTTCTTTGTTCATTTGAATATAATGAATGTGACAACAAAACAACTGAATTTTCTCTTATGGGTAAAAGAGAAAGAAATCAAATAAAGGCAGAATTTAAAAACTTCACAAACACAATTAGAGATTAAAAAGATCTAATTGATAAAAGGGATTGTTCCTAGAAAGAATAAGTTACTAGATTAAAATCTCAGTTGGAGGAAGGAAACAAAGTAAGGAAGCAACACAAGGAAAAGGAAGATCAATGTCAAAGGCTGCAGGATGAAGTGACATCATTGAGAAATGAAGTGAATGAAAAGGACACAACATCCAAGGAACTTATAAAAGGAACTAGCTACTATGAAGGTCTTGAAACTATGGTCGTTTCTCTAAAAGAAGATCTCAAAAATTCAAATAAGCAAAATGAAGAACTACTCCAAGCATTTGAAGAACAAGAAAATGAAGTTCTCAAATTAAGGCAACAAGTGGAAGAAGGAAGAAAAGCTGAAGAAATCATGAAGAAGCAGTATCTTGAAAAGGAAGAGCAATATCAAGTTGAGGTAAATATCCTAAAAGGTAAATTAGAAGAAAAGGATAAACTTTTACGATTTCAAGATAGTACTAAGATTTTGGATGATATTCTTAGTAGTCAAAGGTCTCCTGCCATCAAATCTGGTCTTGGTTTTCATGAAACTGTTAAAGGTGAATCTAGCTCACAAATTGAAGCAAGGAACTCTAGTGAAAAATCTGAAATGCTCAACAAGGAGATAAGAGGTCAACCCCATCAAAAACCAAGGAAAGAAAGTCTTCAAAGAAAATCATTTACTCCTAACTATGGAAGTGTTAATCAATTATTTCCTCTGATGAATAATGTTGAATGTTTTATATGTCATAATTTTGGACATGTTGCAGCCAAATGTAGAAGTAGAATGGTTCAAGCTAATAACCGTCACACAGAAAGATCATAAGCTTCTAGGTACTTCAAGGGATATTGTTTTTCTTGCAATATGTTTGGTCACAAAGCCATTAACTGCTATAGAGGGGATATGAAACATATAAGATGTTATTATTATAACAAGTTTTGGCATATAGCAAAAGAATGTAGGAGGAAATTTCAGCCAACATACAAAAAGGAGAAAACATCATCACACTCCAAGGTATGGAAGAAGAAGGAAGTACAACTAGAAATATGTGGCATAGCTTAGTATGCAGACAGAACAGACTCAAGAGGAACTAAAAGTATGAAATTTCAGTGTTCTAATTCTCATACGCAGTTATCATGAAGACAAGTTGCATATATACGTGAGTTAGAAGCTACATGGTCGCGAATATGTTGGTTTGATAAAGAAGCAGTGGCACAAACTTAGAAAAATGATCTGATATGGTTCAAACAATTACCAATTATGTTTTCTATCTTGACGATTGATGACTACAGTATGTGGATGTTATTTAGAAGTGCTTTTGATCCTCATAAGTTGTTTATGACTTGATGTATATCTGATTGATGATGATGCCTTGATATTTCTTACTGATATATGCAATGATTAGATCTGACAGTGAACAGGTGGCACAGGTTCAGGGGGAGAATATGCTATGCTTCTAATAATGCATTGTTGGCATTATGTTTAGAAGTATTTGGTACCTAATGATTCTTATCAATGGTGATGATTCTTATGTGGCTAAAGTGTTTAAATGATACATCATGCTATGTTGCGGTTATGAGTTTCCTATGATGAAGTCTCAGATGATACTTATATTGCTTGGGGTTACATAGTTTTTATTCAGATCATATTTATGGATGATTGTGGATGACTTTTTGATGATGCATACAGTACATATATGTTTCTTACATGGTGATCTTCATAAGGACAACGAGAAGTACAAATCTTGAGTACACAACTTCATTATTTGATGATGAGTCACTCATTTATTTTATGTTGCTGTCATCATGCCTTAATAGATGCATAAAGTTCATATGGTGCAGTTATGATGCAAGATTCCTATAGTTCTTGTCTATCACATGGTTGAGGATTGCTGATGTTAATGGTATCAAGAAAGCTTAACAAATGACTAAGAGCTCATGGTTTGCTAGATGATACACATTATGCTGGATATATGGATGATTACTTACGTTGCATATTTGATAAATATTGTTGGTTGGCCAAGAGAATGGTGTTATTGCAGGTCTCAAGAAGACAACTATTTGAAGACATGGATATTCAAAGAAATGTATTAGTTAGTCACATAATGATGATAGGTTTTATACTCACATATGTTGATTATCATGGTTAATTCTTATCAGATGTGGGATGTTCCCTAGTGATGATACATGGTTGATATATTAAGGGTTCTTCTGCAAATATCATGTAGTTCTTGATGATGATGTTATGATCATATATGATGACTATGGTGTTTTCAAATACATATGATATGATGTGAATGATTTCGTGGATATGACATATGCTTAGTTGATTCATGGAAGGTTATGATAAGGCTCTTTATGCTAAGGAAATGAACCAAGTTGATCTTGATGAGATCAAGAGGATGAGTTGATATATATATATATGACATACTTTGTCACAGGTTGATGATATTTACATTGTCATATCTTGGGAACTGACGATGGACATATACAGGTTGCTGGTCTGGATGTTGCTGACAGATTCCTATGGTGTAGATCATATATGGTGTATGATAGTTTCTAATCACTATCATGGTCTTGCTTAGATCTTTGGTCTTTGTTATAAATGTCAAGTATATCATTTGATGTAAAGGTCATATAAAGGCCCATGATGTAATAATATGTCTCTGTTTGTCGTAGTCTTTTAATGAGTCCTTTCTAGACATATGATGTAATTTGTACCCCCACTATGCATGGGAAGGATGATGTAATACTTGCTATATTTTAGTCATGTATAAACAATTGGTATATCCCCACTTGGTTGGGTAGATGAGTCAAATTTAGTATATCCCCACTTGGTTGGGAGATTGATGTATGTATGAGTCATTGGTGATAGGAAGGTCATACTCACATAGTTGAGTTATAGAGTCATGTTATTATTTTGGAAAATATTTTTGCGGACTCTGCATGTGCTCAGGGGGAGCATGGATGGTTTTGTGCATCTTAGCATGTATAAGGGGGAGTTTAATCAGAGAATTCAGCATGTTCCTAGGTGTTATAGCACCAAATCTCACTCTTGATGTTTGTGATGTTGCACTCATGGCCTAGGGCAACCCCTCCTTCCAGACCTGGTCCAAATACTTAAAAAACAGTGTTTTAATCCCTATACGTGACATTGCCCTGAGCTAAATACGTGTGTACGCGGGTCTGTGTATACCCAACCTGCGTATATGTCTTAAAACACTTAAAAAAATTAAAACTCCTTAATTTCAGGTGGAGATCACGGGTTTTACTTGTTGATTACCTATTAGTGCTCGTGGCCCAACTATTCCCAACGAATTCCCAACTTAAAAAACTACTTTGGGAGAAGTATAAAAAGGCTTCAATGGGAAGGCCTAAGGGAGGAGAGAATAGAGAGAAAAATCACTCTGCTGAGATTATCCCTGATTAGGTCTAAATATCCTTGTGCTTCCAACACTTCCCCCATTATAGGAAACCTTTGTTTCCTTGAGTTATGATGTCTTTTCACTAGTTGAGATATCCTTGTGTGAGTCATGGAAGGAGCCTTTTGAAGACTTGGGATTGGATGAATCTGGAGGACGGTTCCACTTGGAGCCTATGAGAGGAAGATTCAGGTGATATCATTCCTTGTTTTACTTTAGCTATCTGCAATAAAGAAACATTTGTCTTGTTCCCAAAATCAATCTTCTTCATGCTTATGATGTTGTCATTATGGTTTGCATATGAATAGTTGTTTCAATTGTATAACTAACTACCTTTCAATATGCTATGAAGTTGATTTCTTTATGATGCTTGGTCCATATATTGCTATGCTTCTTTGAATTGGTTGTTTTGTGGGTTAAAGGATCAAAAGGAACTCCAAGAGGGTGTGGACCCTGGCTAGATCTACCTGAATGAAGGACTCCCAGGTGCACCTCTCTTCATGTAGTTTGCTTATATTAGTATCATGGCTATGTGGAATGCTTGTTTTTCATTGTAGATAACTCCTGCTTTGCTATGGTATTGACCCAAGACCCTAGGGGACTTTGTACCTCAATAGAATTGGCAACTCCATTGGGGAAAACACTATTGTTGTTCCTAGTTTGGGTTAATTTAAGCCAATCAGGGCTCAGCCTTTGATTTTCTTGCTGTAACTGAGTTGTTTGTTCCTATAGGAACTCAAACTTTAAGTCTGAGCATTTTCTTCATACCCATTTTTTTTGTCTTTTCTTGTGAACTGTCATATATGTAGTTTTGTCAGGTTACAGTAGCGTATGTACGCAAGTTTCCCCATATGAACCCGTGTATACGCTAGTTTCTTTGGGTTGAATGGCATATACACGCAACTGTGTATTGACACAGTTGCATATACCCTAATTTTCCAAGATTTGGTCAAGTCTTTCTATTTTAGAAGATTTGTTTGCTGGTCTGAGTATTTCCTGAGCAGTCAAGTTTGGTTGTCAGTCTTTGGTTTTGCAGCAAGTTTACGGTTTTGAATTCTCTCCATTTGTGGAAAGTTTTGGTCTTGTTTTTTTTGTTGCAAGTGTCATCATTTGTGTTCGAGCACATGAGATTTCTCTCTGAGAATCTTGGTTGTTCTGGTCTTCCAGGGTAGAAAGATTGTTTTCAATCTTTGTGGCGAACTTTATATTTGTGGTCTTGTTGCTTTGTGTCAAAACTGTATCTTGTGGCCACTTGCTTTTCTTGCTTTTGAAAGTTGTTGAGTGACGATTTTGAGAGTTGTCTTTATTGATCTTTTGATCATTGTCACTAAGCTCTTTTTGCTGTTTTTTGGTCATTAAGAGAATCTTGAAACACCTATTTTGTTGAGTTTTCACCCATTTTGAGTTGATAACTTGCAAAGTGTTTTTATTGCCTATTCTTCGGTCTCAAAGTTTTCAATAGTATTTGAAGCACTTTTGAAAAGTTGTTTTTTGCTTTTGTGAAAAAGAAAACTCCATAAAAAACTTGGTTTTTGCTTTCTTTTGCCTTGTTTTGACTTGGTTTCTTTTTGCAAGTGAAGAATGCATTTTTTTGTCTTAAGATTTGCTTTTAGTGTTTGGACGAAAATTTTCATTAGGAACTTATATTCTATCTGAACATCTAAGGTGGCTAATTAGAAGTGATAAACAATTTGCTTTCAGTCTTTGCTTTAGAGTAATCTTAAGTTTCTTTCATATTCATTACACCTTGCATTAGAATAATTTTGCATTGTCAAAGCATTCTAGCTTTTGCGTGTGTGAAGTATGTTGCAAGAAAAGAAAAGGAAAATGTTTTTTGCTTTCTAGGTGTTTCTTAGAACCTGAGTAGAAGTTGCTTTTCATCAAAAAAAAAATGATTGCATTCATGCAGCTACTTTTTCTTTGATTTTGGCTAAGTCATACACACATCATCAGTTTCACTCCCATACCCTTGACTTAAAAGAACAACCTTTAAAATCAAGCATTAATTAAAATATACTAGAACTTTTTTATATTGTTGATTTAGACACACCAACAAGTTTTAGGATATTTAGGGCCTTGGATTAGGTGAGAGGAAAGTAAACTCTCCAAGGTCACTCTAAACTGTCAAACATAGAAGTCTGAATAGAGAGTGAAAATCCAATAGCATTAGGGAGACCAGGAAAGCTCTGGATCTAGGAGTTAAGCACCAGGGTTTGTGAAGATAAAGAAGAGAGATACCCCCTCTCCTACTTATCTGATCTTACCTCAAGACTGTTCCACTTGGCTTCTGATACGAGTTGGTAGCCTTAGTTGCTTATCCTAGGGATCTACATAGGTGGCTGCAGAGGGTAATCCCATGGCACTTGATGTCGACGTTGTATCACTCTCAGCAGTACTTCTAGAGGGCACCCTTACGAAGCTCGGGGGCTTGCACTGGCACAAGCTATTGTTTAGAGGTCAACATAACTTCCTCTAATACCCTTCTCTAGTAGGCCTAGGCTATCATTATCCTAGACTATCTTCGAAAGGTCCCTTACTTCACTTTCTTGTATTTTGGTGTCCAGTCCTAATCACCCAGAGTGGAAATACTTGGAAGTTGCTTGATTGGTTGCATCTTTAGGGACTTTATAGTTAAGTGCTCTTTGTTCCTTGTATATAGTTGGCTTTAGGTATTTTTTGTCTAGTCACTTTTGGACTTTGTATTCTGAGTGACTAACTTACCACTCTGTCGATCTTGAAAGGCTTTTGATCGTTCTTTCGAAAGTTGTGGAGTTGCCTCCTCAAGGGCAAAGGTATTGATTGTGTGTCTATCTTCCTTGAAAATTCATTTGTACATTCTCGTAAGGGAAGGGTCTGTGAATCAATTAGATATGGCCAATATTCCTGTGGAAACCAACCAAGGTACCCTCCCAAAAGGGGATCCTTGTGCTTTTCCTTTCTTTGGAAACATTGGTACTCCTTTTATGGCCACTTTGCATATTCCTGGATTGAATGTTGGACTACCCATTTGGATGTGGTCCACTCCGAATGTTCCAAATGCTCTTGAAGCTTCTCAGTTGAATGCTTCATTTCAAGGGCATCACATGGATGTTAATCGATCGTCTTCTTTCAAAGAGAAATTTGGGATTCCTTTTTCTCCTCCTTCATATAATAAGAAATCTAAAAAGAGGAGAAAGAGGAAGTCAAAGAAGAAGAATAATTCTATCCATTCATCATCAACCTCTACAAGTCATGTTGAAGATGAGCCTTCAGCCGCTGCAAGTCATGCTGGGGGCACAAGTCTAGTCACTACAAGTCATACTAGCAATTCATCATCAACCTCCGCAATTCATGTTGAAGATGAGCCCTTAGCTGCTGCAAGTCATGCTGGGGGCATGAGTCTAGTCACTATGAGTCAAACTAGCAAAGAGTCATTGACCTCTGCAAGTCATGTTCAGGACTCTCCGCAAACCACTGCTAGTCATGTTGGCGGATTGGAAGTTGATAGGAAACCTGGATGTAGAAGTTTTAAACCTAAGTTTCCTTGTAAGATATGCAAGGGAGACCATCTTACTCATTTATTCCCTGGTATTCTAGAGGTACAAAGGATATGGTCCAAGTCTGAAAGTACTTCTACTCCTAGATCTAATATGGTTTCTCATTAGTCCCATCAACCATTGGTTGATAATGTGGTTGAGCCAATGCAATTGCTTGCTGATTACACTCCTCTTTTGGGGGCTGAAGTGCCTAAAAAAAGAGTCTGTTTGATCTCTAGTATAGATTCTTCTGGTATAGGGGGCATTTGGGTTTCTTCGAATGTTCCCCCTCCAAGTTCTAGGAGCGTTTCCTTTGATTGGGATAGTCTTGTTGAGCCTCGTCTTCCTTCCGCTGCACCTTTCCAAATAAAGGTCAGGTTTAATTCCACAAATGTCTACCGATGCATGGTGGATGAAGGATCCTCTACAAGTATTATATCCTCTTTGACTTGGAAAGCTTTGGGTTCCCTAAAGTTGTTGACAACTCAGAGTCAGTTGTTAGCCTATGATAGAAGACCTGGTGAATCTATGGGTATTCTTCCTCAATTTCCTATTACTTTAGGTGGGAAGACTGTCTTAATCGATATGATGGTGGTTGATAGCCCTTTAGACTTTAATATGCTACTTGGGCATGACTGTGTCTATGCTATGAATGGTGTGGTGTATTCACTCTTTCGAGTGATGTGCTTTCCTCATAAAGGGAATATTGTCACTATTGATCAGCTTGCATATGATAATCACCACCCTAATTCGAATTTACTACAAAATACCCCTTGGTTTGTTCCAAGCGTTCAAGTAGACTCTACCCTGCCTCGGGTGAATAATGTGGCATTGAATCCTCAATGTTCAATCGCTTCTAAGAAGGATCCTTTGACTTATTATTCTCCTTCTTGGGACTTGGTCTCAACAGTTGATCGAGAGATTCTTCCTATAGGGACATGGGACCCTTTAATTCCATCTTTTGATCCTTGTAGTTCTCATGATTTCTCGGAATTTGATTTGCCCTCACAGGAAGAACTCTTTGAAGCCATGAGTTTTGACTACCAAAGGAGTCCTTGGCCTGAGCCTTGTAAGGGGTCTGTCCAGAAGAACTATTATGCGTAAGCCGCAAGGTTGCATGGTTCCTTGTACCATATTGTATATATAAGGTACGCATTTTCAAGTTTCGTATTCTATAGCACAAGATTTTATATGAAGTTTATATGTGGGATGTATTAACTTCTTGTCTAGCATTCCTATTTATGTATACAGAACTTGGAAGATTTCTCCTTTGGAAATTTTTATGGTTGGTCCATTCTGACAGATATTGGTTCTCGAAACTGGCATATAGGTTAAGTTTTTCTGCCTGCATCATGCACTTATCAGTTTCCTTTCCCATTTTGACATTAGGATCGACCCCACCAAGTTATGGTGTATAACCTTCTCATTGCTTAGAAGTATCATGACTTGTGTGGTAGAGCCTACCTTATCATGGGTGCCCTAGTTATTACCTTGTTGTCACTTGGCACTCATGCTAATTTTTTGTCCCTAGGCTTGGGAGTCCTCTTTAGTCCCGCCGTGACTTGTGTGTGGGAGACTCATTCCTCTTTGCTTCTTCACTTCGTTTTGGCCTTATACCCTAGAGGCTCCTTCGTGTTGAGTTGTACTACTGCATTGCATTTTGACCATTTGCACCTTTTGGGCTTGAGCTAGCTTCACTTGGACTCATGTTTAAGCGACTTTTTAACCATATCATTTGAAAAATCAAACTTGCAATCCCTTAGCTTCTGCAACTCGACACCTTATGACCCATGGAAGGAGCATACCTTTGAGTGTCTTTGACCAGTTTTCGCCTCCCTGCATTAAGCATAGGATTGTTCCAATCCCAGGAACTAGATCATCTTCTTCACTGACACTCGTTCTTTCCATTGTACTATAGCATTCTTTTATTCTTTTTCTAGCTTAAAGAAAAAGACAAAAAAAAAATTATATATTCCAAAAAGAGCGAGAATGGGACAATATTTCCATTTATTGTTGGCAGCTAGAGTCAGTCGTGTTGCCCTTGAACAAAGCACTCAAAACAAAGTCTCCTCCATTTGGGCAAGTTTTAGTTTGACTTACATATGCCTTAACCTTGTTATTGAGTCAGTTCTCCCACGATTGGTTATCTCTTCCAATCATATGAAGGGTTTGTTCATGCCTCCTGCACGACAAGCTTATACAGAGTCATCATATGCTGCCACATAGTCATCATTGAGTCATGCTTTTGTTCAAAGGAAATTAGCCTGAGTCGGCTTCTCTGCAGTGTCTCTTGACTCATTTTTTAGTTGGCCATCCCTAGTTGTTAGTGTCTTATCTATCATCACATAAGCTATATTGGTCCTTTACTCGTGCTAGTTTGAGAAGGTCCCCATTGACTTCTTGCTGGTGGGTCTTATCCTTATCGACAATGACATCTTACTCTGAGGACAGGCCTAGAGCCGCACCCTGGCCCTATTTTCATTATTGATAGATCACCTTGTGCTCAGTATCGATTAATATCACGGGTCTCTGACTAAGTCGTTTCCATTGTGTTCGACATCAGCTTACACTATCACACATTAGGATTCGTATAGTACCTTGGTTTCCATTTGACCCTATTGGTGGATACCTTGCTTCTGTGTCAGCTTTAATTATTGGTTGGTTTAGAGGGTTTCTGTTGTGCGCTAGCCACATCTTGTGTACGCTGGAAACATGCTTCGGTTGGGTTACTACATATTTTTCATCTGATTCCTTCCACATTATTAGTCTATGGGTTACACTTGCTCTAGATTGATGAAGGATGCCTTAATGCCTTCCTTTTGGCAGATTCTTCCCTATCGACTATGACTCATTGATCTGGGGCAAAGGTCTAGAGTCCATTTGGTAGTACCTTGGGATTTGTAGTCATTAGTGGCAGATCTATTGCTATCGATAGTTGGAAACCATCATTGTCTCCTGATTGATAGATTCTTACGGGTGTTCGACTCCAGCTCATCTATTCACACTTGTTAGATTGTACTGGGTACCTTGACGCTCATTATCATTATCGGTGAGTAGTCTCATGTTTGTTAACGGTATACATCAATGACTCGTACTCAGACGATTTCTCACATGGTTGACTTTAGATCATTTATTCCCATGGCATAGAAATGTGCCACAACGGTCAGTGAAGACCTCAAGTTGCATCAGCATTCATTGGTTCACTTGACAGTTGTTCCTATTACTGCTAGTTGATACCACTCCACCTTATATGTTACAGTCATTCATGGCGAATTTTTATATGCTAGCACCTAAGTTTGTAGTGTAGTACCACCTTACTCCATCATGTATGTTTGGTACTTTTGGGATCAGTCTTTGATATCAGTGATCAGCTTCACCCTTCAGCATCATTGACATTCTTATATGTGATATTCAAACATGTACTTGTTCGATCGTGATCAGATGATCCATTATGTATTTTACAGTCTTCTATGCTTGTATACTTAGTGGATCTGCTTGTACTTGATATGCAAACATGCTTTACTTTATCTGAGCATGGGTATGCCCACCTTAGACAGTGTTTCTTTCTGATCTCCTTTTGTGGCTTAGTAGGCTGAACTCTAGTGAAGTCCTTCTCGGTTTTTGACAGGTTTCTTTTCCATGCATTTACTTAATACATTTTGGCCATCATGTACCCCTTCTGACCTCATATATTAGGAGGCATCTATTATAGCTCCAAATCTCACTCTTGATGTTTGTGATGCTGCACTCATGGCCTAGGGCAACCCCTCCTTCCAGACCTGGTCTTGAGCTAAACGCATGTGTACACAGGTTTGTGTATACCCAACCCACGTATATGTCTTAAAACACTTAAAAAAATTAAAACTACTTAATTTCGGGCGGAGATCACCAGTTTTACTTATTGATTACCTATTAGTGCCCATGGCCCAACTATTCCCAACGAATTCCCAACTAAAAAAACCACTTTGGGAGAAGTATAAAAAGGCTTCAATGGGAAGGCCTAAGGGAGGAGAGAATAGAGAGAAAAATCACTCTGCTGAGATTATCCCTGATCGGGTCTGAAGATACTTGTGCTTCCAACACTTCCCCCATTATAGGAAACCCTTGTTTCCTTGAGTTATGATGTCTTTTCACTAGTTGAGATATCCTTGTGTGAGTCATGGAAGGAGCCTTTTGAAGACTTGGGATTGGATGAATCCAGAGGATGGTTCCTCTTGGAGCCTGCGAGAGGAATATTTAGGTGATGTCATTCCTTGTTTTACTTTAGCTATTTGCAATAAAGAAACATTTTTCTTGTTCCCAAAATCAATCTTCTTCATGCTTATGATGTTGTCATTATGGTGTGCATATGAATAGTTGTTTCAATTGTATAACTAACTACCTTTCAATATGCTATGAAGTTGATTTCTTTATGATGCTTCGTCCATATACTGCTATGCTTCTTTGAATTGGTTGTTTTTCAAGTTAAAGGATCGAAAGGAACTCCAAAAGGGTGTGGACCCTGGCTGGATCTACCCGAACGAAGGACCCCTAGGTGCACCTCTCTTCATGTAGTTTGCTTATATTAGTATCATGGCTATGTGGAATGCTTGTTTTTCATTGTAGATAATGCCCGCTCTGCTAGGGTATTGACGCAAGACCTTAGGGGACTTTGTCCCTCAACACTAGGGGGAGCATGATCAATGTTCATATTTAGTTGTTTAGATATGAAAGTCCTCATTTTGGTCAGCCCTTTGCCCTTGATATCAAAAGGGGAGAATATATTGGTCCACCCTTTGCCCTTGATGTCAAAGGGGGAGAGTATTTTGGCGTTTCTTGTTATCTCTAACAGTTTCTACAGCTTATAGTAATAAACACCAACATGGTTTCCATCAAGTCCAAAGAAGGAGATTGTTGGCATTATGATGCATGTGTTATACTTGACGTCAACCCACTTGTAGCAGAAAAACTCACTTGTATATGGTAACTAGATGAATCTACAGGAGAGATATCAGATGTGACAGAATGCATGGCAGTTGTGTTTACATAAGTGAAAAAATGCAAGGCAGTTCAGAGGAATCATTTCAGAAGTTATATGGCAAATCTCAATGTAATAGGTCTATTCAGAGGTAACATGGAATTGGCACAGAAGAACAGGAAGATGGAACTAAGGTTGATTGATCAGAATAAAGAAGTTGAAAGAAAGAGAATGGTTTAAGAAGTATACGTTGGTTCACCTTGTCCAAGTAGCATATACACGTGGGTTCACAGAACAAAAAGGGCGTATACATATGCACACACTTTCACAAGATGAAAACCACATATAGGTTGGAAAATCAAGGAATTTCAAGAGTAGAGAGTAGCAGGGGTCAATACCATGGTATTAGCCCACAATATTAAGTGAAGTAATGAATATTTGATCCCATCCAAGAATACCACAGATCCTACGTGTGGTTTTGTTCCGAAGTTTTTGGTCCCAGGTATTGGTTTGGTTCGAGGTATTGGTCTGAGGTACTGGTTCGAGGTTTTGGTCTGAGGTATTGACAAAGGATCTAAGTATATAAGGAGGATAACATCAAAGGGATAAGGGAATCAGTAATGAATATCTCATGAAGTGCTAGATCAAAAGAAAATATGCATGTTATGGGTTTTTGATGCTTTGCTTGATCTAGACTAAGTATGCACTTGAGTGTTTGATGGATGATATCTAATGATGGATCAGGATCATAATGACTTATCATTATGTGATCTGATAATGGATGGGCTAGATCTGATGGCTAACACACGTTTTATCCTTTATATGTGATGATCTGGGTATGTTTGAAGTCTAGAATTGCAGCGAAGTTATAAGTAAGTACTTGCAGATCTACATGCTAGTTCGCTTTGGTGAAGGAGTATCCAGTTTGAAAATTCATGAAACGTGGTCCCTAGAGGATGCTGAGGGTTGGAGCCTTCAGTGAGGAAGTCGAAGCTTCCTGCTAGTAGTGGCTATTGATTTGTCCAAAGGGGGTTGGAGCTCCCTTTCAGTAGTAGCTGGAGAACAATTAAAGGTTGTATCCTTCTTTAGGTTGGCACCTACGTACTAGTAAACACATTGGCTAGTACAAGAGCTAGGGGGTTGTAGCTCCCTTCCAGTAGAAGTTGGAGAATGAGAGAAGGTTGTATCCTTCTATAGGTGGGTGCCTGCGAACTGGTATGAGTCTACACCAGTACAAGATTGTAAACAGATTATTCTTTATATTAAAAGAAGACAGAGACAACAACAACAGGTGGTTTTTCTCCTGCATTGGGTTTCCACCTTAAATCTTGGCGTTCATGTGTGTTGATTATGTGTGATGGTTTATTCTGTTATTACTGCAGATGGTTACTGTTTAGTGTTTAATAAAGTACTGATGCACTGATAAAAGATCAAGATATGATGAATTAACAGAATCATAAGTTCACTGGATATACGTTTGTTGCCTTAAGAATAGTTGCGTACACACTCGAGTTCCCTTCACTGAAGTAGCGTATATAAATCTGATTATGGAAATGAAAAATTTATTGATTTGTAAATACTGATTCACCCCCCCTCTCAGGATTATTACCAACAGTTTGGCCATGCCCAACATGACTAAAACCTTTATCCAACATTGGAAGTTAATTTTGGTGATGGGACAAATAATTTTGTGCATGATGATCATTCTAAACTTGCAAAAGACATAAGAGAATGTGAGAAAAATGTTATCTCGTCAACTCATATCAAAAGAAAGAATTTTTATAGGATGATTTCTAGAGCAAAGTGAAATAGACATAAAACCAAATCATATCTGACTATTCAAATTGAAATTCCTGAAATATTGTTATGCTCTTTACTTGCGAGAAATTCCAGAATACCAAATATGCAAAGAAATAAAACCCAGAACACAGAATAAAATGAGAATAACAGCAAGTATTTTATTATTCAGAGATAAATGTAATGTTAACTTTCCTCTTCGAGGGAGAAAGCTCCAGTAGAGTAGAGCTCGATTACGAAATATGACTCGACGATCTTTCCCTTATAACTATGACCATTTATAACTAAATGACCTCCAACAACCTAATGACTAGTGGTCCTTTTCATAACATGGGTTAACCACTTTATATGTTAATTATGGCCCATTTTCAACTAACTGTGGTCCCTTTCTTAAATGTGGGTCGACCACTTACAATTATTAATACAGGCTTTATTGAATCTTTAACTAACTATGACTATGACTCGACCCTATTGGGTTTATTATATAACTAAATGGGTTAGGGTTGGACCCTAACATGCCCTCCCCCATCAAAAGAAGCCTTGTCCTCAAGGCTGAAGCTACAGAAACTACTGAAGAATAGTGGCTAGTTCCCAGGTTGCATCTTCTGAGAGGTGTCCTTCCACTTGACGAGTACTTCCTTGATTGTACAACCACGCAGATGTCTTTCATGATTATCAAGGACCTATTCTGGTTGGAGCCAAAGTGATCCTTCCTCATCCAATTTGGGTAGATTGGTTTGAATTATGTAATTATTCCCCACCACTTTCTTGAGGCATGATACATGGAAGACTTGATGGATTTTTGAAGTTGGTGGAAAGGCCAGCTTGTAGGCTACTGCTCCAATGTGCTGAAGTATTTGATAAGGTTTGTAGAATTATGGAGCTAATTTCTAACAACCCTTTTCTTTGAGCGATGTTTTCTTATCTAGTTGTAGCCACAAGAATACCTGATCCCCTTCTTGAAATGTGTTCTCTGAATGGTGTTGGTTTGCCGGTTTCTTCATTCGATTCTAAGCTTGATGGAGATTATCTTTGAGATGAGCTAGCATGGCGGCATGGTTCTATAGGGGTTGATTAACTGCTTGCACCTTAGAGCATCCAGGGATATAAGAAATAGGTGAAGGTGGTAGTTGGCCATACACTGATTCATATGGAGTCATCTTGGTGGCTTCATGATAGTTAGTATTATACCACCCTTCAACTAAAGGTAGCCACTGTACCCATTTATGTTTCTTTTATGAAGTGAAGCACCTTACGTATATTTACAAACATTTGTTGATTGCTTCAATTTGACCATTAGTTTTGGGATGATAGGTAGTATTTAGTTGGAGTTGGGTGCCTTGTAGCTTGCAATTTTCTTTCCAAAATTTGCTGGTGAAATTCGGGTCATGATCAGACACAATGGAAGTTAGCATGCCATGTAGTTTGAAGATCTAGTCCATGAAATATTGAGCCACCAAAGTGGGGGTAAATGGGTGGGGTAGAGCACAAAAATGAGAATATTTAGAAAGTTTGTCCACAACCACCATGATGACGGGTTTGTTGCTTGAATTTGGGAGACCAGTCAAGAAATCCATAGAAACATTCATCTAGACGGAGGCAGGGATTGGCAATGGTTGTAAGGTTCCTGGTAACTTGAATGTTTCTCCTTTGTGGCATTGACACACATCACATTTAGCTACAAAAGTAAGAATGCCATTTTTCATGCTCATCCAAATGAAAGAACGATGAGTGTGAGCATAAGTCTTCTAGAATCCTGCATGCCTTGCAGTGGGAGATGAGTGCAACTCTTCCAAAATGTGAGTTTTGAGGGTGGATGTCGGTGATATAACTACTCGATCCTTGTAGCAAAGAATCTCATCCTTCCAAGAGTGGCTAAGTGAGGAATTAGGATCTTCTCTCAAGTTATTAATAAGTTGGGAGAGAGGGGTGTGAAAACCATTCCTTGTGGGCTTCTTCAATCCAATTTGGTATGGGAAGAGAGATTGATAACAGGGTATGGTCGCTAGGTATCTACTGCATGTAAGATAGCCATCATCTCTTTCTCATAGGTATATTGACCCAGATGTTTCTCACTCATTTTTTGGCTGGTGAAAGCCAAGGGTGGACCTTCCTACATTAAGACAACACTAATACCAGTACTTGAAGCATCACATTCAATCACAAAATATTTGGTGAAGTCGGGTAGTGCCAATACTGGAGTGGAACACATGACCTGTTTGAGAGCCACAAATGCTTGTTGTGCTGCATCAGTCCATAGGAATGAGTTTTTTTGAGAAGTTTAGTGAGGGGTCTAGCAATGCAACCATAATTGTGGACAAATTTGCGATAGTAGCCATTGAGACCCAAGAATCCCCTCAAACTCTTCAAGGTTTTTGGTTAGGGCCAATCTTACATTGCTTGTATATTTTTGGGATCAACCCTGACACCTTCAGGACCCACAATGTGTCCCAAATACTCGATTTCTTTCACGTCAAAAGAGCACTTGGAAAATTTGACAAATAATTTGTGATTCCAGAGTAGTTGCAAGATCAGGTCTTCATGATGAATATGTTTTTCCCAGGTTAGGCTGTAAATGAGAATGTCATCAAAGAAAACAAGGACAATTTTTTGGAGACATGGTTTCAGCAGGTGATTCATGAGGCTTTGAAAAGTAGATGGTGCATTACAGAGACCAAATGGAATGATTAAGAATTCATAATGGACTTCATGAGTTCGGAAAGAAGTCTTGGGAATGTCTACTTCTTTCATGTGTATTTGGTGATGATGAGAGCGAAGATCTAGCTTGGTAAAGAATTGAGCACCATGTAGTTCATCAAGTAGATCATCAAAAACTGGAATAGGGAATTCGTCTTTGACAGTGAGCTTGTTGAAGGCCCAAAAGTCCGGACACATTTTCCATTCCCCATCTTTCTTTAGCACCATGACCACTGGTGATGAATAAGGACTGATACTAGGATGAATAACACCTACTTCAAGGAGTTCCTTGATGATTTTTTTAATTTCATTCCTTTGGGTGAAAGGATATTGATATGGGTGCACATTAGGCGGTTTGGCCCTTGGGACCAAAGGGATTCTATGATCATGTTCACCTCTAGAGGGTGGAAACTTTTTAGGTTTTTCAAATACCTGCTGGTGGTAGTCTAAGAGTTGTTGCATCTTAGGATGAATATGAAGAGTAGTGGATTCTATGGCCTGGATGGCTTTAAATTGGGCGATGCTCCTCGATGGCCCTTTTTCAATAACTTTTCCATTTGATGCAAGCTGATGATAAAAGGATCACTTGCCTGGAGTGCACATAGTGTATGAATGTGGTCATTCTACTTAAAGCTCATATATAACTCCTAGAAATCCATTGTGATTGGGCCTAGTGTGCGAAGCCATTTAGCACCCAAGACAATCTCACAACCACCCATGTTAATCACAAACATGTGGGTGTTTAGGTGGTAGTCTCCCATATGAAGTTTAATCTTTTCGCAATGGCCTTCACATTTCATTGTCGCCCCATCAGAAATAAGGACCTAGAAATTAGAGACTACCCTTACAAAACAATGAATAGCTTCGGCGACTCACTTATGGATAAAGTTATGAGTTCTGCCACTATCAATCAATACCACTATAGGGAAATGTTTAAGAAAGCCTTTGATTTTGAGAGTTTGGGATAGAAATACCCACCAAAGCATGTAGTGAGATAACTGGTCCATCTAGCATAGTTGTGAGATGATTGTCCTACTAGGTTTCCTCAACTTCGTCCTCTACCCCCCCAAGGGGTGGCGCTTCCTCAGATGAGTTGTGATCAGTAACATCAATTTGAAAGAATTTCGGTTCCTTTCATTTATGCCCCGGGCAGTAGTCATCACAGTAGTAGCACAATCCTTATTTTCTTCATTCATCCACTTTTTTGGAGACACCTTTTGAAAATTTAGTGTTTGGGTAGGGCCCTGAGCCTGGGTGGAACGCCCCTTGGCTATGATATCTGGACGAGTAGACTAGGTAGCTAAGGAAAGTTCTACCTCGACAACCTTTTTGCAAGTGTCTATCCATGTAGGTGGGTGGTGCATCCAGAAATTGTTTTGGATGGCTTCTTTGAGACTACTAATGAAACACTCCAAGTATAATTCATCTCCTAGACCTTCCGTTCTGAAGTCCAATGTCTCAAAGGATGAAATGTGGTCTTTTATTGTGCTTGTCTGTCAGAGCTTAGTGAGATGACCCAAAAAATTAGATTCTCTGTCAAAGTGGTCACAAAGGGCTTTTGAGAACATGTGCCACATTATGTTCTCGGGATAACATTTCAGATGCCACTTCCACCATTTCCATCTTTCTTGGTCCAATTAAAGGGCTCCCACACGTACTTTAGTTTGATCATCACGGATATCGTTCAGGGTGAAATATTGTTCCATTTGTGCTACCCATACTGCCAGATTAGAGTCATCAAATTTATACATGTCCAGCTTGGGTGGCCGAGGGTGGGAATGTTCATGATTTCCATGGAAGTGAATATGATGGCTAGATTCTCCTTCGGGGTGTTCATCAATACTATGCATCTCCTGATGATACCCCGCCATGTTCTTGGTGACTTTTTCAAGTAATTTTAAAATGTTGTCCAATTTTTCCTTAAACGAATCCAACCTTGTTTCAAGGTGCTCAATATTCTTATTAGCCATGACTTGAGCTCTGGTTTCTACCATACACAGATCTCGGTCACTTGAAGTCACTCTGAAAAAAATTAGGACCACCCAAAAATTGAGGATGACCAGTGAATGGTACCACTGTGATCAGCTCATTGTCCTAAATCTTATGGGCTAAGTCTCTTGTAAGCGTCCTGGGGAGGTTTTTTTTTTAATAGTCCGAATGGAGTTTTACTCTCTGTAGATCAATACTGCAGTGGCCAAATTCCAGAAAAATTGATCTCGCCTAATGTCCTATGAAAATCAGGCCCAGACTATAGTAGTAGCAAGCCTCACTATGCAGAGAGTCAGATCTTCCTGCGAAACCCTAATTGCTGAATGTGAGTTGTACTGCAACAGCAGAAGCCAAACAAGTGGATTTGATTGTTGTGGCGGTGATAGAACCCCAACTGGTGGATCTGATTGGTGTGGCGGTGATAGAACCCCAACTGCTAGATCTGAATTGTACTGTGGTGATAGAACCCCAACTAGGGGATCCGATTGGTGCGACAGCAATAGAACCTCAACTGCTAGATCTGAATTGTACTGCGGTGGTAGAACCCCAATTGGTGGATCTGATTTGGAAGATAAGACAATGGGTGATATTTAGAGAGCCAAGGGAACTATGGTTACAAAGGAGTGTCAGGTGCTACAGATTGCAATATACATAAGGGTCCAACAATAGTACTCAACCCAACCTTTCAAGGTACTAACTAAGGAGGATCAAATGTACCCTTAGCCATACTACCCGACTACCTTATCGTACATGCAAGTAATCTCCCTGAGTGTTGTTCTCAATGTACTGTAGCAGCAAGACGACTGAAGACTTATCTAAGGTGAGTTTTTAGGGGATCCTAGGGGCTTCTCATATACCCAAAGGGTACGTGGAAGTGCAGTCCGTGCGTGGTTCTATTTAATGCACTACTACTCGAAGGGGTACTCACAGGGGTTACAAGGGGGTCCAACAAGTGTGACCACCTCTTGTATTTCCTATGTGCATGCCTCCCCAAATTCGAAGGTTTATGTGCTCAATGACAGATCCCGTGGTTTAAAGATGCCGAAGCACATCTCTAGCCTAAAAAAAAATTCTACGAATATTGTTCCATTTATGCTCTTGACCTACGATAAATTCCAAAATACCAAATATGTGAAGAAATACAACCTAGAACACAAAATAAAATGAGAAAAACAACAAGTATTTTATTATTCAGAGATAAATGCAATGTTCACTTGCCTCTTCGAGGAGGCAACCTCTAGTAGAGCAAAGTTCAATTACAAAACAAGACTCGATGATCTTTCCCTTATAACTATGACTATTTATAGCTAAATAACCTCCAACAACCTAACGACTAGTGGTCCTTTGCATAGCATGGGTTAACCACTTCATTTATTAATTATGGCCCGTTTGCAACTAAATGTGGTCCCTTTCTTAAATGTGAGTCATCCACTTACAATTATTAATATGGGATTTATTGACTCTTTAACTAACTATGACTAGGACTTGACCCTATTGGGTTTATTACATAAATAAAGGGGTTACGGTTGGACCCTAACAAATATCCTTACCTAAGAAGGATAAGCCACAAATGAAACTCTTGAAGGTTGTGGAGACATCTTTTTTATTAAGCCTAAAAGCAATGTCAATATTGGACTTGGAAAACAAGATGATTCTCATAAGTGCTTCGAGATGTGGTATTGGTAGAAAAAATATGTTGTTGTTGTCCCTAACTTAAGAGGCCAAATTTGACAGTTGTAGGAAGAAAACAAATAGTTGAGGTCACAAAACAAATCACTTAAAGAAAAATAGGATAAAATAACTGAATTTAGGGAAAAGTTACAGGTGACTGACAAGCAATTCGTTATCCAATCTTCCAGTGTCAATGTTATTATCACTTCATATTTGCAGGAATTTGTTTCTCCAAAATGAATGTTCAAAGTCAAATATTTTATCTATTTTATGTCTATAATGAGGTGCGAATTGTTATTGGTTGTTTGAACGAATTTTGATAATAATAGCTACAAAATCTTTAATTATGTGGCCATTATTTAATTTAAGTAATGATTTGTTAATTATATGTATTTTTCTATCCAATAGTTATTGTCTACAGTTGTGTGGTTGCATATCATTTTCTTGTTTCATCTTATGAGTTACCGCTGCCTGCTGATATGGTATGTTGATTCACTATGTTTTTTAACTTTGAAGAAAACAATTTTATTGCAACCAATGGATCATACCTATAGGACGTATTTTAATGCTGAGAATATTGGGAACATAAATATTTTTTAATCTTGTAATTATTTTGTATGGGGAGCCTTATATATATATATATATATATATATATAGAGAGAGAGAGAGAGAGAGAGAGAGAGAGAGAGAGAGAGAGAGAGAGAGAGAGAGAGAGAGAGAGAGAGAGAGAGAGAGAGAGAGAGAGACCTGAGTACTATACAGGGTGGGTAGATAGATGATGTTTATTACATTGATACTTTGAATTTGAGACTATAAGTTCATGTTAAATGATTTTAATATAATTTATAGATTTATTTAATTAAGTTCATTATTGCTTTCTAGAATTTCATAGGTTTCCTCCACTATGTTCTAGGAAATATTGTAATTTAAACAATATCTCTCATATGATTGTGTCTCTTTGAGATGATATTAACGTATGTATTTGATTTTCTGCCATGGATTAGTTTTTTTTTTCTCATGCTTCAATTAAGTTATTTTTCTAATGATTATTTTCCATAGGGAGATAATTTAATTTACATGTGTTGTGCTATCTGAATTTATGGACTGTGTTTTCATGAATTGAATTTGTCACACATATGTATATGAACACAAGCAAAAATAGTTAGACTGTTTCAATTTTCTATAATCATTAATTGTCTTTCATTTATCATCAAGGGATGACTCTACTTAGTGTTAAGTGAATGATAAATCCAAATTGACTAGAAAGAGATATCAATCATTATTATAATGTATTTTTACTTGGCCAAGGCATATTTATAATTTCGTATTTCATTTTATTTTTCTATTTTTGATGTAAGATCTATAAAATATATTGAAAGTTATTTCAATTTTGTAAAGTAATAACGAGCATAATTATGTTCTTTCTTGTTATCTTTACATTTATATTACATTAAAAGTCAATTATATTACTATTCCTTTTGTGTAAAATATAATTCATTCTTTTAATAATTCATTTTACACCAGTTAGGGATATCCTTTTGGTGTCTTCCCATTCATTGTATATTTGTGTATAAGAAACTAACTCTTCCCTAACCAGTTGTACATATGTACAATAGGAAACTATTTGAGCCCTAGTAGTTTCATTCTTGAAAGAGAAAGAGACATCAGACTAACGAAGCTGTAAAACATGTCAGGGGAAGCTATCCCAAATGAACTGGGTTATTAAATAACCCCAAACCAAATTGTTCTCTCCTATTGATGAGTGGGTCAATTATTCCTGTCAACAAATGGCATTTGAAGAAGGGCCTCTCTGACTTTAAATGGCTAAAGGGAGCCACAAGAAGCTTCCTACTACTTGTTCTCCGATTGTTACCCATAGTCACTTTGTGAGTGAAACTGCCACTTCTTCCCACACAAATTAGACTTCCACATTACCCATTGTTCCTAAACACGCTAGTGATCCTATTACTCCCCCACATTCACAACTTACATCTGAAATTGAATATTTTCTCTAGAAATCTCACGAATTGTTAACCAGAACTCAAGAAATATTAACTAGAGCTAGATCTGTTGAACAATAATTAACTCAACTTGTTGTTACACATCTTGATTTATAGTTAGATGAACCTGATATGATTGATCTACAACAATGAAACCTTCAAACTACTAGTCATTTAACAATAAATTACATGACATATTGAGTGGGAAAGTTGACTCTAATCAACCACAATTTGAAATCCATGTTGGGGATTACTCCCAAACATAACCTATTCTTTTAGGAGGGTATGGTCCACCACTCTCATCACCTAGTTCCTCTTCATCTTCTTTTGTTTTGGATTCCTTTGGAAAAGAAATTTCCTCATCAATAGAATTAGATAATTCACAAGGTTTTCCCTATATGGAAAACAATCAGGAAAATAATTTGTTAGAATAAGGAATTATTGAGGGGGGGGGGGGTTGAATCGGTAATTAGTGAGATTTTAAAACTTTAAGCTCAATTATTTAATCTCATTCACTCTTGTCAATTAATTATGTCAATATCCTTAAAACAACATATGTACAACAATGTAAACCATTCATATGAGTGCACAATCCATAAATTTGAGCAACAAACACATATTGACACAAGTATTTTTTACGTGGAAATAAAAAAGGATAAAACCACTAATATATTTGTTATTATCATGTAAATGAAGCACCTACTTAATTACATCTTGTTTTTTATGAGCACCCACTCATAGGAGGCTCCAACCCCCTTAAGATAGCAATCCACTACTTTCCAAGAAGCACCCACCTCTTATGAATGTAGGCCACTACCTGGTCTAGCCACTATTTTTCTTTTCATGCAAATTTCAAATTGAAAATAGAGGCCTATATAAATGAATAGAACTATAAACCTGTTAAGCTACTCCACACAATGCTATTCCTTCTACTTTGTAATCCTTCTTCACTTAGCACACTCACTGCTTAAGCTACTATGATCCCAACCCTTTGTTTCCTTGTATGACAATCAAATCTCACTTATGAACTCACTTCTACTCACTTAGTCACATACAACTCTTCACTCTCTCTTCAAGCAACTCTCCACACTTCAACTCACAATAATGTTGCATTCCTCCCTTGCATAATTGCAATCCACAATTTTGTTCCTTAGTTTCAAAAGAAATGTTGTAGTCCATGCTATCCTCCATACATCCTGAAAGCGTTCACCATAATGGTTACCCATGCTATTGTTGCATCAAATTTATTGACCTCTACAAGAACATTAAACTTTGGGAATGGGCTTCATTCAATCAGCCATTACAGTTGCATTAAGAGACAAAATGGGAACTTGAGTGTATCCCATACTAAGAATAAATTCTTAGTCAAATTGTAAACTACGAAAAGGCTTCCCATGCTAATTAATTTCCCATAGAACAAAGAATGTAACCTGGGCATGGCTATTTCCTTCTGTGATCAAATATTTGACACTCAACAATATTAATCCAAAAATTCTTGCAGTTGCCAGTAATCTAGTGGCAAAAAAAATTCTATGTGCATTTACTTGGCTACCTAGGCTCTTTCTTATCCCAACTATGGCCAAGCCCAATTTTTCAATCCAGTGCCCAAGAGCTTCCAACTCGTTCAAATTCCACGGAAACATAAATATGGAACACTTCCAAATCCACTTAAATGCCTTAGCACCTTTCTGTTGGTGCCTTTACTAGTTTTTGGCCACAAGACTAGCCATTGTGACCTTCGAAAAAAGCCTTGAGATACTTATTCCCATTTAGGCATGCAAGGGCTTAGTTCCCTTTTTTAATGTAACACCCTCATCCCACATCTGCGCAAGTAACCGACCAACTGGGGTAAATATGTGCTAAGAGGCCACTATAATGGGATTCAACCTCCTACGTCACCTTAAGGAAGTGTAATCGATGGAAACACACCATGCAGACCTTCCACATCAGTGAAAAAACTCCATGGAGGCATCCCAAACACTCAGGTAACTAGCCCCTGATACCAACTAAAGTTTTATACCTCTAAACTCCCAGACGCTCCCTTGATATGGGAATGCATGCATCTAGAAGGCCCTAGATGCCCCCACAACATGGTATGGCAGCATCTAGGGACTTTAAAACCTAGGGAATTGCCCATGCCTCTGGGATTTCAGCCACATTTTTAGTCTCAGAGCCCAAAACTCAATGACATTTTTGGAAATGAATTTACACAACATAAAAATGATGCATTTGCAAAAACAAGGATAAGGTCTAGACTGGACCCCTACTAGCCATGATATGAATTTCGTCAAACATGTCACAAATATGTAATTTGAAGGTGTAAACAACAAAACTGAGCATAGGGGTCTCATAATTATCTGAGAATCGCTAAGAAGCATTGATCCCTTATATCATTAGTTGCATTATCATATATTAGGTGATGGATACATTATTCATTCATTTACAAATCCAAACATGAGGAGAGTCATACATCATCACTGTCATAAAACATGCTTATAACTAGCATAATAAAAATATAAATATCAAGGATACATCAACCATAGAATCCACCTATACACCAATACATTTATGCATAAGATACCAAGGAAAGAACCTATTATTAATGAATGTAAAAGCCAACCCGATATGGGACTACCACGTTCCACTCGAACATAGAATGGCTGACCTAATTATCTCTTCAACCATTCAACCCAGTGCCATATTCCAAGCATGAATGTGGGACTCAAACCAAAAGAATCAACGAGGTCATCCCAAGGCTAAACCACCTCTCCCTCATTAATAGAAACCAGGCTTTACCGTAATCCATCTCGGATCAGTAGGCCAAACAATAAACATGTAATAAGAGTCTTTACCATGATCTCAACCAGATCATTAGGCCAAAAAAAGCATGGATGCCACTATATTTCTCCACCTACACCATGAGGAATTTTCCTGTCTCCTAGTCTCTCAGGCTTTACCGCAATCCACATCGGATCACTATGCCCTAAACTGAGACCCACTCTCTAGGATTTATTGCATATCCCATCCTTCGATTACTAGGCTTGATGGAGAGAAACCACCTCTAGGCTTTACTATATATCTCGCCATTCATTGGTCGAGGATTCCTAGGCCCATTGAGGCAACAAAAAATCTAGTTTTACCACAGCCCACAATTTGGTTTAGGGTTACTAGGACATGTGTTCTATTATTCAGAGATCCACCTGACTTAGCTTTGAATCCATCCAATAATCCAGCTCAACCAAAACATGAGAATCCCATCACACCATGGCTATCCAGAAATAGCAAGGCTAGGCTGAAAACACTTGCACACTTGGAAAAACCAATGCAATGTAGCAAAGAACCACATGCAATACCATGCATTCCAAATCTAGAAGGAAGACACACATGAAAATTGATACTTGCAAAGAATCCTATTGTAGCTGCCTTACCCTGCTCTTCCTTCCTTGATCTCTATTTCCTCTTTGCCTCCTTTTCCTTTCTTAATCCAATTCCAAAGTGCTACAAGAAAACTGTAAGTGTCCAAGAGTTAGAGAGAGAGAATAATGAGAGAGCTCCAACACTGAACTAACAAAAGTCTATGAACTGATCCTCAGAAACCTTTTTTTCAATGAGTCCTCTATTTTCTTCATTTTCCATTATTTTCCTTTAATTTCCTCTTCACATGCAACTTGGGACCTTTCACCTTCCTTTTCTCCTAATTTCCACTATTTTCAAAAATAAAATTCTAATTAATGCGTCTTTTCCTTCCCAAAGCCTTTTCCAATTTCCTTAGACACAATAAATTGAATGAACACCCACACTAGGATGTCTTTCTCACCATTCAACTTGGAATACGTGTCTTATATTTTTTACATCGATTTTTAACTAGGGATGTTATAAAACCCTCCCCCTTTAGGGAACACTGTCCTCGATGTTCAATGACACCTATAACTAGCAAGACTGCTAAAAACAAAACATATTGCCAATGGAACTTTATAACTTAGCTCATTACAGTATTTACAATGACCATCTGCTAAAACCTGACAAAAATTATCGTTTAATGGATCTTTATAACACAACTCATTATGATATTTACAATAATAACCACATATACACACATACACATTTGCTTCACCCAACAAATAATCATACTATATATGGAGCTTTATAAATCTAGCTCAATACAATATTTACAATGATATACACATATACACATATGCACATTTTCTCAACCAACAAATAAAAGGATACGATGCCTACATCCACAACAAGGGAATCTAGAGGCTCACACCTCCACCCTCAAATTAATACCAGGATTCACCTCCTTCCCAGGAAGTCCATAATCCATTGCAAGGTAAAATTTGCATCCAATGTTCACCGCTATAATCATGTGCCACTTGTCCTCTCATTGAACAGTTACTGGCTCATTGTTCCAATGCACACTCCCAATGTTCATTTGATTCCATCCAGAAATGATAATGACCAAAACAAATATATCCTCAACATTTCCTTCTCTGCTACACAATCCCTCGAGAAATTCAGTCACCCTCTTCTATGCAGTCACTCATCTTCAAAGTTTCCTGCCATCCCCTATCCCAGATGATCCATCCCTTGGGAAAGCTTCCTTACATCGGGAGGTCAAACAACCAAGGCATATACATGCCTCAAAGCCATCATATCGGTCATAACATTATCATGGAAATCAATTGACACTATTAGGTACTAGTGTCCCACAATGGCCTTGCTCCTAAAGTGCTTTACCAGTATACTGCTTCATGTTCCAATTCCTTTCATTGATGCTGCTAATTCTTATAGTCAATTTCAACCACCTAACAAAGAATTTCCATGCTTCTTATACCAAGCACATAACTTCCATTAGATTTAAAATAAATTGAAATAAATTCACATCATACCTCATTGGTAGCTCATCAACAGGGTACACTTGCAGATCTGTTCACTTCCTGTTATAACAAGTCAAAGTAGCATCTTTTACCAAATCACCATGTATAAACATATCACGTTAGGTTAGCTAAAAACATAACCATCATAGATCAAGATCATAAATCACATGTAACCATCATAAACTAGAATCATAGATCACATATAATCATCACATACCATAATCATAAATCACATGCATAATAAAATTGAAATGAAATATTGATAGTTATACTTCATCGATCCTTACTTCTACCTTTATTCTTTCTGTACACACACTGGATCAGTGGCCACATCAATAAAACACCCAATGCCTTCTCCACAACGATGTGCACATACAAATTATGTGCATCACATACATACATCCAAACACATCATACAACACCATAAAATACATGCACCTACACCTAGCATAGAACACATACACCTACACCTAGTGTATAACACAATACATATACGTACACATAGTACAAAACAACGAATACACAGTTCACAATGCCACAACTACACAGTGCCCATACATAGTACCTCATGTACACAACACAACATCCACATAATACCACATTCACACTAGTACCAAATGTACAACATGTACACAATACCACCTATACATAGCACCACTTACACAACATCACATGTAGATGACACCACCTACCGAAAGCATACACAGTGCAACAGGTACACCACACAATCTGTACAATGTGTACAGAATACCACATGTACATAGTACCACATGCACGACATAAACATGACACCACATGTACACAACACCCCCTACACACAGCACCACATGTACAACATGTACACAACACCACATGCACACAACACCACATGCACAATCATGCACACAACACCATATGTACATAGTACCACTTTTACAACATGCACAGAACACCATATGTACATAGCACTGCATATACAACATGTACATGTAGAACCATATGTACACATCATCGGATATCCAACATGCACACAACACTACATATCCATAATGCGCACAATACAATATGTACAGACACTATATATACACAACATCACATATGCAACATGCACAACATGTACAACATATGCACAATAGTAGTACTGCAAATCCATAGACCACACATTGACTCTACCAATAAACCTTGCTTCTAGTGTCTTTCAATTATTCATGCATGTTGCAGCATGCTACTGATCACATTTCTTTCATTCCACTGATGTATCCCTCAACATTACCTGTCCATAACATAAACATAGGAATAGTACAATCATATAATATCAATTCATATCCACATGATATTGACCTCATAAATTTGTCGAGGTTACTATTCCCACTTGATTACCCATAAGGCTAGGAACCTCGTCATGCCACTCACCTACATACACAATCATTCCTCCACAAGAATGATCCCTGAAATATATATATATATATATATATGGATACATAGATACATATACATAAGCATTAGCATAAAAAAATCATGATCCTGTCAGACCACGACATACATTCACACATACAAATGAATATAAACATCATCATAATCATGATCATAACATAATTACTAGATAACATAGGGTCAAGGTTAAGAGAACTCCCTTTATCTGTGCACACCATGCACAACATTGAGAAAAATCGTTCCCAACATATCCAAGGCATCTAATGCCTTCGATAAATTTACTTCACCTTTCCTGTTACCTTTCTTATGACTGTACTACCACTGTCAATTTACACCAATGGACTGAACCAATCCAATCAATTGTCATATTTTTACCTTCAACTTCCCTTACTCATGCACCGAGCTTGATTCAAGTCTTACATTTCCTACTAGGTTTCATTCAACTCTCCTTGAGTTCCATTAACTTTCCTCTTTTCCCAACCAATTCCTAATAATCAAGACATAAAAGGCAATACCAACAAGCAAAAAAGAAGAAGACTATGAAAACCAATAACAACACGACACCACAACAAAGTGGCAAGGCCTTGCATCAAACATAAACAAAACTACAAATCAAGCACAAACAAGAAAAAAGAATCAAAATCACAAGACTCTCAATAGACACCATGCCTCAATCCCCATGGTTCCTAGGAAAGTTCAAACTAAGCCTTCTTCAAGATTTCATGGTAGTCTCTTTTCCATGAAATCCCCTGCATCACACTACCATAAACACATAAATGTCAATGTATAAATAGATATAGCAATATACCAGTTAGCGTACCTTGTTATCCCAAACACATTGCCTTGTAGCTGAACACATCTGTGCCATGTCTCAAGGGACTCCAATTCCCTTAACAGATCTAGATATAACTAGACACCAGTTGTTATACTTGTCAAATACATGTCCATGAATATAACACATATTCTCATAATGTTAGACAAATTCAAGGTTAATAATATTTCTTGTATGCAAAGCACTCATTCGTTTGGAATTATGGTTTCCAAACATAGCCAAAGGAATTTTCACCCAATTCCTTTCTTTCACCTTTTCCTTGCCGCAATTGAGTCTTACTATGCACTGTCACATCACTGAACTGTTAGTTATATAAACACATCAACTATTACCTTGTCAAGCTAATACCAAGCATGTTTCCCTGCAACTGCTTACACATGTTTCCCTGCAACTACTTACACATGTTAGTCTCACATTCCAAATATCAAGAAATCATGTATATTAATTTGAAATCAAACTTTACCAAGTCTAACGACCATGTCATATTCAACAATCAACTCACATTCATTAGTCATAATACATAATGCTACAACTCTCACCTACTTACACTCAAGTACATATCAACTGTCTCAACACATATGTATTAGTACAACCATCTTAAAACAAGAATATTTCTACAAGAAATCTTATAGACACATACTCATATCATTCAAGTAGTCAAACATTCAAACAATAGATAAACGACATAATAGACACCAAACACTCAAACACCAAATAGACAACATAAGAAAACTCATGCCTTAATGTATCTTAGGGGAGGCTATCTTTTCCACACAATCAATCCAGATTAGCATGATATAGCTTCAAAACATATCAACTCAACCATAAATAAGGTCATGATATACATAATAGCAACTAGCTAACATTTTCACAGCATAAACTCAAACAATTTTCATTCATGCATAACAATCACATATGTACAACCAATCTAGATTAGTACAACACAATGTCACAAATAAGTCGGCTCATACCTAAATGTCATAACCCTAACCATATGCATAGACCAATCCAGGTTAGCATGATACATGTAACATCAAGATCTTAATGCAATAGCCCTAATCATCAAGTTAACTAACATATAACAACAAACATTAACATATAACATACTCATCAACAACATATAACATAATCACCAAGTTATCTAACATAAAAAAACAATAGCAATGCATGCAACCACATGTTACTATCATTCATGACTATCCGACACATGTGCATATGACTACACTAATCAACTAGAATCTATCATGTATGTAACCATAACATCAATAGAATGAAAGGAATACACATAACCATAATCACATAACAACCCTTAACCTACATACCTACATGCCCAACATACAAAATTGTATGATGACATGCCCTTGCCTCGAGGTCCAATGCTGCAACTTCAATTTATTGATTTGCGTCTCCTACTCTATCTCAACCAACAACATCATGATGACCTAAAATGCATACAATGAACTCAAAATGCATGTTTTACCTACTATACATGCATAACCATAACCATGACAATTCATGATAATAACATATGGACGCTGACATGCATAACAAATGCATATATAATTGACATGTATTCATGACTAAAGAATACCAACAAAAACACCATCAACCTTCATAAGACGACATCACTACAACCGTGATCAACACCATGAAAATTCAACAAGCACATGGTCTATAGGCATAAGGAACACATATGCAACTGACATGAATTCATGACCAACACACATCCCATCCAGTCTGAGGGGTGAAATTGGCTCTAATACCACTCTGTAACTAGCCAACTAGGGTAAATATGCAACGAGAGGCCACTATAATGGGATTCAACCACGTAAGTCACCTTAAGGAAGTGGAATCTACGGAAAAACACCAATTCAAATGTTCCACATCAGCAAAAGAACTCCCAGGAGCCATCCAAATGACTCAAGTAACCAACCCCTGAGACCAACTGAAGTTTTAGACCATTAAGCTCCCGGATGCTCCCTTTATATGGGCATGCATGCATCCAAAAGGCTCTGGATTCTCCCACGACATGGTATGCCAATGCCCAAGGACTTTTCTGCCCAGGGTTGTGACTGCGTCTTCGAGATTTGAGCCACTTTTTAAGGCTCAGAGCCTAGGTCACTTCTTGAAACACAATGAAATTTTCGGAAATGAATTTACACAACATAACAATGATGCATTTTCAAAAACAAGTACAAAGTCTAGACTGGACCCCTACTAGCCATGATATGCATTTCATCAAACATGTCACAAATATGTAATCTACAACAATAGATCTGAGCAGATGGGTCTCATAATTATCTAAGAATCGCTAAGAAGCATTGTTCCCTTATATCATTAGTTGCATTATCATCTATTAGGTCATAGATACATTATTCATTCATTAAAAAAATCCAAACATGAGGATAGCCATACATCATCACTGTCATAAAACATGCTTATAACCAGCATAATAACAATAGAAATATCAAGGATACATCAGTCATAGAATCCACATATACACCTGTACATTTACAAATAAGATACCAAGGAAAGAACCTCTGATTACTGAATGAAAAAGCCAACCCGATATGGTACTACCACGTTCCAATAACCATATAATGGTTGAGACAATTATCTCTTCAGCCATTCATCCCCATGCCATATTCCAAGCATGAATGCAAGACTCAAACCAAAAGAACCAACCAGGGCATATCGAGGCTAAACCACCTCACCCTCATCAATAGAAACTAGGCTTTACTGTAATCCATCCCAGATCACTAGGCCAAACAATAAACATGTAATAATAAGCTTTACCATGATCTCCATCAAATCACTAGGCCAAAAAAAGCATGGATGCCATTGGATTTCTCCACCTACACAGTGAGGAATTTTCCTGTCTCCTAGTCTCTTAGGCTTTACCACAATCGACACTAGATCACTAGGCCCTAAACTGAGACCTACTCTCCAAGATTTATCGCATATCCCATCCCAGGATTACTAGGATTGATATGGAGTACCCACCTCTAGGATTTACCATATATCCCTCCATTCACCGGTCGAGGATTCCTAGGCCCACTGAGGAAACACAAAATCCGACTTTACCACAACCCACAGTTTGGTTCAAGGGTTACTAGGCAATGTGTTCTATTATTCAAAGATCCACCTCACTCAGCTTCAAATTAATATGGAAATCCAACTCAACCAAAACATGAGAACCCCATCACACCATGACTATCTGGAAATGGAAAGGCTAGAATGAAAACACTTTCACATCCGGAAAAACCCATGGCATGACAAAAAATAACCACATGCAATACCATGAATGCTAAATATAGCAAGGAAGACACAAATGAAAATTGATACCTGCAAAGAATCATGTTGTAGCTGCTTGATCCTGCTCTTCCTTGCTTGATCTCTATTTCCTCTTTGCCTCCTTTGCCTTTCTTGATCTAATGCCAAAGTGCTCCAAGAAAACTATAAGTGTCCAAGGGTGAGAGAGAGAGGGAATAATGAGAGAGCTCTAAAATTGAATTGACAAAATTCTATTGACTGATCCTCAAAAGCCTTTTCTTCAACGAGGCCTCTATTTTCTTAATTTTACATTATTTTCCTTCAATTTTCTCCTCACATGCAACCTGTGACCTTTCACCTTCCTTTTCTCCTAATTTCCACTCTTTTCTTAAATAAAATTCCAATTAATGCCTCTTTTCCTTTCCAAATCCTTTTCCATTTCCTTTGCCAATTTCCTTAGCCATAATAAATTGAATGAACACCCACACTAGGATGTCTTTCCCACAATTTATCTTGTAATAAGTGTCCCATGATCATGGTTTTATACTTTTTTACATGGATGTTTAACCAGGTTTGTTGCATTTAACTACTTCGCGCCCTTGGTTCTCTTTCCTGCATGAGCCTTTTTGCTCGACTAAGCTTGTGTCCAATTTATCCCAATGTTATCAACTTGCCTTTTCATAAATATTCTAAACTAGGACTTGTGGGCTTAGGTTTCCTGCGGGGTCCTCCTAATTCCATTCTTATTGGATGATGATACCTACCATAAGGCCTCATCATATCCATCATGTACTGGCACTTGCTACTTGACACTTTCTTCTTTTTGTGTCCATTAGAAATCGATGGGATTTTGTTTGTGGGCTGCGCTGTCAAGTGGGGTCCTCTTGACACCTTTTTTATTGGCTTCTGGCTGCTGCTCTCAATCTGATGTGTCTTGATGATCTTCATCCCAAATATTTCCTTTGTGTGGCTTCAACTTACCTCTGGGATGATCCTTGTAGGATGAGTTGTCTCGTAAGGCTGCCTGCTTTTATATGTGCTCCAATTAAATGTGTGGCAGGCTGAATTGTCTTTGACAATGCCCACATCATCCCAATTATCTTATCTCGACGCTTATCCTTTGTGCGCCCTTTCACCACTACCAAGGTACACTCACCAGGATGACATCATCCCTGGCTTATGTCATTCTGTTGATCCTCCTTTGTGCACTCAACAAAAACCTCCAGGGAAAACTCTGTCAGGATGACTATTGAGTGGGCTCCATTATCAACCAATCAAAAAACTACCATTGCAGTGCTATCATGCCACATTTTCCTAGTCCTCTATTAGCTGCTTCATCAACTCTATCTAGCTTTGCCAATTCTACCTGACTACCGAAATAAAATTTCTCCAAAGGCTCCTATGCCTACTCTTAGCAATGCAACTTTAACTTTGGAGGTCTAGACTTTGACTATTGATATACAGTTGGAAATCTCTTTCAAAGAACTATCCAACTATGCCATATCCAAGAGTATATGAGATAATCTCTTGGGGTAAAATCTCCTCCAAATCCTAGGACTCCCATCCATCATATTCATCATATTATGGCTTCTCCAATAATCCTAATACTATGATGATTCTCTATAAGAGACAACAACAACCATGGGACTCCCCCTGATATAAATGCTAGCTTGGTTGACATCAATGCCAACACATAAGATTCCACAAACCATTTATGAAATTGCCAACTACCCAACAATCTCCCCCTTTGGCATTGCTAGAAACAAACCAAGCTCCCCCTAAACACAAGCATGGTTTTCTCCATCCTTTTTCTTCCCTTTGGAATTAATATTCTCCCCCTTTGACATCAATGGAAAAGTATTCTCTCAAAATATCCCCTTCAAACACTGCATCCTACTCTACAATTGATACAACAAGTTAAGTAACTTCCAATACTCTTTGCATTTGAGTCATTTGGATGGAGGAGTCAACACTCCTATATGATTTCGGAGATACACAATGAGTTCTCTTTCTAGTGGATTAGTGAAAATATTTTCAAGATGCTCTTGAGTGTCCACATATTGAAGGATAAAAACATTAGCAGTAACTTGTTCTCCTAAAAAATGAAACTTGATGGGAATTACTTGGTATTTGAGTGCATGACATGATTTTTAGAAATGCTTATAGCACTAATATTGTCACACATGATTGGAATTGGATCCGTCAACTCTACCTTGATGTCCTTTAAGGTATGATTCATCCATAGGTTTTTTGTACAACAGGTGGCAGCAAAAATGTACTCCACTTCAACTATTGATAACGAGATGGAGTCTTGTTTCTTGCTAACCCAAGATACTAAACAATATCCCAAAAATAATTTTCCACCACAGGTGCTCTTCCTATCATTAATACTTCTTACCCAATCAACCACTGTATAGGCTTTAATTTAAATTTTATGCTCCTAGCATACCACAACCCATAGTGTGTTGTACCTTGCATGTATTTGGAAATCCTTTTTACAACAATGAAATGACCTTCACAGGGGTAGGCTTGAAATCTCACCACCAAGCCTACTTCTTGAATGATATCTAGTTGTGAGGCTATGAGATACAAAAAGATTCATATCATCGATCTGTAGGCTATATAATTAACCAGAGATGTCTCATCCTCTTTACATACTATTACAACCTATAATCATGGGGGTGTTCATCGGCTTGCAATATTTCAGTCCAAACTTCTTCAATGTTTCTCACAAATACTTGGTTTGGAAGATGAAATGCCATCATTGGATTGAGATATTTGTAGTCCCAAGAAAAAGGATAATTCTCCTATCATGGGCATCTCAAATTATATCTACATACAGTTTTTAAATTGATGTCCCAACTACTCTATATTATTTCAAAATATTATGTCATCGACATGAATTACCAAAATCAGTAAGTGGTCATCTTCAAACTTTATATACAAATTTCTATCTGTAGTGCCCCTCTTAAAGCATTGTTGCTGATGGTATTTATCCAATCTGGAATACAATTCTCTAGGGGACTGTTTGAACCCATACAAGTCCTTTTTCATTTTGCAAACAAACCCTTCATTTTTTGTGAGCATGAATCCTTCTGGTTGCTCGATGTATACTTCTTCTTCCAAATATCCATTGAGGAAATTCAAATTTACATCCATCTAATACGTGTCTTGATGTTTTTATGAATGGAAAAAACAAGAAACATTTTGATATCTTCCAGTGTTGCTACAGGTGGAAATGTTTCTTCTCTATCCCCTATATTTTGTCATGCCCTTTGTAGACTAAGCGAACATTTTTCCTAATCACATGACATTTCTCATTTAGCTTATTTTTGAAGACCCATTTGGTTCCTATGATATTTTTATCTTTGGGTCTTGGAACAAGCTCCCAAGTGTCATTATTCTTAATTTGATCCAACTCTTCATTCATTTCCTTAACCCAGGACTTACCCTCATTTTCCTTACTGAGATTCTTAGGCTCAACTTGAGATAACAAAGCAAGATTTGCGTTACTTGGGCTACTAATGAATCTCCTCCTTGTTTGAAAACCGAGTCTTTGATCACCAATAATTTGACTTTCATGATGTTGTTTCTATACATACCTTGAGGGAGTTTTGGGCCATTATCACACATCTAACTCACACTAAGAAAATTTTGATTGAGACCCTCTAAAAACAACACATTTTGAACCTTTGCTTTTCATCAAGACTAACTATGCCCTTGCCTTTAATTCTGGCTAGAGAATTGTCGCCAAAAGTGACATTGTACCTTCTATTCTTTTATTTCAGAGATAGGAATTTACTGTTTTCCCTAGTCATATTATTGGAACAAACATTATCCACATACCATCTATTTTCTTGATCATGCACAGAAATAGCAAGCCCACATTCCATTATTTTTCTAGTCTTGCGTTTCCAATTCCTCGTCTTTTGGAAAGATTGGGTGCCAAGAATTATGGGATTTAGAAGCATACCCGGATATTATTTTGTACTCACTCACCTTGTCGCGAAAATGATTACATTTGAAACATTCAACATCATCCATCAGGGGAGAGAAAGGATTTCTATTTCTAGGAGGAAAGTTTTGAGATCTAAAATTCTGAGACATACTATTTCCAAAATTTTCATCTCTTTCAACTTTGACTCTTCTATAATCAATATTATATATATGTCCAAATATATAACATTTATATCAATTGCCATAAAATAAATTAGGGTACCTAAAATTTTAAGGTTTACGAGGATGTTCAGGTTGCAGGTACTTTTGTTGTCGTGTTGATTGATTCATTATCCTCTGTTGTGAGTCCTTTGAGAAGTTACAATTCTTGTTCCCATGTTGGGTGTCTTTCTAGCTATACTTTTGATTGCCTTCATTGAGTATTCCTTGAAGCACCTTCATATAGCTATGGGGTTCTTCAAATCCCACAAACTTGAAGTTCATCTTTTTCATAGATGACTCTTGTGATATAGAATATCCCAATCGTGTGTTGTTTTTTGGATACCTTTTACTAATCAAAATGTGGTTTAACATTCTAATCCCTTTAGAATTTTTTTATTTAGGTCCTTCTTGGTTTCTAATTTCTCAAGATCTGTTCTGAGGGTGACAATATCAACTTCTAGAATCCGATAGTTCTCTTCCCATTCATGAATTAAATCATTAAGAACTTCTTCCTTTCATTTTGCTTCTTCTAGCTTCACTTTCAGGAACAAAATTTCTCCTTTTCATGTTTTTGGAATCATCTTCTCCTTTACTTTGATCAACTCCTACTTTAAGGGTTTTTTCTCTTCTTCAATATTTTCACATGTTTTTTGTTTTTATTCTAATCAAAGAGCTAAGTTGTCTTGACTTGTAATGGCTTCTTCAAATTTTTCTTTTTGATAAAAAAATTCCTCGTTGTCTAAGTTGTGCATACCTCCTTCAACTTGCATAGTTGTTCTTCTAATTGCTTTTTCTTTCTTCTGGCCTTCTTTAACTCATCAAGAGCACTGATGAGTTCCCATTGAAGGTACACTACTCCTTATTCTTCTTCTTCTTCTTCAAAGTCTTAACCATTTTGTTTCTTAGAGTCAGCTTCAAGTGCCATAAGTAAACACTCATTTGACTCATCCTCTGAGGAATTATCTCTATCAAAATCTGGTGTCGAGCTATCCTCTTTAGAGGAGAGCCCCTTCTTCTTGAAGAACCTCTTCTTTTGATATTTCTGAGAATTTCCTTTAGACTTTTATCACTATCCTTTTCTATCTTTTCTTTGTAAGGCCACTTGGATGCAAAATTTCCAACTCTTCCACAATCAAAGCATTTGAAGGGCTACTTCTCTGACCCATGTTTCAGTTACCAGGAAAAGTGAGCTAGCTCTTTATCAGTGTCATAGCTAGAACACTTCTAATGATATTTTTTCTCCTTAGCCTTATTGGACACCTTGAAAGCTGCCTCCTTTGGCCCAATCTTCTCTTTTCTTACTCAAATCTCATAAGATGTGAGAGTACCAAGTAGTTGGCCCATTGTGAGAATTTTCAGATCAATCATCTATTTAATGGTTGATATTTTGGCATTAAATATCATAGGCAGAGATCTTAAGACCTTCCGAAAAATTACATCCTCTTTGATGGCTTCACCAAGTCCTCTAATCATGTTGGCCACTTAATCAACTCTAATGAAACAATCTGCTATGCTTTCCTCTTCACTCATTCTTAGGATTTCAAACCTCATTCTAAAGATTTGAAGTTTGGCCTGCTTGACTTTATCATCTCCTTCATGACTCTGATTGAGCTTGATTCATGTTTCCTTAGAAGACTTACAATGCATAACCTTTACAAGTTCAGATTGACTAAGGCCAACGAGAATGGCATTCCTAGATTTAGCATTATTTCCATACACCTTTTTACCATCTGATTCTATGGGAGAGACATTAAGGACAACATAATCTACCAACACAAAACTCCAAACATCTACCCCTATGGACATGAGATAGGATTCCACTCTAACTTTCCAAAAGGAATAGTTAGTCCCATCAAACACTGGTATCTGTTGAAAATAACAACAAGAAATGCTAAATATAGAAGTACTAAAAATAGCACTGCCATAAATAGCATTTCGGGATACCTTCCTATTTTAGTTAGTCCCTGAACTAAAATAGAAAAGTAAAATTCGAATTTGATCTTAGTAGTTGTTTGTAAAATAATTAATTAATTCATCTTGAGTTAATTATTTGTAGAAAATCAAACATGAAGTCTATGTGAGGACATGCAACATTTATCCCATGAATTGAGAAATTTATCCCTTAGTTAGAGAGATAAGGACGAGTTGTAATTAGTTAGCTCAGTTAACTGAGTTAAGTCCAGTTAGATTAGTTCAAATAGTTCGTTGAAATAATTATGAGTTCAGTTAGTTAATGCATCCATGCATGTAACTCCTGCACTTCAAATAACTGAATATTCTCTCATAAATAATTTATGCATGTCAGTTCAGACAGAGACCCAGTTGAGATCAGATGATGGGATAATGTACTATCAGTTGTAGGAATATTCCATGGAGGATATCTCTTACATGCAGAAGGAATTCATTCCTTGGAGATTGCGTAGTTACTTATTCAGTTTAGTGAGTGTGTGATGAGGCCAATCACCCAGGTAGCATTATTGGACCCCAAGAAAAACTGCGCAAGAAAATAAGAGGCGTGGAGGGCTGAGGGAAGGCATATCTAGTGTCTATTCAATCTGTGAGTTGTATTGTTTGATTGCAGAGAGAGCATGATAGTTGGTGAGCTGATTCTTTTTGTAATCTGAACATATTTTCCACTTGTATGATAATACAGATATTTGGGGTTTTAGGCTGAGGCTTTCCCCATGTTATTCTTCTATGTTTATGTGTGATTGATTTCTCTTCATCTATTATATGTGTTCTATTTGATCTTGCTCATATTCGATTAAGCTTCCACAAGTTTGTTGTAGAAGTAGATCTTGTATTTTGTGTTAGTATATTGCATAATCTGTTGATCTACAGTGGAAATTTCTACGGTATCTTACTTGATTAAGCATCCTAAATTTCTTGTCTAGACATAATTACTTATAAATCTACCTTCTAGTGGTTAAATTGTTCCTGAAGGAACCCCTATCTAATACTAATTGTTGGAATAAGGAATTACTGGGGGGGGGGGGGGGGGGGTGAATCATTAATTAGTGAGATTTTAAAACTTTAAGCTCAATTCTTTACTCTCTTTCACTCTTGTCAATTACTTATGCGAGCATTTTTAAAAAAACATATGTACAACAATTCAAACCATTTATATGAGAACACAATCCATCAATTTGAGTAGCAAACACATATTGACACATGTAATTTTTAAGTGGAAACTCGAAGGGAGAAAACCACGAATCTATTTGTTATTATGATGTAAATTAAGCACCTCCTTAATTACATCAAGTTGTTTGTGAGCACCCACTCACAAGAGGCCCCAACCCCATTAAGATAGCAAGCCCCTACTTTCTAAGAAGCACCAACCTCTTATGAATGTAGGCCACTACCTACTCAAGCCAATGTTATGTTTTTCATGCAATTTTCATATTGAAAATAGAGGCATATACAAATGCATAGAATTATAAACCTGATCAACTGCTCCACACAATGCTTCACCTTCTTCTCTACAGTCCTTCTTTGCATATCAGACTTTATTACTTAAGCTACTTTGGTCCCAACTGTTTGTTGCCATGTATGACAATCGGCTCTCAATTCTAAACTCCCTTCTACTCACTTAGTCTCCTGCATCTCTGCACTCTCTCTTCGTGCAGCTCTCCACACTTCAACTCACAAGAATGTTGCAATCCCACCTTTGCACAATTGTAATCCATAGTTTTGTTCCTTAGATACACAAGGAACGATGCAATCCTTGTTGTCCTCCATACTACCTAAAAGCGTGCATCATCACGACTACCCATGCTACTGTTCCATCAAATTGCTTGACCTATGCAACCACATTAAACTATGGGAATGGGCTCCGTTCACTCAATCATTACAACCACATTAAATCACATAATGGGCATCTGAGTGTCTCCCATACTGAGAATAAATTCTTAGCCAAGTTTCACACTACAGTAAGGCTTCCCATGCCAATTAATTTCCCCAAAAAAATAAAATGTACCTCGGGTATGGCTCCATTGATCTGCGATCAAATATTTTGTGCTCAACAATCTTAATCCAAAAATTCCTGCAATCGTCATTAATCCAATGACAACAAAATTTATATGTGCATTTACTTGCCCACTCATGCTCTTGCTTATCCCAACAATGGGAAAGCCAAATTTTGGCACCTAGTGCCCAAGAGCTGCTGACTCATTCAAACTCCATAAACGCATATGTTATCACCCAAAAAATGATCACCTATCCATTTCTTACTAGGTGGACCAAAATACCATGTAGGATTAATTTTACCATGGTAAAACCACTTTCACCATAGGAAATAATTTAGTAAACCATATTTCCTAAATTATTTCTCATTAAAATTCAAAAACCCCATGAGAATAATTGAATAAATCATTATTTATTTAATTTTCTCAAGAAATAATTATTAAATAATTATTTCTTAATTACTTTTAAATTAATCACCTTGGAATAATTAAATAAATCACTATTTATTTATTATTCCTTATTTATTCCATATTTTCCTTATGAGATAATTATTAAACCAATATTTAATAATTATTTCTTTCTTAATTCTCACAAAGTGATTAATAAATCATTTTTATTTGTTAATTACTTCAACTACTTTCTAAATAAAGATATTTGACCATTTTGAATATCTTTTCCCTCCCCAAAAAATATAATAAAGTATTCCCAATGGCTAGATTTTGATTTGGTCAATAATATTTAATTATTTTCCAATTCCTAATTTAGCTCAATACTTTGTTATAAATAAGAGGGTTTTCCATTCATTCTTCACCTTGATCATTCTCATCGTCACCACTATCATCTCATCACATTTGAGCTCCCACTTGAGTTCAAGCTATTTTTGAGTTTTTTCCCATTGCAAGTTGAGAGAGAGAAATAGATCGCTGAAGCACAAGGACATCAAAAGGACCCATCCCACAGAGGGGGATCTATAGACCCAAGTTTATAAGTTCTCCTCACCAGGTGTATTATTTCTATTAATAAAATTTTCTTATTCCTATGATCCATTGGGTTGCTACACTTTTATCTTTGTTGTTATATGTTTTTGGTTGCATATGATATGTTGCTGCAAGGTTTTTCTTCTTCTTTCATTGCATATATGAAGAATAGACAAACATATTTTGTTTTTAGGGTCACTTGTCACTAGTGACTTAAATGAAGAATTGTTGGTACACTTCTAAAAAATATTTACACTAACAAATGGCAACTCCACTGGGTCTTTAGCTATGTAGTTACTAACAAGTGGTGACTCCATTGGTGTAGTAATTCAGAACCTTGGTGACCATTGTTTCAACTATCTTCAGTTTTTTTCTAGTTATTTTTAGCAATCTTAATTTCTATTTTTAGATTTATTTTATTTTTCTGGAAAAAATTTCGCTTCTGTTGGGGTTTCGCATCTTTCCGCAGGTCACAGCTACTAGCTGAGTAGGAGACGTCACAATTTGGGTCTGATATAACGAGCAAGAGAAGTAATAAAAGAGTGAACTTTTTGGCCCATTAACTATGCCCAATGCACTTTTCCTCCGAGAATCTGCGCCCGACGCACTTTTCAAGTTGGTTTCCACACTCGTCAATTTTTTCATATATATATATATATATATATATTATATATATATATATTTTATATATATTTATTTATTTATTTTTTATTTATTTATTTTATTTTATTTTATTTTTTAGATTTTTCCAGTTTTGCCAAGATTGTTGTGTGTGTTCCGGAAAGGGTTTTTTTCCTTTCTTGAGTCAACCTGAGGCCTGGATCCACTTATTAGTTTCTCGTTAAGGAAGGAAAACCCCCCCTGGGGTTTAGAGTACACCTCCACCATTTAGGAAGAGAATTGTTGAGTTGAGGAGTCTAGTGTGCAGTAGTTTCAACCACTATTTTTCAGCCCTTTTGGAAGGTTATTACAGTCCCTTTAGACATATTTTTACACTATTTTATTCCCTTTAGAATCTAGTATGGGCTTTCCTCTATGGGATCCTCTTGTGCATCCTTATTTTTTGCAACATATTGCCTGCCATTTTCCAACATTTTGCCCTTAATGTTTGCTGGTTTTTTGCACCATTTTTAGATTGTTGCCTTTAGATCCTAGTCCCTAAAACATTAGATATTTTGGCCATTTTGTGTGTCCCTGAAGAGTTTATTATTTTTCCTCTTTTATTTTGCTGCTTGATTTCCTTCTTGGGTGGGGGGTTGTGTGTTTCAATTTTTTGTTTATTTACTGATCATTTTCAGTATTATTTACAATTTATGCATTTTATATTTAGTAGCATTAGCATCATCAAAACATGCTCAATTAACTCATACATTTGAAACATTTTTCACACACATACACCTTAAGATAACATGAGCTTTGTTAACACCGCCAAGCCAAGACTTGAAACACTATGCCTTAATAATTTAACTCACATAGATTAAGCCCACTTGGCCACTAGGGCCAAAATAATCTTTGTAGTTAGATGCAAGATCAATGGGATAGGCTTCCAATAACAACCATTAGTTGCTTACATTGAGACATAGCAACTTGACATATTATGGAGATTAAAATGCTTCACCATCCTATGGTCCAAAGTCAAAGTGCATCAAAAACCCAATGTAGAGGGGGTTAGGCTAGATCATGGTGTGAGCGATTATCCTTGGGGCTACACAATCCCTAGTAGGGAATTTTGTGCTATGGTTGATCACAAATAATCTCAGTACTTGACCACCCTCATGGTACAAAGGTAGCCTTATTGTCTAATCTTAGGAAACCACCCTATAGGATTGGATGTGCACAAGCAATTGGTCCTCTAACCCACCTTTCTCTAGACAACTATATTTGCAGGGATAATATTTCGTCAAGTAAGAAGTCTCTTGGAAGACCATCTAAAATAGTAGAACTAGGACTTGTTTGAGGATTTAGATCACCTTTATGCTAAAGGTCATTTTTTCTTTGATAGGACGTGTTTGCTTGAATTAGAGTAGCATATCATTATAGTTAGTTTACACTTGGCACAACTACATTAGGTTGTTGCTTGTTGTTTGTTACTCTTTTGTCCTATTATCACCCTTTAGTCTATTGAGTCATATTTGTCTTGACACCATTGGGCCCCCTAGGTGTCTGTCGAGGAGACACCTTCACCCCCAGTTTCCTTTAGGACATATTACTCCCTCTTGTTGAGTTCAAACTCATCCTCCTAGTCCTCCACTGAGTTCCCATATTGAATCTAGTTCTTCTGATTCTTCTATTTCTTCCTCTAATTCTGCATCTTCCCATCCCCACACTACCACCATGTTAGGCACAAATGTGGGTGGTGGTAACCAAGATCTTAACAAAGGTAACCCTGCCAGCAGAACCTCTACCAGTGTGGCCACCAATCCTCACTTGCTTCCATACATGGCTGGTTTGACCCTCCTTGATTTCAACCAACTCATCAACGATCCTACGATCCTTTTCTCCATGTTGAAAATGCAAGAAGAAAATCCTGATTTAATTTTCCCTTGAAGTAAATTAGGAGAAATATTGTAATTCCACATCACAAGACAACTTGTACGAGTTAACTAATTCAAGTTGAGGGTCTAACTTGAGTCATGTAGAGTGGCTCCTACTTTATAGGAGCCCTGGTTGAGTTTATTTTGATTTGTAATTAATTAATTCAATTTAACAGAGTTAAATTCAGTTAAACTAGTTTCAACTAATGAACTAGTAGGAGGTCTAACCGTGGGGTGTTGCTTCATGTGTTCAATTAGTTAACTGATAATTTAGCCATTAATAACTCATGCATGTAAGATTTGAGAGTTACGCAGTTGATATTGGATTTCAAGGGTAGTGTACTATCAGTTGTATAATCATCCAAATTGTACAGGTGGTGCATGCATTCATAGGAAGGTCTATGATGGATTGCACAATTCCAATTAAGGAATTTCCCTAATTAATAGGGGCTAATTCCCAAGGAACAAATGCAAGGAAATAGGGACTTGGGTAAGAAGAAAATTGGTTAAGTATTGGCCAAGGCTTGTCTAGGAAGCTTTGAGTCAGATAGAGATAGTGCAAAGGTTTATCGGCCTTGAGAAAAGCAATGTAACCTTCTCATATTTTCTAACTAATGAAAAATAAAGATTGAATTCTTTCTCTTGTATGCTTCATGATTTTGCGATTGATTAATTTTTTTAGTAAATTACAATAGAAATTTGAATCTACAAGGAATTTCTACATTGTAGCAGAGATGAAATCACACTAGAAGAGAAGAATATGAGTTTGTCTTTGCAAGTTAAATCGAATTTGCAACATCATTCTTTAGAGCTAGCGAGATGTCCTATGGATTGAGACTCGAATATGCCCTTGAGGGTAGCTTGAATTATATTTCTTTGAAGGACAGGATGGAGACAGTGTTGGAAGACAACAGGCTGAAGGAATTCATAGACAATTGTATTCCTAAGCCTCCAACAACTGATCATAAAGATATGGCGGAGTGGAAGAAATGTGTGGCAGAGGTGAGGAGGATCATACTAGAGGGAGTTTGAGATCATATTCTCTCAAATATCCACGGGAAGGATACACCATATGCAATGTGGCAAGACTTGATAGACATGTTTCAGAACAACAGTGACCACAGGGAGTTGGAACTGAAGGACAAGCTTCAAAAGATCAAAATGGAGAAGGGAAACACAATACCACAATACTTGATCAGGTTCACCCAATGTCGAGATGAGATTGGGAGCATTCATATTATAGTCATTGAAGATGATCTGGTCAACCTAGCACTTCCAAGCTTTCTGAAAAGCTGGCAAAATTACTAGGATTTGGTAAATGGGAGGGACCATCTACCAAAGTGGGAGTGGTTATGGTAAGACTTGGTGCAAGAAGAGATAAGATGGAAGACTAAAGATGGAACCTCATCCAAGCATGATGATGAGGAGAACTATGCCTTGAATGTAAAGGCAAAGAAAGGGAAAGGGAAGAAATCCCAATCCAAAGGGGATTGCATTCAAGGTGACAAGAAGAAGGACTTGTCTAATATTAAAATTTTAACTATCATGAGATGGGACACTACGCCATGAAGTTGCTTCACAAGAAGGCCAACAAGAAGCCCTTAGAAGGAGTGGAAGGTGAAGCTATATCTTCACAATTCGAGTTGTATTTCACCATATTTACATGCATGGTGACATCAATGATGGGTAGTGTGTGGTATTTACTAGTGGAGCCTCATTCCATATGACAAGAAATGAAGAATCTTTTGGTGACTTGGAGGAGAAGGACCTCCATATGCACACCGAAATGGGAGATTATGGAAGGTATAGTGCGACTGACATCCGTACTCTTAATTTTCAGAGGGATTCTGGTTCTCCTCTCACATTAAAATATTTCATGTATGTTTTGAGTCTGAAGAACAATTTAGTTTCAATTGCTATGTTGGAAGACCGTGGCTACAATGTGATATTTAGAAAAGGAAATGCTTTCCTTCATCACATAGCCATAGGAAAATTGAAGCGGATCAATGTTCAGGTGAAGAACCTCTATAAATTGGATGTAGAATATTTTTCTTCCTTGGGCATGAAATAAGAGAAGGTGCAGAGCTGAGACATCAGTGAATTATGGCATAGGAGACTTGGCCATTTGCACCATGGAGCCTTGAAGATCATGCAACAGATTTCTATAGGACTTCCCAAGGGTGCACTAGAGTAGTGAGATATATGCAAAGGGTGTACACCAAATCCACCTTTCATGATAAGGATAGTCAAGTGAAAGAGATCCTTGAAAGATTTCACTCAAATGTGTGTGGACCGTTCTTGACATCCTCCATAGCCAAGCACAGGTATTATGTGATATTTGTGGATGATTTCTCACGTAAGTGTTGTATTTTCTTCATGCAGAAGAAAGATCAGACATTCCCTAAATTTTTTGAATTTAAAGCACTTGTTGAGAAAGACATTGGTAGGAAAGTGAAGGCTCTCAGGAGTGATAACAATGTAGAATATGTTTCGAATGAGTTCAAGAAATTTTGTGCATCTGAAGGCATTCGACGAGAGTTAATAACACCCCATAACCCATATCAGAGTCGGATGGCTGAAAGGAAGAACAAAAGTGTTGTGGGAGCTACACAGGCGATGTTACATGATCATGGCCTACCGTTATACTTTTGGGTTGAAGCATGAAACACAAATGTATATGTGTAGAATAGGAGTCCCCATCGGATTCTCAGGACGAGTACACCAAAATAATATTTTCCAGGGAAGAAACTAGATGTGTCACACTTCAGGATCTTTGGTTCATCAGTTTACTGTCATGTTATCAAGGATGCAAGGAAAAATCTAGAGCTGACTGCTGAGTTGGGAATATTTGTGGGGTACACTGATACACCTCACAACTATAATGTGTACCTTCCATCTCATAGGATGATATTCATTCATATAGATGTGAATTTCGATGAAGAGAAGGTCATGATATGTTCCCTTGAGAGGGAGATTTAGTTACATGCAGATGAGGATCTTCTAGCTCCAAAGGAAGAACCTTAGGATGATGTGGAGCAACCACAAGAAGAGGAGAAGAGAGTGGAAGCACCCACTCATGCAGGGACATCCAAAGATGGAAGGAAGTGCACCAAATAAGCTAACAAATTCATTAATGATGCTAGAGAGAATTTGCGAGCACCCACATCACAACGTAGGCAGAGGAGGTCACCAGATCGATACACTAGCTACACAGCTCTAATGAGCGAGAGTGTAGAGATTAAGCCATCCTCATTTGAGGAAGCAGTGCAACAACTAGTATGGGTTGATGCCATGGTAAAGGAGTATGACTCCATTATCAGGAACATTGCTTGGGAAATTTTCCCAAGTCTAGTGGACAAGTCAGTGGTAGGTTCTATGTGAATCTACAAGGTCAAGCAAGAAGCAAATGGGAGTGTCAAGAAACAGAAGGCCAAATTTGTCACCAAGGGGTTCTCTCAGGTGGAGGGAATTGAATATGAGGAGACATTTTCTCCAGTAGAAAATTACTCTTCAATCATATCTATTCTATCACTTTCAACGAAGATGGGATGGAAGATACATCATATGAATGTGAAGACAACCTTCCTTAATGGAGTGATTGAGGAAGAGGTGTACATTGAGCAACCAGATGGATTTGAGACCTTCAATATAGAGTCACATGTGTACAGACTCAAGCGAGTGATGTATGGCCAGAAACAAGCCCTCGTGCTTGGTACACCAGGATCAATAGCTATTTCACCAAGTTGGGATTCACCAAAATTGAAGAAGATCAAAAACTTTGCCATATTGTGGTTGAAGGTAAATTATTGATTATAGTATTATGTCAATGATTTAATTCTAATAGGTGATGAGAAGCTGGCTAAATATTGCAAAGAGGAAATCAAAAGGGAATTCGAGATGAAGGACCCGAGGCTCAACATTATTTCCTTGGTATGGAAGTATGGCAAGGAGATGGGGAACTGTTTGTCTCTCAAGGTAAGTATGCCAATGAAATACTGAAGAAGTTCCACATGGAGAGCAAAAAAACCATGGAGACTCCTCTAGCAGGGAATTGGAGGAAGGAATATGCTACTTCAGGTGAAGTAGTAGAGGATACTATTTATAGGTAGCTTGTGGGTTCACTTATGTATTTGCTGAAAATATGACCAGACATGTGTTTTGCAGTTAACCAACTTAGTCAAGAAATGGTTAAGCCAACCAAACTGTATTGGAAGGCAACTAAACATGTGTTGATATACCTCAGAGGCACCACTTGATTTGGTCATTGGTACAAATAGACAGAGGGAATGAAGCTACAAGGATTCAAAAATGTAGATTAGGAAGAGAGTCCATTATACAGGAAGAGCACATCAGGGGGAATCTTTAGTATTGGGTTAGAGAGAGTTTCTTGGTACAATAGGAAGGAGAGATTAGCTGCACTCAGTTCAACAAAAGTAGAGTACATGGATGCTAGTCAAGCATCTTTTGAGGTTATCTAGATGAGGAATATCGTTGTTGGATTATTTGGTCAGCAGATGGATCCTACAGTGATTTACTGTGACAATCATAGTTATATCAAACTCTTTGAGAATCGATTTTTTCATGATTGGTCCAAGCATATCGACATTCGGTATCACCATATACGATATTGTGTGCAGAGGAGAATCATGTTGTTAGAGTACATTCCTACATAGGAATAGGGTGCAGACATCTTGAATAAGGCACTGTCAAGAGGAAAATTCTAGTTCCATAGAGGTGGGATTAGGGTATCTGATAATCACTTTCTTGTTGAGAGGGAGTGTTGAAAATGCAACAAGAAAATCCTTTCTTAATTATTAAATTAGGAGAAACTTTGTAATTCCACATCACAAGACAACTTATATGAGTTAATTAAGTTAATTTGACTTATTTGGTTCAGTTAATTCAAGTTTAGGGTCTAAATCGAGTCGTGTAGAGTGACTCCTACTTTATAGGAGCAATGGCTGAGTTTATTTTGAGTTGTAATTAATTAATTCAGTTTAACTGAGTTAAAGTTAGTTAAACTAGTTCCAACTGATGGAGGAACTAGTATGAGTTCTAACAATGGGGTGATGCTTCATGTGTTCAACCAGTTAACTAATAATTCAACCATAAATAACTCATGCATGTGAGATCTGAGAGTTAACAAGTTGAGATTGGAGTTCAAGGGAAGTGTACTATCAGTGGTATAATCATCCATAATGTACACATGGTGCATGCAATCAGAGGAAGGCCTATGATGGATTGCACAATTCTAATTGAGGAATTTTCCTAATTAGTAGGGGCTAATTCCTAAGGAAAAAGTGCAAGGAAATAGGAACTTGGGAAAGCATAAAATTGGTTAAGTATTAGCCAAGGCTTGTCAAGGAAGCTTTGATACAGATAGAGATAGTGCAGAGGTTTCTTAGGATTGATCAAAGCATTGTAATCTTCTCATATTTTCTGACTAATGAAATATACAGATAGCAGGGGGTTTTAGTTGTGGATTTCCCCAGGAAATCATTATGTAATGTGTTTATTTAATTCTTTCTCTTATATTCTTCATGATTTCGAGTTCAATTAATTGTTTCTGCTGATGAGTAGAGTAGATTCAAGTCTATTGTTTTAGTAAATTACAATTAGCAGTTTGAATCTACAAGAAATTCTACACTCCATAACCAAAATTGGTCTCCTATTCCTACCAAGATTCCTTTTGACATTCCCAAGTTTGTAGGTAATCCTAGATAATACCCCACAAATCATGTTTGCTCTTTCCACGTGTGGTGTTCATCAAATTCCATCACTGAAGAATCCATTCATATTCATCTCTTCCAATGCACCTTAACTAGAACTACTACCAAATGGTATGTGGACCAACCGTGTGCCTCCCATTCCACTTTCATGACTCTTTCTAAATATTTTCTTTCCTATTTCCAATTACCTCACTGATACAACATAGGTACCAAACACTTGGCCTCTTTTCATCAAATGTTTTCCACCCACCTTTCTGACCATGTTCAAGAATGGATCTAAAGGAGGAGCATGTGTAGAGCCTCTGCATTTTAAGAATGTGTATATATGGATTGGTTTTTAAGAACTCTTTTAGACCCCATAGGTAAATATGACGCCTTTCACTTCCCTCAAACTGAGGAAGAAGCTCTCCAAATAGCCTTAAAGTATGATTTGATATATACCCAGATAGGTTATATTTATATTGTCCTCCTTGATCTGCCTTTGCATGGTGCTGCTAATGCGTCGGGGGCATCTCATGTTGTTGAAATCATCATTCAACTCTTTCCCATACTAAACCATTACCATATCCTCCACCTCCCGTGAGTTATAGTAAACCCTACGGGGGGGACTAGTTTCATTTCACCTATCCCCCTCTTGATCCTTTGTGTGTCAACTCTTACTAAGGCATAAGAACATCATATGCATATCCCCATTCACATCAGTCGATGCCAGGGATGGTTGTTTCTCAAACTGGTTATCCAAATGTTGTCATGAATCCTTAGTATACTTATGCACCATCCAACACTCCAACCCCATCAAAACCAACACCTCAACCACCCATGCCTCTACCTCCTCTGCCACACCATCAACCACCTCCACAGAACCAAGTGTATGCCTAGTAGAGTACTACCAATCCCCGTAACCCAAAGAGAAGGAATAAGGGGAAAGGTAACCAAAATTAGAAACCTCAAGCTAACCAGGGAAATCAAGGTCAACAACCTAATTCCCCTAAGGGTGACTAGCCTAATCCCACAACCCAGCAACAAGGTGCACAACCCAAGTAGAAAAATGCTCTTAGAACCAATAAAACTTATGCATGATGCTGATTTTTTTGCCGTTATACTCATGAATGTTCCATTTTATCTTAAATGCATCAAGTATGGGAAGCTCAAGCAACTGCTTCTAGAGGACCTCAACCTATTTCTCCCCCTCCTCCCCCTCCTGCTTCATCACAACTGAAAATGATTACGAATCCTTTTCCTCATCAAGAATATATGGCTTCCCAACCCACATAAAATATTATGGCCACTCAACCTTCATAATCTAGCCAGAACAATTACCAAATTCTCATGATGAATTTTGAATAAGTCAACACAACAAGTTAACATCCAGACTTAGTCGCACCAATATGATAAACCTCCTACAAAGTCAGTGAATGTTTCAAAACCTAAAGTATCCATTGAGCTCTTGTTATCATCAAATGGTACCTTACAGATCCCTCAGCCTAAGGTTGAGATATTCCAACTCAAGATTCTAAATCCGCCCATATCTACAACATAGTAAATCACTTGGCACAATCCCCTGCTCCCATGTCAATGCTGTAAGTCCTCCAAACATGCCCATCCCAATGGAAATCTCTATTATATTCTTTGGACATTGTGGATCCATCTGACAATCATACGATTATCTTTGATATTGATAAAGTGGAACACTGCCCCTTCCTTCAGTTGTTTCTTTTCAAATACCAATCTCCATAAAAAATGCCATTGTAAAAAAATGAATCATAGAAAAAGGTGCCTCCATTTGATGGCTGCTAGTGTTTGGAAGAAACTTGGTTCCCATAACTTTTCACCATCCACTATCACTCTTTGTGCTTGGGATGGTCACCCCTCACAGCCCCTTATTTTATATCGCAACTGCCCCATCACTGTTGTTGGAAAGACAATCTTGATCGAAATTGAAGTCATTGATGCCCATTTAGATTATAACATCCTTTTGGGTTGTAGTTACACCTATTCCATGTCCACTGTCACATTCACTATCTTTTGCAAGATGTTCTTTCCTCACAATGGAAATATTGTCACTATTGGTCAATTGAATTTACTATGACCCTTAGTCTTAGAGCTATCCTCAGATCGCTATTTCATGAATGATGAGAAATCAAACCACCCCTTTCCTAAATGATGTTTCCCCTGGAGTCTATAAAGATTCCAAACTTCTTGGGGCCTACTATGGCCCACTGCCTACTCCTTCTAAGCCTAGCTCTTTGTGTGTTTTCATGCTTTAAGCATCACTGGCGACAGGAAAGTGATCTGGAATGTCCTCTTAGTAGCTATCTCCTCCGCAACCTCCTTCTGAAGACTCAACTCACCCTTCAGGACCAATTCCTCCAGGCCATTTTCCTCCTGCTGCTATCTCTCCCGAGCCTTTCCAACTAGGAGTTTTCCCCCTAGATCTTTCCCATCTAGGAGTAGTTCCTTTAGGTCATCACCCCTATATTTATATATATTTCTTATTCCGACCACTAGGAATATTTTCTATCCCTGTTATGGCTACGTTGAGTCTTCCTAACATAACCTTGGGGATCCCAGTTTGGTACATTAATCCTCCAAAAAACACTCCCCCCAATCAACTCAAACCTTATATAGCTTTGAATCTAGTTCAACCTATTGTTGCCTCCCCTTCCTTTGCTTTAGTTCCACAACAACCTTAGCAAGAAACCACTCCCATTCTGAAAGCATCTAGTGAAGGGGGAAAAGCCTTGAAAAAGGGAAATAAAGACAAATCACCCCAAGTAACTCCCACTCCTCCTAAACCTTAAAAGCCTTCTCCTCCATGTACTTTGTGTGATGTTGTTGGGCATGCCATGAATAATTGTCCTAATCTCTGTGGTGCAGGTAAATTCTTAGTGCGAACACAAACAATTCCTCTAGCCCGAGAAAGCGGGTCTAGCCACAAACAAACAATCTATGGAAATTCTCCTTAAGCTAGAATCAAATAAGAGGGCCTACCTCTTAGAACACTATTCTGCTTGGTGGTGACCCTGCTTTCTTACTCTAGCTACTTTCCGTTTCCTTCCTTCGACTACCTGAAACAAGAAAACAAACAACAACAACAAATGTGATAGCATACAAATTTCATTCAACCTACTTAACAAGTCAAGCAATATTAAGCCGTCAAATGTAAGATAACACTTAAATGTAGGAAATCAATCACTAGTTGTATTCATATAAGTTCAGAAAGAGATTACAACAAATGCCTTGACGTTGATGGTCTCCTCTGATGTATCTGAGTTCCCACACTTCTTCTAGCAACTCATGGATAGCCCCAACAATGGAAGTTTTAAGGCCTCTCCCCTTTAGTCTCAAACCAAACCAAACACACTATTCTCCCTCAAACATAAACTAGAAAGCTACAAGCTATAGATGTCTTGTTGATTATTCAAGCTCCAAAAATACCAATACTGAAAACTAGTGAAGCTTGTAAAAGGATGGGTTTATATAGCTTGGATAGAGGGGAGATAGTTCCTCTTATCATGGGAGAAGGCTTTATCTCTTGGTTTGGTTCCATCCTACTAGGGGAAAGGAGCCCAAACCAACTTCCTCGACTCCATGAAGCTCAATCATTTACCATACTTTCGTTACAAAGCTTCTAGACCTGGAAGATTCGACTCCATATTTAAAAAACTTGCCAAAAGAAGATCAAAATGACTGAGAAAAGGCTTAGTAGCATCGTATGATGCTAGTCTTGGTTTTAATTTCTACAAATCGGTGCGAGGAGGAAACTGGTCATTAGCATCGGTCTTGTAAACTGGGGTAAAAGGAAGATTTTTGGGAAATTATGCAAAGGGTAATTATTTTGCGCATGAAGAGTACTAGGAGTTTATTCATGATGGAAAAACATGTAGAGTTCATTGTAGAGGTCCTCCAAGATCGTGGATGGGGAGTACAGGGACAATGAAAAAAATTTTGTGTAACAAATTCCCCCTAAGGCATGAAGGCCGAACTAGAGTGAGGGGTGAAATTATTTACAAGTAGATGTGGGGAATCAGAGTCCATTGTCAAAAGACCTACAAACAAGCATAGATACATATACATCACTGAAAACTCTGACAAATGATACATGAATCATGGTATGGACGTAGCCATCCAGATAATGATCATGTAAATGGATCCAAGGCATGGGTGTAGCCATCCAATAGAGAGGATCATATCAAAAACAAGGTATGGTTGCAACCATCCAATAATGAGAAGGATCACATATAACAACTCATGGTATGGTCATAGCCATCCATATGAAAGAGACATGTATATCAACATGATCATGTCACATCACCTCACAACCTGGACTTATAATCTGAGCCCAAGGTCTTGTGCTCCAAATGACCCAATCAAAGTACAAATCCTAACATGTGAATGAATGTGTTGAAGTCGAACATGCTAGAAAGTTGCTTGATTATCGGTCAATGATGTGAACTGTTAACAAGCATGAGAGAAACCACCAATAATGACAATGGTTCTCAAGGTACTAGCAGCACAGTTCACAGAATGTGAATAAAGTAACTGAAGTTGAACACCCATGAAATCACATGTTCAAAATCCAATGATGTGAGCTTATTGTCGAGTGCAAAGAACTTGCCATTAGGGCATGCAATCTCTAAGGTACTGGAAGGGATTCTCTCAGCCAGCTTCCTGGATAATAAGCTGAAGTCGACAGGAAGTGATCATGTTGAAGGAGGGCCATGATGTATCCCACATCATCAACATGAGACAAGGATGCAATTATTTTCAAATGATACAAAGAATCAGGAGTAAGTGTAACTACAGAAGGACTAACTCTTGAACATATCGGTGACACGACTCCGGAGTTTGGCAGCTTGTGAATCCATGAGATCGGTGGTTAGGATGATGTGGCAGAGATCAAATGGAAGGAAAAATGAATGGCCCAACCCAGGAAGGTCAATAATGAAAAGGAGGATATCCCAACTCGACACGAAAAAAAAGTGTCATGTTCAAGAGTGATCTACTGACATGACTGATAGAATTTCCAATTTCCCCCCACCATTTCTGGCAGGTACCCCAATTATTTTTTATCGCAAGCTTGAAGGTGATAGCATGTGCTTGCATGTAAGTTCATCCTTCAGATGAATCCGACCTAATGAGCCCTAGGAAGGAGAAGCTCATGTCCGTCATGGTGACGACTCCAATGTTGTTTAATGTTTTAACGAGTCCAACAAATGTGTAACTCAGTATCTTTTTCATATTTAGAGAGTTTGAAAAAGACACAGGAAAAAAACTCCACATGGTCCCTTTTTGTATATTTGTGTCTCTCAAGCTCAAAAAGGTAGAAAATGATACTTGAGAGAACCGCTTGACCATTTAAGTCAAGGAGTACCTTTTTGTAAATAGTTTGTCCCAGCTCGAAAAAGGAGTAAATGTATACTGGGTAAACGACATTTCACAGCCTTTAATGAATTCAAATGACAGGAGCTCGAAAATCTTTTCGTGTTTAAAGAGTCAGAAAAGAGCTTGAAAGTGGACCCCCTAGTTTTATTCTCTTTTATGAGTCAAAAAAGGGAAAATACTCGGTGATCTTTTCATTTGAGTTTTACGAGTTGAGAAAAGAGCTTAAACGTGACTCAAGTACCATCATTAGTAATCCATCACTTGTCGCTGCACAATAGGTAAATGCATTATCCAATTCCTGAGGCAAAAATAGGTCAAAAAATACATTTAAAACCCTAATATTTCATGAAAAATGAATAAAAGGAGGAAAAAGTGATTAATTTTTACCATTTTACCATTTTACCTTGTGTGGAGAACTTTTCACCCATTTGTGCCCTAGATTTTTAGGAGCAAATTGTGGGAGATCTGGAAGGCCATTCGATGATCTGTCAGTTGCAGGTAAGAGCCAAGACCTTTAGCTTAATTTTAATGCTCATTTTTCCTATTTTTAACCGTTTTTTGGATTCCTTGAGGAGGATTTAGCAAAAAAAATTCATCCTCGGTCAGCGCGATTTCCGGGCACGGAATCATGCTGATTGGGGTTATAAGCACTATCAAGCATGTCGTTGGTGCTACTATTTGTAAAACGATTGTGCCAGCACTATGAACACAGAATTTTCAATTTTTTCCCAATTTCTCTAATTTGATCCAAATTTCTCTAGCCAAGGATGATTATTGACTTGATTTTGGTTTTTGCAGGGAAAGCATCGCAAAAAATGGTTGATTGGAAGGAACTCGAGCATGAGGACATTGATACACAAGAAATGGTAGACCCAAATTGATTGAATTCCTTGAGGAACTGTGGGCTCCTCAAATTCTTCCTCACACCAAGTCTGTGGGCTCAACTTGAATTACTACAATATCTAATTGGTCGTTGGGATGTCAATCAAGAAGTTTTATGATCCAGGACCAAGAACTAGAGTTGGAAACTTGCGACATTTATTTTATGACAGGAATGTCTCGAAGAGGGGAACCAGCCAATCTGTATGGGTTCAGGCCTATTGGGGCAAATGTGAACATGTTGCTTGCAGAACACTGCTCGGAAGCACTAAAATCGAAGAGCAAAAAGATAGAGATCATGAGTGTTTAGGATATTGTGTTGAAAGTGATGCTCTTGACCATCAATAGAGTTGTTGGCTTGTTGGGGCCTGACCCAGGTTCAGAAGTGATTTAGCCAAAAAAATCCCAAAACTACCAGCCTTTCTGGCAACAGTCTGTGGTGTGTGGACTGAGGTCTCACCCGAGCTAGTATGGGAGGGTGCTGGAACCAGGTTTCTACACCCTAGTGATGTCTTGATGAAATCTAGGAGGTTTGTGAACTGAGCCTGTGCGCAGGTGCTGCTCCGAGCAGCCGTCTATCCTTCACAACTTGTGCAACTGCTTCTGTGTAGCTCTGTAAAGAGCGCAAAGAGGGGTTGTCTAGATCCTTTATACTTACTATTCTTTTATTATAGATCTTAACTTAATTGTGTGGGCCCAATATTCTCATTAATCATTCAACATTCATAACAACTACGCGCAATCATAAAATTGTAAAGAGATGCATAAATATAACAGAAGCATAGACACAATATTTCAAAATCAACTTATCTTTTATTAAGTCTTTGTCCAAGTACAATCCCAACTCCGCCCTGCGCACTCAGCTGTAGGGGTCCGCGCACTTAACTATGGACTCTACTAGGCCTCTGTGCACTCAGCTGCAGAGCCTCTATCTATCACTATGACCCAATACCTTCAGATCTACTTCTAACTTCTAACCATGCCTTCTCATCTATTTGTCATTTCTTCAAAAACTATGACTCCCTTTACACTTAGAGCCTCGCTCTATTCATATAATCCCATGGTCTGCAGACCATGGGTAGGCCGACACACTTTACATTATTACATTATCTTAGGGCAGACAACCCTAGACTCTTGCGCTCCATGCCCGCATTTCGCAAGGTCTTTACATTACACTATGGGGGGATCCATTGCCCAACAGGCCCCCAACACAATCATCACGACTCATCCTCGAGTCACCCTGCTAGTGCGGTGATCTTTGCTTGAATTTCATGCAGCAGGTCTCGCGTAGCTTGGATGTCTACAACACACTGTTCTGCCACCTATTGTACTTTTTGCACACGTATCTCTAAACTTTCATCAGCAGGGTCACATTCTTGTCCAACCGTGCATAGTTCCTGCATCTGTGCCAGCTTCCCTTCAATGGTAGTTGTGATTGTGAACGCTTCATCGATCCATGGCTAGATGCGTGCTTTAAGCAGGGCTTCCTTTTGGTGCGCGACATCTAATCTGTCCTTTAGTGCCCTTGCCTACTGTAGTCTAGCGAGTCGTTGAGTAAGGGCAACCATTTGAACGGTGCCCCAGACACTATCGTACTCCTGCTGCAACTCACGCGCCTCTGTCTCTAGGCACTGTAGGTTCAGGTCTTCCTATATGTGTGTAAGTATAGTTAGTGCTTCCTCCAACATCCCGGTGCACCCTTGTGTCACCTGGCCAATTTGCTCCAACCCCATCTGGATAGCGCAAGCGCGCTGTTCTCTAAATTCTGGGGGTGTGGGGGGTTGTGCCTTCAATTGCAACTCGGCTATTTACAAGTTCAACTCCAACTGCACCTTTTCCATTTCCTCCTGGGCCTCGCGGACTTTGGCCGCCAATCTATGGACCTGCTCTGCTACTGGTAGCTCTGCCAACATGGCCAACTCTGGAATGCTCCTACATGTATCCTCTATTGCCTGCTCCAATCTGCTAGCTTGCACAACCAACTCATCCCTCTAGATGCTCAGCTGGTCCATGTTGATTTTCTGCTCATGCAAGACCTAGATCGCTGGGCCTTCCCGGGCACAGAGTTTGGAAATGACCCCATCCTGCAACTGGTACAATATTTCATGCGGCAGGGTGGCCAAGTTCAAGCCGATGCCTTTCATGCTGCTCATCACAGCTCAGTCATCCTCGCTTTCTGTTGCTAATGTACCTTCGGGCAAGATGAAGGTGTTACCCATACAGGCGCGCAACGGTTATTTTACCTCAGTGGTTCCTACTACGACATACTAGGCCATTGTCCCTGTTTGGGGGTACTGTACTTGTAAACCTTGTAGTTATGCACTGAGCACCCCCAACACAGTGTTTTGCTCCATCTGCAATCCCTGGATCACACCCTCTATGACTTTCCGAATCATTTTGTTGATATCCAATAGATCATCTCCTATGAGCGTGCCTTGCAGCTTGCCTTGTAAAATGTTGCAATTTCGTAGTCAATCTAGGCCATTCATTAGGCGAAGGTGTGATGGTAGAAGTTATGCTCAATTTAGGGTTTTTTTCCCTGGAAGGAAACCCGTCGCTATATATGAGGGAATTGTATTGCGTCTATGTAGATCTATATTCTAAGTGAGAAAGAGAGAGGATATTGTGTGAGAGTGAAGAGGAAATTACAACGCATCTCCTGTAGGTTGTATCTCTTCAGTTTGCTGGATAATATAAATGGAAGGACTAGTTGTTTCATGTGGATGTAGCCCAAATTGGGTGAACCGTGTATATCTGTATCTCTCTTGTTTTATGTGTTTTCTATGTTTATATTTCTGCAATATATTTTGTGTTTCATTTCTCTGTAATATATAATTTTCTAACAACTAGTATCAGATCTGAAGGTCTATTTGGCTGATAAACACATTGGAGAGAAGGGTTCTTGGTTCGAGTGGGAGAAATGGTGGAAGATGGTAGGTTTAGGGTCGAGAAATTTAACGGCCAAAACTACCAGTTGTGGAAGATGCAGATGGAAGATTATTTGTACCAGAAAGATCTGTACCTACCATTGAGCGGAAAGACAAAGTAGTCGACGAGTATGAAGGACACAGAATGGGATATTATCGACAGAAAGGCACTTGGAACAATATGATTGTGCCTAGCAGTGTCGATAGTGTTGTGGGGAAAAATGCCTATGCAGGACGATCCTATCCACCTAAGGTGTGACAGTGCCTTAGCAACAAAGAGAGACAGCTATTCTGGTTTCTTCCTTTATGAAATGGGAAATAAGAGTGATCAATGGACTTACCGGTGTCTTCCGTTTGTCCCTCGATCTAGATCCTCTTCTCCTTCGGGTGTTCACAGCTACTTGCCTCCTCGCTCGTCCAAGAGAACAACTACTTGATTCCTGCGAGATCACAAGAGAACAGCTACTTGCAACAAGAGAACAGCTACTTGAGACAAGAGAAGAACACAACACAAAGGCAGATATTCATATTCATAAAAGATTCAGGATTAGAAATAAATCAAATACACTAATGCAATCATACATCAAAGATACATCAGCATATAGGAGAAAACCAAGATAGCTTTATTGATAAATAACAAGGTTCAGGAAGAGATACAACCCAGAGGGCTCCAATCCAGCATCTCCTTCCCAGCAGAATGGAATTCCTATCTTCACCTCCCTTCAAAGCATTAAGCACCCAATGATTCCAGTCTCAAACCAACAGCAATTCTTTGCAATAACAAAATTCTAGCCTCTAGATCTCATGGAGGAGAGATCTATATATAGTTATTTTGGAGAGAGGATGAGTCAGCTTGAGATCTAACTAGTGTCCTCTCCCACTCTCAGTTCTTGAGTCCACTTGGAGGTTCTTGCTTCCACTTGGAGATTTGGAACCTCTTACTCATCACCAGTCGAATTCCCTGAGGCAAGTGTCATTTTGGAAGCTTCCTGAGCATTGACACCTTGAGGAATGAGCCTGCCACTTGTCCAAACTCGCTCAGCGCAGGTAGCCTTTGTTGCAGTTGACATTCAACGCAGGTAGACAGTGGGGCAGTTGACATTCAGCGCAGATGCTCAGTGGAGTAGTTGACATGATCCTGAATTGACTTGTTTTTGAGCAGTTTCAGGTGGAGAACTTCTGTGAATTGCTGTGGTTTTCTAGCCTTGTTCCTCTAGGGGTAGGAACAACATGTTTAGGGACTTTGGATCCCTTAGATTATTGACATTTCATGCTCAATGTTGTAAGGCACAAAAATGTCTATAACAGTTGCCCCCTAAAGTATGAGGCCGTTTATTGGGTGAAATGCTTTATCCAGGAGGGTCCGAAGTTCATCCATTTGCTGGGAGGAGACCTGTAATAAGATACAATACAATACATTATGATTCATACTACTTTCATGATCTAGCTGAGGCGGGCATTCCCATGCTCAGCTTTATAAATTCATTTTTGTACATAGCACAGACAATCGTCTGATGGTAGACTGATAATTTTGGTGAAATTATCATCCTTTGAGTAGGATGATCATCTGCTGCAATGATGTACATGACAAATGTCTTTATCTTTCCTGAATATATATCGCAGCCCGGATGGATGAAACTAGATCCGGGGTCTTCAAACTTGTTCGATCCTCACTCTAAGTACAAGTCAGTCCATGTGAGAATTGCGTTGAAGTCGAACATGGAAAGACATCGCTTGATTACCGGTCAATGATGTAAACCGTTAACAAGCGCGAGAGGAATCACCGATAATGATAATGACCCTCAAGGTACTGCAGTACAATTCACGCGGTGTGAATAAAGGACTTGGCGTCGAACACCATGCAAAATCTTCTGGTCGAAGGTCATTGATGTATACCTGTCGCCGGAAGTGAGAAACTTGCCATTGAGGCATGCAAGCTTCAAAGTACTGAAGGGGTTGTTCCTAGATCAACTTCTTGGATAATGAGCTGATGTCGACAAGAAGCAATCCGTCAAAGGAGGGCCTTAATGAATCCCACATCAGTGACATGGAACGGAGCTAATGATTTTGATGGAGGTGAAAACGATCTGTGACATATGATTCAGGGTGGCGGTCATGAATGGATGAAGGATAATGTATGGCAGTGGATGGGACCCGGTTGACTCTTTCTGAACGACTTCTCTTGAACATATGGCGACACTGATGCGATGGATCGATAGCATTACCCCAAATATGGATGGTATGGCGAGACCATGGTGATGTGACCGGTGAATGAAACAACCCAACCCGATTGTGGTACGGAGGAAAAGTGTCATGTTCAAGAGCGACCTGCTACAATCAAAGTTCTCTTTAGTTTTTCCCAATTTTTCCCCAGTCATTGCTGACCAGTACCTCTTTATTTTTGTCAAGCTTGAGGAGGATAACATATGCTTGTTCTATAACCTGCCCTTCGGGCAAGCCCATCGCTATGTTTTAACAAGCCTAGCGATAGTGAAACTCGTTCTCGTCTAAAGACAAGTTTGTCGCTATTTAGTGGTTTAACGAGTCTAACGACAAGGATAACTCGGTCCTTTTCATTTTTAGAGAGTCTGAAAAGGTACATAAAGTTAACTCCAAAATTCCTTTTTCGTCATCTAATCCCTTAAGTCCGAAAAAGTATAAAACAATACAGAAGGGATGAGTTTTCGATCGTTTTAACGAGCCGAATAAAACAAGCGCTCGATCTTTTTGTGCAATAATCCCTCAGGTCCAAAAAGATTAAAATCTAGAGGAGGGATAGCACTTCTGGTCGCTTTAACGAGCTGGAAGGCCAAAACTCGGCAATCTTTTCATATTTTACGAGTCAGTTGAAAAGAGCTTAAAGAAGACTCGTCTTTTGAGGAACGAGTGATAAACAGGGTTAGCAGCTGATTCCAGGTACAGGTTGGAATTTTCCAATCACCGCAGTGTCACAAGGATGGCTAGGTGAAATCACTCTTCGCAGCTGTTCCTCAAAATGGGTAAACAATCATATGGAGGTAAACGGTCGGCCAAATGAAAAGTGGAGGTGACGGTGCAAACACGACCAAGGCTTTTATGGCAGATAAGGTTACATACACAATGGTCATTTACCGGGATGGGTTCATTTTTTAACGAGCTTGAATGCGCCAAAAAACTACTCGAGCTTATGTTTATTTTTTAACGAGCATGAATTCCGCGTTAAAACTGCTCGGATCTTGCGTTTATTTTTTAACGAGCATGAACTTTATGCTAAAACTGCTCGTTTATACCAGTCATATGATAAGAGTGTCTCATCGGAGATCACTATTTTTTATGGAGCTTCATCTCACTACGCTTTGCTCCGCATCCTTTCTTTATGCAAGCTCGGAAACGACTAATCCTACGAGTTTAAAGGGTTAGAGGTCCTAAAAATTTAAAAAAATAAATAGTCGCCCCTTGCTTACACTCCAAAAGGTTTGCATGCCCCCAGGTATAAAACAGAATTTCAAGGTTACCTCTACTTCTCTTCCGCCAAAACTTTTGTTTTAACGAGAGAGGCTTACCTCTTTCAGGTTACCCAAAGATTGTCTCGTTTTTTCTTCAAACAAAACACTTCCTCAGCAATGTCTACCGAAATAGACAAAGGTGAGCGACGGGTTCCGTCCTCTCACATAACTTTGACAAAAGAATCTTATTCTAGAACAACCCTCTTTCCTAGACGGACGGGGTACGGACTAGTCATATTCTCCCGCGGAAACCTACCCTATACCCAAAGTTCTCTGTCGAAGCAGACCAGGACGCATGCCCCCTGGGTTCCAGTCATATCCTCCCGGATTACTCGCGCTCATCAGGAGGACGGACCGTGGGTTGAGACACTTCTTGCGTGAATAGACCATTTAGGGATGGTTCATGACTACTTGCGATGCGTGATCTTGGGAATGAAAGTTGGTCCACGAGCTTGACCATTCTTCCTTCATGCGGAAAACACATTACTCTAAAGAGTGATGAGACGACGGCTCCCATGCAATATATGTAGTCTCGTCCAAGGAGTAGGTTATAATCCAAGGGTCCTTGAACGACCATCACGTTCATTTGAACGGTCTTCCCTTTCAATGTTATGGGCACATTAGGGAGGATCCCTAAAGGGCGACTGGTTCCCTTATCAAAGCCTGATAGATTTCTCATTTCAGGCAAAAGCGCAGGCGAACCAAGCGCTTTCCAAGCAATAGAGGAAAGGATACTCACAGATGCCCCTTCATCAATAACTGTACCAGACATTACCATTCTGTATATTTGGACGATAATTCTGAATGGTATGCTAGCTGGCAAGCGGGGTCTGCCTAGTTGGTTCCAGTCAAAGGACACAACCAGGTTGCTTGGTGGTGGGACCGAGTATACGGCCGGATAGCGCTCTGACGAACTTCCTTCCTGCGATAAAGGAATGGTGGCATTGCTCCCTTGATCATCAGAGTCAGTGCTGATGAAGAGAATTTGGACGGTGTCATCTTTATTCTCCTCTGTGACTGTGTCATTCGAAGATAGAGCCTCTGAAGGCAAAACCGGATCAACTGCCGTTTCAACCTTTAGACTTTCGTCAGGTATGGATTCAGATGGTTCATCTTCAATGACTGGTGCTTCGGCTGACCACTTGAGCGGGCCAGCCGGGTTCTCAACTAGCGAAGGACTTGGCAGGAGTTTTTGATATCCAGGAGGAAGTTGCGCTCGTAAAATCGGGCGATCTTCCAGAACTCTTTTTTCCTTGTCTAAGAAGGGACAACGGTGGATGGCGTGATCGCCTTCACACAGTTTGCAGGGAAATTTAGCGTTCCCTCTTTGTCCTGTGGCTTCACTTCCACTAGTTGACGGTGAATAGTCGACATGGCTATCAGAGGTCGATGCTACCGAATTGTGCAAACGGGGGGACCAATCTCTTAGTATCCGGGAGATACAGGGACAATCTCTATGGAAGTGGTCTCCCTTGCATATGACGCATGGCGATTTAGGCCTTACGAGTGTTGTGTGTGGATTTTTGTCAGATGACACTTGTTTGCCCCCAGTCGCCTTAGGCTCCTTCTTCTTCTTCTCTTTCTTCTTCTTCTCCTTCTTCTCCTTAGGAACTCGGTTTTTTTATTTACCAGTTCCGTCAAGTGAAGAGGAAGGAGGAGAGGAAGATGATGTAGAAGGCTGGGAGGCAACTCTTGTCTGATCTAACTGTTGACTCGACTGTTCAGGAATTGTGGTATTCTGAACGACATTGGTTGAAAAGAGCCAGACTGGTAGGCCAATTGTCAATCCTGGAAGCGACAATGTGGCCATGTGGGGCGCACCAACATCTCCCCAAGAGGAGAAGGGACTAGGATTTCCACCAAGGGGAATTCCTTGGTTGGTGTGCTCCATCTTTTCCACCTAAAGATCAACGTGGGAATAATGGGTGATTGTTCCGTTTAAAATAAATTGTTAACGACGCTTTAGACACAACTTGCTTTTTCACTTTTAAAGAGTCGAGAAAAAGCTAAAGATGACTCTAGTCTCCTTCGATGTTTTAACGAGCCCGAAGTGACAAATGCTCGGATGGACTTTTTCTGTTATAGAGTCTGAAAAAGGCCAAAAGAAACTGCTCTGGAGATCTAGGCAGAGGGTGTGCCAAACTTTTCGCAAAACCGCATAATACTTTTTAGGGTACGGGCGGTCGATCTTCGTGAATGCTGTGTTCACTGCATTGCGATCAGTAGGGCGGCCGACACGGCTTCCTAAGGATAAAGGATATATGCCTATAGGGGTCTCCCAATATATACGCGACGGTACGTGGGAGCACAATCCGTACTAGCGCTATCGTCCCTCAGGAGGAATCACCCACCTTCCACGAGATCGACAGTCACTAGGCTTAACGACGCCGGAACACGTCTCTAGCCTAGACCTCTATGTTGTGCGTTATGTTGCAAAGCGTTGTTAGGTTCATTCAGTTTATTTTAAGTTGATCTTTTTAGAAGTTTGCCTTTCAAGGTTCACCACGTGATGTATGATACAAATTCCTAAATGCAGTCTAAAGATGATAAGCAAGCTTTATATCTTTTCAACTTTGAAAATCCTAGCTACTAAGGGAAAAGAAAGACACCATCTTTTCTCAAAGAGCAATCAGCGCACTCTAATGCATTGTTTCTAAATCAAACATGCAAACTTATCAAAATGCAAATGCACAATGCAGGTGTTTTTTTCCGCTTTCTTAGTATTGATGCCTACAAAGAAAGCTTTTTGTACAACTTTGAATTCGCTTTTAAATGACAGATACAAATAAGTTTACTTTTTCGAAATCAGAAAGGGTAGAAGAGATTACAACACTTAACGATTTTCGAAATAAACTTTTGTTTCGACACTTTAAAAGAGACAAATTCAAACCAATAAGCAAAAGTAAATGTATAATCAACTGTAAACAGCCAATGAACTCTCTCCTAAGATCACAATCAATAGATCTGAATCAAGGGCTACAGGATGATTATTTCACTCATGCAAAGGAAAACTGCAAATGACGTAAAAACACATAAAAACACTCATAGTCTTTTTGTACAAAAGGAGGCGGAATTTAAGCAGAGAAAAGGAGTTATCAGACTGGTACCTATGCTGGTTACAGGCTGCAAAAAACAGAGATCAAAACAGGGCAACAGAGAGCAGAGAACCCCAGCTGCACAAGGCTAAACTGGTTCAGCGCAAGTCCAACACTGTGGGTTTGACATTCAGCGCAGGTAGCCTTCACGGGACCTGCGTTGAAATGCAGACTGCCTTCACAGCAGTTGCGCTGAAGGAGAAAGTCTCGTTTCCCCTGGGTTCTAGGTCACAAAATGCTCAAAAATCAACTATTTCAGGCCAAATTAGAAACACAAGCAAGGTATAATCAAAGGGATGCTTTGAAAGGGTACTAAGATCTATCACAAAGGATCATCAAATCATTTGTGAGTCCATTGTTCAGATCATAGACAAAATCCAGTGAAGGATCAAGGCAGCAACTGTCTACTTTGCAGAAGCAGTTCGATCGTTGCTGTTGAGTCTATGAAACAAACAATGATGTAAACACAAATAAAATGACTAAAACAGATCTCCCCAGTGGAGTCGCCAATTTGTTGTGGGGAAAAATGCCTATGCAGGACGATCCTATCCACCTAAGGTGTGATAGTGCCTTAGCAACAAATAGAGACAACTATTCTGGTTTCTTCCTTTATGAAATGGGAAAGAAGAGAGATCAATGGACTTACTGGTGTCTTCCATTTGTCCCTCGATCTAGATCCTCTTCTCCTTCGGGTGTTCACAGCTACTTGCCTCCTCGCTCGTCCAAGAGAACAGCTACTTGATTCCTGCGAGATCACAAGAGAACAACTACTTGTGACAAGAGAACAGCTACTTGAGACAAGAGAAGAACACAACACAAAGGCAGATATTCATATTCATAAAAGATTCAGGATTAGAAATAAATCAAATACACTAATGCAATCATACATCAAAGATACATCAGCATATAGGAGAAAACCAAGATAGCTTTATTGATAAATAACAAGGTTCAGGAAGAGATACAACCCAGAGGGCTCCAATCCAGCATCTCCTTCCCAGCAGAATGGAATTCCTATCTTCACCTCCCTTCAAAGCATTAAGCACCCAATGATTCCAGTCTCAAACCAACAGCAATTCTTTGCAATAACAAAATTCCAGCCTCTAGATCTCATGGAGGAGAGATCTATATATAGTTATTTTGGAGAGAGGATGAGTCAGCTTGAGATCTGACTAGTGTCCTCTCCCACTCTCAGTTCTTGAGTCCACTTGGAGGTTCTTGCTTCCACTTGGAGATTTGGAACCTCTTACTCATCACTAGTCGAATTCCCTGAGGCAAGTGTCATTTTGGAAGCTTCCTGAGCATTGACACCTTGAGGAATGAGCCTGCCACTTGTCCAAACTCGCTCAGTGCAGGTAGCCTTTGTTGCAGTTGACATTCAACGCAGGTATACAGTGGGGAAGTTGACATTCAGCGCAGATGCTCAGTGGAGCAGTTGACATGATCCTGAATTGACTTGTTTTTGAGCAGTTTTAGGTGGAGAACTTCTGTGAATTGCTGTGGTTTTCTAGCCTTGTTCCTCTAGGGGTAGGAACAACATGTTTAGGGACTTTGGATCCCTTAGATTATTGACATTTCATGCTCAATGCTGTAAGGCACAAAAATGTCTATAACAGATAGCCATTAATATTTCAAAGGAAATGACAACAGAGGGTTTAATGAAGGCATTGGCCAAACTATATGAAAAACCCTTGGCCACAAATAAGGTATTTATTATGAAGCGTTTATATAATATGAAGATTTCATAAGGTGTATCTGTTGCTAATCATTTAAATGAATTTAATACAGTTACCAGTCAGTTAAGTTTTGTAGGGGTAAATTTTGATGATGAAGTTAGGGCTCTTTTATTTATATGCTTATTTCCAGAAAGTTGGAATGGTTTAATTATGGCCATTAGTAACTCTGTCTCTGGATCTAGTACTTTAAAGTTTGATGATGTTGTCGGTGCAATCCTTAGTGAGGAAATGCGAAGGAAAAGCTCCGGTGAGGCATTATGTAATGCTTTGACTACAGAGACTAGGGGAAGAAAAATGGAAAGAGGAAAGAGCCCAGGATATTAGAGTAAGTCAAGGAAAGGTAGATCTAAGTCCAGATCAGGGATAGTGTGCTAGAAATGTGAGATGAAAGGACACCTGAGTAAAGAATGCAAGTCTCAGAAGGGAAAAGAGGGAGATGCACATCAAGAAAACAATCATGAAGCGAATGTGATAGGTAATGTGTTGCAAGATGCTTTGATTCTTTCATTAAAAAATATTATTGATGTCTTGGTGGTAGATTCAGGGGCCTCATTCCATGCCACACCTGATAGGAAACATTTTCATGATTATGTTCAAGGAGATTTTGGACAGGTTCAATTGGGTGATGATAAACCCTGTAAAATCATTGGAATGGGTATAGTTTTCATAAAATAACAAAATGGAAATCAATGGCTATTGAAGAGGCAAGGCATGTTCTAGATCTAAAGAAAAATCTGATTTCAACAGGGCAGTTGGGAGGTGAAGGTCGTGTAACAACTTTTACAGATAAGACCCGGAAGGTCTCTAAAGGATCCCTGGTAATAGCAAAAGGAGGAAAGGTTGGTACATTGTATTTATGCAATGATATTTCTATTTTTTGTTAATTCTTTAACCTCTACAGGAGAAGATATAGAATTGTGGCATCATAGGCTTGGGCACATGAGTGAGAAGGGGATGCAAATTCTGCACTCAAGAAATTTGCTACCAGGTTTGAAGCATGTTGATTTAAAATTATGTGAGAATTGTGTTTATGGAAAATAGAAGAGAGTCAGATTCCTCAGAGTTGGGAAAGAAAATAAGAGCAAAAAATTAGAACTTGTGCATATAGATGTATGGGGACCTGCTCAGGTATCATCTTTCGGTGGCTCTCGCTATTATGTTACTTTTATTGATGATGCAACCAGAAAAACCTCGATTTATTGTATTCAAAATAAATCTGATGTATTTTATACTTTCAAGAAATGGAAAGATTTGGTTGAAAATGAGACAGGAAAAAGGTTGAAGTGTCTCAGATCAGACAACGAAGGTGAATATTTCAGTAAAGAGTTTGATAGGTATTGTTCAGAGAATGGAATTCGCAGAGAGAAGACAGTTCTAGGAACACCACAAGAAAATGGTGTGTCAAAAAGGATGAACAGGACAATTATGGAGCGTGCAAGGTGCATGAGTTTGCATGAAAGATTGCCTTTGCAATTTTGGGCAGATGCTGTAGGTACTGTTGTTTATCTAATAAACAGAGGGCCTTCAAGTTCCTTGAATGGTGGTATTCCAAAGGAGTTATGGACAGGTAAAAAGGTAAACTATCATTTTTAAAGACTTTTGGTTGTGAAGCCTTTTTCCACAATAATAAAGAAAATAGAACAAAGATTGAGGCAAAATCAAAGAAATGTACCTTTATTGAATATGGCGTTAATGATTTTGGTTATTTCTTTTATGATTATGAAAAACACAAAATCATTAGAAGCAACGATGTCATATTCAATGAAAAGATTTTGTATAAGGATCAGCTATAGGAAAAGAAACAAGAAAAAGAAAATAGAGAATACATAGTGGTTGATGAGATCACAGAAAAGGTGATGGTGCCTGAAAATCATAATGATCAACAACCAGAACAACAACAGCAACCAAAATAACAACAAGCACCTCAAACACCTGAAAGTGGTGTTAGAATATCTACCAGGATAAGTAGACCCCCTGAACGATACTCTCCTTCATTATACTATGTATTGTTGACTGATTCTAGTGAACTAGAATGTTATGAAGAAGCAGTGCAGGTAGACACCAAGAAGAAGTGGGAGAAAGCCATGAAAGAAGATATGGAATCCTTAGCACATAATGAGACTTGGGACTTAGTCAGGTTTCCTACAGGTAAAATAGTATTGTAGAATAAATGGGTTTACAGGTTGAAGGAAGAAGATGGAGGTAGAAAAAGGTATAAAGCTAGACTTGTGGTGAAGGGGTTTGCATAGAAAAAGGGTATAGACTTTGATGAGATATTTTATCCTGTTGTTAAAATGACTTCAATTAGAACTATTTTAATTCTAGTAGTAGTTGAAGATTTGCATCTTGAGTAGTTAGATGGAAAGACAACCTTTCTCCATGGGGATTTGGAGGAAGAGATATATATGCAGCAACCACAAGGATATGAGGTAAAAGGAAAGGAGAAACTAGTGTTCAGGTTGAAGAAGATCTTGTATGGCTTAAAATAGGCTCCAAGGCAGTGGTATCTAAAATTTGATAGGTTTATGTCCGAACAAAGTTACACTAGATGTCACTCTGATCATTGTGTTTGTTTCAAAAGGAAAAATGATGGGAGTTATATTATATTGTTATTGTATGTAGATGACATGTTTGTTGCAAGTTCTAACATGCAAGAAATAAATGTGATCAAAATAAAATTGGCAAACTCATTTGCAATGAAGGATTTGGGTGCTGCAAAATAAATCCTTGGTATGAGAATAACTAGAGACAGGAATAATAAAAAATTAACATTGTCTCAGAGTGAGTACATTGAATGAGTACATTGAAAAGGTGTTGAAAAGATTTAATATGCAGAATGAAAAACCAGTTAGTATACCTTTGGATAGCCATTTCAAACTAAGTGAGGAGGTGTGTCCCAAGACTCAGGAAGAAATGGCTTATATTTCTAAAGTTCCATATGCATCAGCAATTGGAAGCTTAATGTATGTAATGGTCTGCACAAGGCCTGATATTTCACAAGTAGTGGGAGTTCTAAGCAGGACATGAACAATCCAGGAAAAGAACATTGGATGGCAGTGAAGTGGATTCTCAGGTATTTGAGAGGTACCACAAATCAGCCATTATGCTTTGGTGGTTCAAAGATTGCTCTATAGGGATATGTTGATGTAGATATGGTGGGTGATAGATATAACATGAGGATCACAACGGGGTATGTGTTTACGGTAGGTGGAACAACTGTCAGTTGGGTTTCAAAACTGAAAAGTGTTGTTGCACTCTCAACAACAGAAGAAGAGTATGTTTCTGCTACAGAGAATAGTAAAGAATTGATTTGGTTACAAAGGTTTCTGGATGAATTGGATAAGAAGCAGGAGTTGGGAAGGTTATACAATGACAGCCAAAGTGCCATACATCTTGCAAAGAACTCTACATTTCATTCCAAGACAAAACATATACAACTCAAGTATCATTTCATACAGTCAGTGTTGGAAGATGGATAGTTGAAGTTGGAAAAGATACACACTAGCCAAAATCTTGCAGATATGTTAACAAAAGTTGTAACCAGGGAGAAACTGAGATTCTGCTCAATTTCAATTGGTCTACAAGTATGATGAAGAAGATGAGAAATAACCAGGTCCAAAGTGGATTCATTGTCCAGCAAATGAAGTAGCGGTGGAGTTGTTATAATCAGTCTCCAAGTGGGAGATTGTTGGGTGTGGAGCCTGATTATCTTCTTTATTTAGAGGTATCACCGCATTGGACCCCAATTCCATTGTCGCCCATAATATTTGTGCTGCAAGGTGGGTCTACGGGGGGCAACATGCCTTGTAAAATGTTGTAATTTCGTAGTCAATCTGGGTCATTCATTAGGCGGAGATCTGATGATAGAAGTTATGTTTAATTTAGGATTTTCTACCCTAGAAGGCAACCCCTTGCTATATATGAGAGAATTGTATTGCATCTATGTAGATCTGTATCCTGAGTGAGAAAAAGAGAGGATATTGTGTGAGAGCGAAGAGGGAATTACATTAGATCTGCTATAGGTTGTATCTCTTTAGTTTGTTGATAATATAAACATAAGGACTAGCTGTTTCCTGTGGATGTGACCCAAATTGGGTGAACCACGTATATCTGTGTCTCTCTTGTTTTATGTGTTTTTTGTGTTTATATTTCTGCAATATATTTTATGTGTTTCATTTCTTTGTAATATATAATTTTCTAACAAAGCAAACCCAACTGGCAGGACCCATCCCCACTAGTAAGGATTTTGTCCCCATAGTGGAGGATTTTGTCCATATGACATTTGATTTTTCCCCCATTGTAGGTTACCTTGCTCGGAGGGAGGATTTTGACCTTGAAAGCCTTGAAACTAACCAGCCATAGGCTACTGATAAGAAACATATGAGTTAAAGGGTTGTTGAGCCTGCTAGCCTTAGACATATGGATTTCGCACCTGATGCCCCTGAGCATAATGGTTTTGAACCTGTTGCCCTTGGAAAAAAGGGTTTTGGACCTACTGCCCTTGGACATAAGGATTTTTCACTTGCTACCCTTGGACATAATGATTTTGGACCTAATACCCTTGGAAAAAAGGATGTTGAACCCATTGCCCTTGGACATAAGGATTTTGCGCTTGCTTCTGCAGGACTTGACCCTAACCCTGCCCTTACAAAGGTTGACCCAGTTGATATAAGTATAAGGGTTGTTAATGCCCGGGTTGACCTTGTTGGTGAAAGGGTTGACCTTGCAACTGTAAAGGTTGTCCCTGTAGCTGAAGACATTGACCTTACAAAGGCATAGGCTGGGAGAATTGCGGCATATATTGCCCTTGCGACTGCATGGTTTGCTGCAACTATTGCGAGAGTTTATCCTATGGTTGTTGCAGTTGTCCTTGCTTTAGCATTATCTGCCCTTTTTGCTACATGGATGGCCCTTTGCTACAATGAAGGTTGCCCTTGTTGCTGCAGAAGATGTCCTTGTTGCTACAGGGGTACTTGAACAGTTCCCGGAGTAACACCTTGAAAGTTCCCAGACTATATCTGGCCATATCCACCAGGAGTGGCGAATAAACCATGCTGAACATAAGGTCTAGGCTAAGGGATGTAGGGCAGATTAACCATCGTTTGTGAACCATATGGAACATAAGGAGGTTGGTATTGAAATTGAGCCATATTAGGTTGCTGGTACTAGATGGTACTTGACCCAGATGGACCAACAGGGTTCAGTTGTTGGTACTGGACATTACTCGATCCGATAGGACCAACAGGGTTTAGAATGGAACCCGAAGAGGGTTGGTTCATTCCAACCATGTGAGCTTGTGAGCGACTTACATGGGTTGTGCTTGACATCATAGAAACATTTGGACATTTCCCCCCAAGCGGTGGCACAACTTGTCCACTTACTAGAGGGATCGAAGAATTGACACAAACATGAATCAAGACTATTGGTTGAATTGAACGGGTTACTTGGACCGACGAAACAAGAGGATTCAGAATGGTGGGTTGCATTGGAACTGAAGTAACTACAGAATGCACCATCGGTGGGGAGGTTGGGTTCTAAATGAACAAACCCAAGGTAGGCATAGCACCAGATGCCCAGATAGGGTTGTGATATAATGATGAGGTAGTAGGCGTACCTGAAATCAACTGAGCTAAAGTCACGTAATTACGCGGTAAATTAGGATGAACACTGGTCATAATGCTTCCCGTGTAAGGGAAACCTTCAGGAGGGAAATGATATTCCTACTCCTAGATTGTGTGTGAAGTGGAAACCTCTTAGTGACCTAGAGAGGAAATTGGGATTTCGCCTTCTGATTCCATGGGTGAAAATAGGCGACTACGAGATGTTCGAGGGGATTATTCCAAAGGAATACCTGGCTAGTTGTACAAATTGTAAGGACGCTACAGTGATATCAAAAAAATATTGAACAAAGGATTCAGAGGATAAAAAACAAGTCCAAGCTGACCTTTGAAAAGCCAGTGGACTCTCGGGAGTCTGGATAGGATTATTTGGAGATTCTGGGCCAATGTCAGAAAGTGATCTGTATCTGAGGGAGGGGGAAGACGAGATGAAAAAGGTTGAATTCTCAGAAAAATTCCAAGTTCAACTCCTTGGTCCTCAAGTGACTGCGACAATTCATGAAAAGGCTCCTCAAACGATCTTTCAGACAGAGGAGAGGAAGAGGAACTAGGCGAACCTGATGGTTCAGCCACGATGATCTTGTCTCAATTAACCAGAAGAAAGAGATTGATTCCAAGGCTTTTAAAATGTATTTAAAGGTATACTCACGATGTGGTCTAGAAAAATAATAACAATAATGTTATATGATCATGGGCAACAAGTATTGGAGATGCAAAAACAAACTGGTGCTCTTTCATGTTTTAAGAGTCAAGAAAGAAGAAAAAGTGACTCTATCACTTTTGGTTTGAAACGAGCTCGAAAGGATAAGAGATCGGATGATCTTTTATATTTAGGGAGTCAAAAATATCAAAATGACTACTTAGGATGATCTAGGAAAAAAGGATTACCAGGTAACCGTGAATTGCAGAATACCTCCAGCGAACCAAGAAGTAAGGGCAGGCAATCTCCCCAAATTCTGCGTTTGGTGTATCACATTTACAAGGTGGTAGACTCAGCTTCCTATGGATAAAGGATTGCAGCCTAGAGGGGTCTCCCTTTATATATGCTATGGTACGAGGAGCACAAGTCCGTACTAGCGCTGCCTAGTGCTGAAGCGAACAATAGCTGCTAGGTTTAAAGATGTCAGAACACGTCTCTAGCCTAGACCTTCTAAATGTGATTGTTAGGTTTCAAATGCGCCTTAGGATAATTGAATACATTTTAGAGTTTATATTGAAATGATGTCTCAGTTTTCATGCCTTATTGATGTGACTCAAAAAACTCCTATATGTAGCTAAATGAGACAAAACCCTTTCAATTCAATGAATTGTTTACACTAATGAGAGTAGAAAACACACGCAATGCAACAAACATGCAATTGAAAGCAAAATGACCATTTCACTACTTCGCTTTTTGAAAACAAAATGATGAAAAACTCTTTCCAATTCTTATATTTCCTATCAAACGCACTTCAAGTATTCCTTTCATGGGTAAAGAGAATTCATTTATTTTCAAATGCAAATGACAATGCAACTCTAGTCTTCAATGATGCTAATTAATGTAACATATTGATTCAACAAACTAGAATTATGTATTTTTCAATGAAATGAGAAAGCTAATCTTTCACAAACACTTCAATGATTTTTTTTTTCAAAACAATCAACCTCAAGCAAATGCAAGGCACAAAAGAGAATTCCTTCCAAACTAATGATGCAAAGACTGAACCAAAAGCAAGATGAGAAATGTGTTCTATGCCTGAAAAGAGATGCTCAATCAACAAACGAAACTTTTCAAACTTGTTAAATGAAAATCAAAGCAACAAAAGGACTAACAAATGAAACGCAAGGAGCAATTTAACTGGCAACTTGGCTTGTTGAGCATACAAATAGGTGAATGGATGACGAACTAGATTCTATAGGGCTACAAACCATCCAAGGACTCAGGAAACCAAGTGAAGAAAAGGAAAACCAAACAAGCACATAAACCAAGCCAATGGAGCTTTCCAGTTAGGGAGAACACAGTCAAAAGAAGATAAGGGACAGAAATCAGAAGGGAAAGACACACTGGTTATGATATAGAGGAAACCATGATATTCAAATACAGGAATCGGTGTGACTACCTAACTAACAACAAGCGCTAGATGGGGGTCGGCATGATTGTTTTAGAGAAACTCGCACTGATCGGCACAACTGTCAGAAAAATAAACGCGTTGACCGAGGATTCAAGGGAAAAAAAAATTCAAAGGCTAAAACCAGACTTTCCACTGTAAATTTAAAACTCAGAGTAGTAAACCCGAAAAAGTAGAGAACACTAAAGGGAAATGGTGATACTATAAAAGTTCACACAAAACCATAAAATGACAATAAATCAAACAACAAGATTGGTTCCCTAGTTGGGTCATCAATTTGTGGTGCAGGTAAATTCTCAGTGCGGACACAAACAATTCCTCTAGCCTGAGCAAGTGGGTCTAGCCACAAACAATCAATCTATGGAAAATATCTTTAAGCTAGAATAAAATAGGAGGGCCTACCTCTTAGAACACTATTCCACTTGGTGATGATCCTACTTTCCTTCTCCAGATACTTTCCGTTTCCTTCCTTCGAATACCTGAAACAAGCAAACAAACAACAACAACAAACATCATAACATACAAATTACATTCAACCTACTTAATAGGTAAAGGAATATTAAGCCATCAAATGTAAGATAACACTTCAATGTAGGAAATCAATCAATAGTTGTATTCATATATGTTTAGAAAGAGATTACAACCAATGCCTTGATGTTGATGGTCTCCTCTGATGTATCCGAATTACCACACTTCTGATAGCATCTCATGGATAGCCCCAACAATGGAATTTTTAAGGCCTCTTCCCTTTAGTCTCAAACCAAAACAAACACACTATTCTCCCTCAAACATAAACTAGAAAACTACAAGCTATGGATGTCTTGTTGATTATTCAAGCTCCAAAAATACCAATACTGAAAACTAGTGAAGCTTGTAAAAGGAGGGGTTTATATAGCTTGGATAGAGGGGAGATGGTTCCTCTTATCATGGAAGAAGGTTGTATCTCTTGGGTTGGTTCCATCCTAATAAGGGAAAGGGGCCCAAACTGACTTCCTTGGCTACATCCAACCCAACCATTTACCAGACTTCCATTACGAAGCTTCTAGACCTAGAAGCTTTGACTCCATATTTAAAAAACTTGCCAAAAGAGGATCGACGCAATGGAGAAAAGGCTCAGTAGTGTCGTACGGTGCTAGTCTTGGTTTTAATCTCTGCAAATCTACATGAGGAGGAAACTGGTCATTAGTGTTGGTCTTGTAAACTAGGGTAAAAGGAATATTTTTGGGAAATGATGCAAAGGGGAATTATTCTTCTCATGAAGAGGGACATACTGGGAGTTTCTTCATGATGGGAAAGCATGTAGGGTTCACTGTAGAGGTCCTCTAGGATCGCAAATGGGGAGTATAGGGATAGTGACAAAATGTTGAGTAACAATCTCCCTCATATTAAAATTTTTCTCTCTGATACTTTTCCTGACCCTATCATTCTCGAGGTCCATGTCACCTTACTTGAGTCTGCCAAAAAAAAAAAACTTACACATGAATCACCCTTGTGCTTTGTGTGATAAGTGTGGAAATTATTCCCATCATTGTCCTTGTCTTGAATATTTTCATGATAAACTTCAAGTTCTTCACGAGTTAGATGTCACTCATAATGGTTCCACTTCCCCTCTACCTGCAGTTCTTGGCCCCAGTCCATCACTAGGACAGGAGGTTTCTCAACCCACCATTGTGATTCCTCCTCCTAATGTTGAAATGACAGAAATTTCAACTCCTATTCTCTACCTATCGTCATCCATGGGATCGATATATTCAGACTCTTTAGGAGTTCCTAAATGTGCATCTTTAAATTCACCTTCTCAAGCTGCTTGGGTCTCTACATCAATAGGCCTAGGATCCACTTGTCATCAATCTACCATTGAAGACGTTGTGTATGTGAATCTTTTCTCCCATGATGATGATTGGTTCCACCACCCCTTAATATAAACTCATGAATTGAAAACACATCCACCTTGTGGCCATTACATTGCCACAAAATGTTTGGGTAAGAGGGAATTCACTTTTTGAGAGTCTAGGAGAAGAAATTCTCCCCAGTCCTCTTAGTGCATTTGGTAGTGTTGACTATCGTACAACTTTTCTTCCCTACTGTGAGGAAATTGTAGAGTCCCATATCACTCCAGATCATCTTGTGGATGATCCACTTAATAATTCCTCCATATTCCATCAACAAATTAGTCCCTTAGAAATTGTTGTTGTGCAACCCCAGTCTCATCTAGATGAGCATCAATTCATTATATCCGAAGCCACTCTTTGGTATGGTGACACCATGTATGCGAACCTAGAAATAGAGTCCATTTGAATCATATATGAAGTGCCAAATGATATTGGTAATCTTCCATTTACTTTATCCTATTGCATCCATCATACATTCTTCCTACAAGAAGACAACCATAAACAAAAAATGGCGATGACACCACAAAGAGCGTGACCATATCATGTTCCATATATCATATAGTGTTTGGATTTCACTACTCTCAATACATCCAACATGCCCATAGAATGATACATACAAAAGGGGGGGAACCTATGCCCCTACAACTACTCATCATTTTCCAAAGGATCTTGTACTAGTAGGCTCGAATACTCGAATCCATTATTTGAGCATTTGGAACACAATGGCACTCCACAAACGCATCCAACTGGGGGGAATCATTCCTACACCAGTACACCCTAGATGGTTTTCTTCACTTTCTTGAGCGCATGAGCACACTGTAATGCTTTGAATGACCCTTGACCTTCCTTCTTGCTTTGCAAGTGTGCCCTCCTTACTTGCATGCTTATTTTATTATGCATGAAAATGATTTTGTGTTGTTGTTGATAGATTTTCATGATTAATTACATTTGATGGATCTTTTTTCATGATTTACATGTATTTCTACATAGTTAGGTTGTGTTAAGCTATTATTTTCATTATGAATGTTCTCCCACAACCAGGTGTTCAAGCTACACATATTCTTGCCCTTTGATCATCTGTTGGACCCATGCCTCCCTGTAAAATGGCCTCCAAAGATGTCTCAGAAGAAATCACTTAGGAACTTATTGAAGTTACCAAGCCAACTTTTGCAACATATACAGATACATGGATATTTATTGATAAGACTACAGAGGTCACATGGAGCTATATGTACAACACATTCATGCAGAAAATATTTTTTGAGAACTTGGAGGACTTGGAAGTGTACATCAACATTAATACATCCAAGATGCACATGATCACATGGAGATTCCTTGTCATCCCTTGTGAATAAGTGATTTAGTGGATCATTACACACATGGATGACTCTTATCTTGTTCTTTGCAGTGAAAATGGTGGTCATCTCACCACTTATTATGGATAAGACATGCAGATATACTACAAGATGCTTAGGCCCACAAAATATGCAAATAATGACTTCTACACCATATGAGATGACCTCAAGGAAAGTGATATTATAAAATCTTGGAGTCAACAACTTGCTAAGTTTCTTCACTGTCCATCCATATATTATCCAAATAATATCCTTAGAGATGTATATATGTATCTGATAGCCATGTGTTTTTGGTTGCATGGGCACAAGAACACTGAAGTGTTTGAAGAAAAATGGATATATATGCTCAATATGGTGGTAGCTCATGGGAAAATATTCAATTGAGTATATATATTGTCATTTGAGTTGCATCATCATGTGGGGTAGGAAAAAGAACCTTTGAGGGTGAACTAGGCACCATAATTCTACATGTCTGCATTTCTTTCAGATGGAATCTATGCACAATATGCGTTCCCAAGAATGTATTGGAACTAGAACCCTAAGAAAAAGTTCCCAGTTTACTTCCACTACAAAGTGTTATTAGAATCAAGCTTCAGAGGCACATATGATAGATTGGCCAACAACTTCTTTCTAGTTATCTTTCATATGATATTTGAGATTGATCTGCCTTGCATGACTTATGAGGTTAAGGAGTCACTACGAGATATTAGAGATTGGTTTGCAACGCTTGAGGGGAAATACATAAGATTTTTTGGTTGTTAGATATCCCCTCATATCATGCCTCGATATGTGAAGTAGAAAATTAGATGGACGAGTGATTTTCAGAAGTTCTTCATGGGAGGAAGAAATCCCCTTGGCAAACCTTCTCGTTGATGATAGAATTATATGAGTTGAAGAGACACAAGGTGGTAGTAGCATAAATACAAAAGTTGGATTTCCCGCACTTCACCACTAAGGAATTTCAAAGATATGATCCGAAGATAGTGTGCAAGAAACATTGTGAAAGGATCAGTCACAGTATAGGGTGTTCATTGATATATACTATAAAATATGAGAAGGTGTTGTGGCCTCAGATTTCTGGTGCCCCAACATGGGGGATAACCACCTGGTCTAGACCTTAAGACAACTCCTTTTCCATTTAAATTGGTGGCTTTGACTGGGGACAATGGGACAAGTTTTCCAGTGTGGGCTTTAAGATGAGAGTGGGTGGTTCATGAGCGATTGCAATAGAATAATGATAATCTAAATGACCTATTCTATCATGAAAATATCTAACTAACTTATTCTAATATAAGCTTGGACATTCTTGTGTGGTATGCGATCTACAAAGATATCTGCTTAACATGTGATAATAAAGATTAATCACACATAAACAGAGATGATAAAGTATAAGATAATTTCTTTGACTAAATAGTTAGTCAAAGAAATTTATAAAATATATCGCATATATGATGAATTATATGTATGAAAATTAACAATTTTAGCTAGGCATCATACAATAGTGCAACTAACGCTTAATTGAAAGAATAAATCTCACATACAATTCATGACAGTAAATTGTTGTCACTAATTAAACAAAAAACAAAATCAATCATACAAGACAATAGTACCATATGTGTGAAGTTTTGTTCATTTAACTAATGACATGGATCAACTCCTTTCATCAAATCAAATTATCTCCCAAGAACACAATAGTGCATCAACAAAGGAAAGTAGTTTGATATCTAAAAGAAACGATCATGTTCCATAATTTCACCAAAGCATTCACAAACTTACAAAAGTGCATTCTTTGCAAATGTTTTTGATAAAATTCTGGACCCTTCTCTAAATGCATGAGAAGGGTATAAATACTATTCTAACTAATATGCAAAAATAGATTATACAAAAATTTGAGGAGGTTTCAAACAAGCTTCCTTGTAACTAGTTAACTAACTCTAAAAATAAATAGTGGCTTGATGAGCATAGGCTAAGATGATGATTTTATGTCTGCCATATTGTCCTTCAAATCACATATATCGATCATTGGTTTGAGTTGAGGAGGTGCCCCAAAATGTGTCCTGAGCTGTCCTCCGAAAATTACATCGGTGAGAGGTAGTAGCATCCGCTGAGTCGAATGAAGTGAGTAGTTAAGGGTCATGATCTAGTTGTGTGGCTTTAGGAGGTATTGCAAATACGACTTCTAGTCAGTCTTGGTCATTTCATTGATTGCTTCCCTTTGAGTCTTTGCCTTCTCCTGCTAGATTTTATGCAAAGCATATAAATCGAGCACTTCTTTTAGATTTCCTTTTTTTAGCAGGTTGGTGACAAATAGAGTGTGGTTCACTACCTTGATTATATTCTTTGATACCCCAGCTACCCTTGCCACTACTAGCTCAGCTTGCTTGATTCTCGCATCCCAATCCATGAAAAGAATGTCTTTGTGTGTCTCCTTCATTTAAGGCAAATTAGATTTCCTTTCATCTTTTGTTTCCTGCCATTCGATGAAGTCTGAGATTCTAGTGTTTAGATCATTAAAATTGGTTCTCTGGTCAATCGCCTTATCTGTTAGTTAGTCGCTAGTGATCAGATAAGGAGTAATGTGTGACATATTTTGGCATAATTGCTCTTGCTATTCATCTGGAGGGAATTTAGTTCTAGGGACTCTTTAACGAACTCCTCAGTAGTAGGAACATCATTATATCTTTCCATGGCTTGCTACAATTCTTGGAGTTGCATGTTTTTAGCTGATATATCGGCTTCACGGCTTATTTTCAGGACGTCCATGCTCTGTTGCAATTGGGAAAGCTGCTCAGTTGCTTTCCTGTTCACACTTGATTTCTTTGTTTCGAGTTGCTGCTCGAGCTTTGCAATCCTCCCTTTTCTCTCAACAAAGTAGAGACTTCAGTAGCTTTGTCCATGGTGGTCGTTGTATATGATCCCATTAATTGTGACAATCTAGTCAAGTTCTCAGCTGGGTTGAAAGGAACATCCCTCCAAAATATGTCCATTGGCTCATTTCCAGGTGGGAGTTTGGGTGTTTCTACCCTTTTCCTTTTCCTCTATCTCCTTACTACAACCTTGTGGAGCAGGCTGTAGAACACATCAAGTGGAGGGATTTCGATCACCTTCAAGATGATCTCTGATGTGGGCAGAGCAAGGATAATCTCAGTCTGTTGGGACATTGTTGCCTGCTCATCCATAGGCTTGGACTGCTTATCCATGGATTTGGATTGCTTTTCCATAAACTTGGACTCTGTATTCACCTGAATATGCAGAGGAGTTTGACACTCATTGTTCCTTGGGTATCTGTCATTTTGGGATTGTCTTGTAATTTTTTATTAAACTGATCCCACTCCTGCTACAAACTACTACATTTGACCTCTGAACTAATTTCTTTAGGTGGGGTGCTCATAACCTGTTTCTCATCTGACTTCCTACTAGACTCTGTTGTATTATCTGTGTCTTGGTCATTCCCTGTATCTGGTGTTTTCTCAGTATTGACCTAAGATTCTATGCGATAATTCGGTCGTTCACTGTTAACAGTCACACTTGGTGTAGGCTTATCTTCTATCTTCAACAAGTGCATTGGGATTACTTCGAGCCTTTCATTTTTGAATTCCTGAAATCTTTCAAAATCTTTAGGACTCAAGTTCACTTTAGCCCATTCGAATGCTTATTCGAAGGATTCGACAGACTATAATAGGTCTTCAAAATCGTTATCCTCATGGCTATATGGCTTGATCTTTACCGTAGTAATGATTTTATATGCTACCTTGTTTGGATCAAATTTCCTTTTCGACAATGTATGAAGCCTGAGGGATTCCATGTTTACTGACTCCTTAATGGCATGACTAAAATTTGTTAAAGCAAAAGAACCACACTTAACAGGAAAAGAGGGCCATAATAACTTCTTGCTTTCTTTGAGGACTTTAGTTAGGCCTTTTCCCACAATCTGGTGGGCAATTTCCCTTGCTAACAATTTATCATAAACATACAAAGGAAGGACATGTGGGTCGGTTGTGCTACCAAAAACCCTAATGTAGGTGAACCATTCTTCAATAAAATATTTGCCAATAACTAGAAGGTCTATTGTTGCTTCTTGGGAAAACCTGGGGGCTTTCTTATTGAAAATTATTTGATGCAGGGGCAAAATAATAGAATGACATATTTTATAGAAATGGGGTATATAATGGGATTCCCATATTTGCTGATGACTGAGATGGATAGGGTAGGGGTCCTGTAAGGTCCATTTCCAACCCATGGTCGGAAATGTAGTGCAGAAACATTTGGCGTCCATAATGTAGGCACTAAAATATAATGGGGAAAGGTTCTCTGGAGAGGAGGCTCTCTCCTGTTGATATTCGGTAATGATGGTGGCTAGATAGGATGGTGGCCCAATTCATGATGTGGAAATTAAGCATCAATTAGAGGAATCCATTCTATGGAAAACTTAGAATTATTGGGCAACCCATATAGTCTACATAACATAGCAGCTTCATAGTTGTAGAGGTTTTCCAAAGATGCTATAACATGCATACCTGATTTTTCAAATTTAAATTTGTTGTCGAATACTCTCTAGCCTTGAATCAACTTGAAGGGTTCTGGGTTCTTCTTTGTGAAGCTAGGCACGTATGTCTTATCATGTATATCCTGAGGGTCAGGTATATGGTACATTTTCTTCAGGTCCTCTACTTTGAATGATCTCATGAGTTCCATTCTTGAATTCCTGAATTGCCTATCTTCTATGGTGAGGTTTTCAACCACCCACCTGATCATATCCATGTATGGGAGAATTTTAGCCCTCGCTCCTATCCTATGCATGAAATAACATGCAACATCCTTGAATTGAAGCCCCAAAGGTCTTGTTGAGTCCACTATTGCTCTTGTGACAATAATCTTGGGACGCTCATCCTCAAGCCTATTGTATATGACCTCCCAAGCTGTTTCTCCTCCGTCAGTGTTGCAGACTGTATCAAAGAATATGGGAGCCATCTCTATAAACTCGGATTCAACAATGCTCTGCTTTTTCTATTTCTGCATCACCTTCCTCAATGACATGTCTTTTGTAGCTTGCCTGAAATGGACAAGATATATCAGCGCAGACAGTATCGGGAAATTAAGACTGAAAGCTTTTCTGAAATGACTTTGGATCATGAGAAAGGTTTAATGAGATACTCAATATTAACTACCCATAACTTGGAAAATTATTACCTCTCCTCGGGCCGCTAAATATTTATTAACCTGTCAATTCGTTCATTTTTGTATTTAAAACACAATTATTTCACATGCTTATCACTCTTATTCGCACATCGCAATCTTTAAACTGATACAATATAGTCTTTTCTTTTCTATAAGGCGAAATGCAATTGCGATTGTTGCAATATCGCATTTCATGAATTGTTAATGGGCGTTATAGTGGCATAACTTAATTACTTGTGAAGTTTGCGAAGTGTGATTTGCGAAATGACAAGGTGCTTATGGTCAGGATATTGCGGTGGGAGGTTTGATCGTGCATCACAAATTTTTAAAGGTGTTTTATGATAGTCACGTGGAAAAGCGTGATTTGTGATTTGTGATGAGGATCTCATCCTTGGGTTGTTTTGCAAGATTTTTCAAGGAAACTTCTTAGAGTTAGGTTTTATTATCCTATGACTAAAAATTTAAAAAGGGTCCCCATTTATATATCTAACCTTAGCTATTGTTATTCATAAATGGGGGGTTGTTTCATAGTACAACAATTGGTGATTCACTTGGGAGAGCCATCTATCTCTGAGTAGTTTTCTAGAATTTCTAAAACTTTCAAAGTAATTAGAGTTATAGGAATAATAACACGATTTATAAAGTAAACAATATTTCTCTAGAATCATCATCACTTACTCAATCTATTTATTCAACTACTTTACTCTTGTAATGATATAAATAAAAAAGTTTGCATCAATCAATAATAAGAGTTAATGTGATAAAGCAGGTGTTTTCTACAAATTAGTTTTTGGTTTTTACTCATTTATCACAGATATAGCCTTTGCTGCCAGCAGGTGTTGATAGCCTTGACAAGGTTGTTTTTTAACCAACAATGATTCATTGTCCCATCTGAAGCAATTTTCAAATTTCAAAATGATATTCACTTGCTTTGAATCTCACTTGGATCTTGTCCCTTTTTCCTTTTTAATATAATCTTTTCTTTTAGGTTTCTTAAAAGACATCGTCTAGGCTTGGTAACCTAGTAATGACACTGCCATTCACTGGTTGTAACTAAACTGAAAAAGCTGGCTCTTGATGAGACCCCTTGTCTTCCAATTGATGAGATCATTGGCTATTACCTTGTTTTGATATGCAGTATTGGTAATATCAGTTTAATTATTTCCATGTGACCATGGTAAACAAGCTCGTAGTGAGACTTTTTATCTTCTAATTTTCGTATATTTTAGAATTAGACTCTAAAACGGAAAATGTTATCATATGGGGTGAAAAATTGGCTCTTTTAAGAGTTTTGGATGATAATGATATAGTTTTAAGATACTAATCTGCAGAAAGTCCTTACTAGGTTAAAGATTCTTTTCTTGACTGATAACAAAACATTCATACTCTAAAAAGATAAGAATTTGTTCATAGAATAAACAATTTTTAGAAAGATCAAGTTTTTCCAAAGAAATCGGGTTTGCTTTGGTACTCGAATTTCCTAATTATTTCTTTTAACTTTTACTTATAGAAACGAAAAATCAGAAATATTGTCAAAAATTTTATTTTGAAAAGCCAAAAGTAAATACTACTTAACCTTTATTTTCCTAAGAATATTAAAGGTGGTATGATATAAAATTGGAAGAGGCTATCTTCTAAGAAAAGTATTTTTTCAAGATTTTCCCATTAACAGGCAACGAATACTTCTTACTTGATAAGTCTTATAAAAGAAATGTTAATTGTCTAATTTTCTCAATAATTTGAAAAGGGCCAAGCCATAGTCTTTGAAATTTGGTATTTTTACCTTTTTCCTTGTGTGTTTTGTCCTATTTCAAAACAAAATCACCTACTTCAAAAGTTTTTTGATTGGAAAAGGTTGTATCAAAAGAGGCTTTGACTAATTGTTGATGATGGAAGTGGGTTGCTTTGGCCTTTTCTCATTCTTCTTCAAGTTTAAGAATCTGAAACTGTCTAGCTTGGAGATAAGAAGAAGGGTTTTCATCGATGAATTGAACTAGGGCAAGAGATGGGATCGCTATGTTTGTGGGAAGAAAAACTTCTTTTCCATAAACTAAAGCAAAAGGAGAAGTACTGATAGATGCTTTCTGTGTAATTCTGTTTGCCCATAGAGAAAATGTCAATGCTTTGTGCCAATTCCTATGATTTTGGTCAATAGTCCTTTTGATAATTTTGATGAGGTTTTTGTTTGTTGATTTTGCTAATCTATTACCTTATGGATAATAGTTGGTTGAATATTTTAGCTTAAAACCACGCTTTAGAGAAAATTCTACCATTGCATTTCTAGAAAAGTAAGATGCATTTTCAAACATTAAAGCTGAGGGTGAGCCAAACTTGGTAATTATGTCTAATCAATGAAGTCTGTAATGCTTTCTGTATTAGCTATCCTTAAGGGGATAGATTCTACCCATTTTTTAAAATAATCAGTAGCTGTAAGGATGAATCTATGCAGTTTGGAAGAGTTAGGAACAATCTCACCAATTATGTCTAATCCCCATTGTTCAAATGGTTGTTGGATGTTTACTGGTTGCAAAGGGAATGCTGGCTTCCTTTCTCTTTCAGCTGTAGTTTGACAAGTTTTACACTTTCTTGCATATTCATGTGCATCCTTAAATATCATTGGCCAATAATATCCTACATGCAAGACTTTGTGAGCTATGGTATTTCTTCTGAAATGTCCTCGAGTTGGTCCATGATGTAATTCCTGCATGACCTTTTCAGCTTAAGGTTTCTCCAAGCATCTTAGTAATACTAAATCAAAATTTTTTCTAAACAATACATCATTAACTAATTCATACTGATTTGATTTCAACCTTAAAGCATGCTTTGTTTTATAATTAAGATTCATAGGAGCATATCCATTATTTAAATACAATTTCAAATTAGCATATTGTGATTATGTATCATTGAGGATAACCTCTGATATTTGTACTTCATTACCTTGATATTGTTCTGGTGATAATTGGGAAGCTCCTGTTAACATCCTACAAAAACCATGGCCCCTAACAATTTTAGCTAGCCAGATTTCTACATCATATTCTTGAAGTGCAGTAACCCAGTTGGCTCTTTTCTCCCCTACTTCTCTTTGGATTAATAATTGTCTTACTGTGGGGTAGGGTACTACTATCTTTGTATGGGATTTAAGAAGAAAATGTTTGAAATGTTTCAAGGTTTTAAAAATAGCAAATGCTTGTTTCTCGACAACTGAATAATTTAACTTAGCACCTTGCAAGTTAGAACTGAAAAAAGAGATGGGTGCCTCGATATTTTCATCATTCAGCTGTGTTAAAATTGTTACATATGATGTATCGGATGAAAAAGTATATAATAAAAAAGTTTTGAGAAAGTCAGGATTTCTCAGCGAAGGAGAATTAATAATGGCTTTTTTAATCAACTAAAATGACTCCCTTTCATGTTTGCCCCATTGGAAAACTGTGTTTTTTCATATCATTGTTTGAAGGGGTCGGACACTCTGTGGAAAATCTGGAACAAATCTTTTTACAAAATTAATTTGGCCTAGGAACGATTGCATGGTCTTTTTGTTATGTGGGAGAGGAATCTTTTCGATCTCTTGGACTCTATCGGGATCAATGTAAATCCCTTTCTTGGACAATATAAACCCAAGGAGTTTGCCTTTCGGTAAAGCAAAATAAGATTTTTTTGGATTTAAGGAAATGTCATATTTCATGCATCTTTCAAAAATGTGCTTCAGGTCACTTAAATTATTGTTCCTATCCTTAGAAAAGACTGTGATGTCATCTAAGTAAATAACAACTAATTTATTAATCAGACCTTTAAAAGCAATATCCATAGCATGTTGAAATGTAGCACCTATGCTAATGAGTCCAAAAGGCATCTTCTAATAGGTGTATGTTACCCACTTGGTCCTAAATGTTGTCTTTAATATGTCATCTAGATGCACAAGAATTTGATTATATCCTAAGAATCCATCTAGAAAATATATTAATTCGGAACCTACAACTAATTGCAATATCTGTTCCATGGTAGGCAAAGGAAAGTTATCTTTTAACAAGCTTTATTCAGGTTCCTGAAATCAATACAAATCCCAATATCACCATTCTTTTTCCTTATAGGCACCATATTTGATACCCACTTAGAGTGTCTAACAGGGAAGATTATTTTGGCTTTCAGAAGCTTGTTCAATTTGGATTTGATTTGACTCTCAAGGTTTGGGTGAATTTTGCGAAGCTTATGTTGAACTGGCTTTTCATTCGAAGTCATAGGTATGGTATGTTGAATTACAGAGGTATCATAAGTTTTTAGATCTATGTAATCCCAGCCAAAGACACCTTTGTATGTTCTCAACAACCTAATGAATGATATTCTTTCTTCTGATGATAGGCCAATACCTAGGTTGACATTTTGAGGTTTTTCAGTTGACCCTAAGTTTACTACTTCAAATCTCAAAGTAGAACTTTGAGTGTTGGAGTTAGTAACTTTCTTGAATCTATCCTTTATATCATAGAGATCTTCAATCTTAACTACGGACTTCAGGATCAGGTTTTGATTCTGATCATTTTTAGTTTGCAGATCATGCTCTTGTTCATCTATGATCTGTTCCTCATAGGACCCTTCTGATGTAAGGAAATTAACTATTTATGCATCGTTATTGAATACTTTCCATTTTGTTACATTATCAGGAATAGATGGCCTAAATATTAACTCTATTGAAAATCTATCTAGACTGAAATCTTCTGAAGGTATAAGCTTGGATGCCACATTAGCAAGTAAGTCATCACTTGCATTTTGCAGTTTAGGAAATGAGGAAATGTTAAAAGCAAAGAAGTGAGAAGTGAGATTCTTGGCTAATTATTGATAATGTTTAAGGTGCCCAGAGACACAATGAATTGTATTTCTTACCTTCTTCACAATTATTTCAGAATCACCATAGACTTTGTAGATTTTTGACATTAAGGCCAATGGCTTTGTACAGTCCTTGGAACAATGCTTCATATTCAGCGACATTATTGGTGTAGTGAAATTCAAGTCTGTAGGCTAACATGGTTTTCTCTCCTTTTGGATTGATCAAAATGCATCCTACACATGCACCATCTTCATATTTGGAACCATCAAAATAGAGAGTCCAAAACAAAGAATTATTTGAAATTTTATCTACTAAATTTACACACTTGGAAGCATCTATTTGTGAAAAAATTTCTATTTGATACACTACGGCATTATCTGGAAAGGGAGACCTCTGAGCATTAAAGGATCCCAAAAATGAATCAACCGAGTAATTTCCAATGATGTTATTGGTGAAGGAAATAGGTTCATTGCTTCCCTCAAGGTTAGTGACTGCATATTTCATGAAATTTTCTTGATCTACCCTGATTTCATGGTTTGGTTTACCATTATGTGGAAACCACATGTGAGACCAATCAGTTGCGAAGTAAACACGAAACTTTTCAGACCAATCCCTACTTAGGATTAAACCATAAAATTCAAGGATATCAGCCACTAAAATATCAATTATTTGCGAAACTTTTGGATTATAGGAAAGCCTAATTGAAACTGATGCTATTTCTCCAAGTACCTCTAATTTTTTCGTATCTAATTGAACTATGTGTACTGCATATTTTTGAGGTGTAATATTCAATTTGGTGCACACAGCTCTTGGCATAATATTTGAAGAGGCTCTTGAATCAACAAGACAATTATGAAAATTCATGTTGAAAATTTTGTAAGTGAGCAGAAATGGAGGAATATGAGAAATATATCTATCACCGATTAGGACTAAATATGAAGGATCTACTTTGTTGGAAGATGATGTAGATTTTCCCATATCGTAGGCAACTTGAGTAACTACAACAGATGGTAGAGGGGATACATGAACTACTTTTAATTCTCTTAATAAAGTTTTCTATTGTTGCTTGATTTTAGTGAGTTCATGCAATGAAATGTTTGCCCTAGTCTTTTTCATGTCTTCGACTATATTTTATTCCACTATATTTGAGATTACCAATGTTTTGGAAGTATTTGGAGGATCTATAGGTATAGGATCAGTTTGACTAGTCTTAGATTTCTAACTTACTATTGTCTCCTTTACAGGAGTAGCGGTTTTTTGTTTCTGATTTATGATAGACATGTCAGGAGAGTTTTTACTTCATGTAGTCATTGGCATAGCTTGTGCTGCTTCTTCATTTGGGAGGATGAAATCCCACATTCCATTTAATTCAACTTCTTCTTCCGTTTCGATTTCCTCTTTTACTGGCGAGTCTTCTTCTGCTTCTTGATCCGACTCAGCATTTGAAATGGTGTTTGGGGGTTGTAATGAAGAAGAAAGATTCCTTTTAAACGAGTGAAAAGGTTTCTTGGGAGCAGAGGATTCTATGACCTGCTTCTTGATTTTGACCATTTCATTAGACATCATCTGTAATACTTTCTAAAGGCCTTCAAGATCGAAAGGGTCCTTTGGAGCTTTCTTTTTAGAATCATCCTTAAATTTTACTTTCTTTGATTTCCTATCTTCTGTTTGTGATCTCTTTTCCAAAGCTATAATCCTTCTTTCTACAGACAGGGCTTCTTTCATGTTTTCTACAAGGGTAGCCTTATTGTCCCTATCTATGAAAATTGCAACATTAGAGGGAAGAGACGATATGTACCATCCTATTTGTACATATACAGTAGGTTTTGAGGCAGTTGGGATTTTATTTAGCAACTTATTAAATCTGGAGTTGAAGTCTTTAATCCTTTCATCTAAGTTAGCTTTTAAAGTAGAAAGATCATTGATCAAGGATGCAATGGTCCTGTCATCACCAAATTTTGCAATAAAGACTTCTTGAAAAGTATCCCAGTTCCTAATTGAACTTGCTGGAAGGGAAAAATACCAAGATCCAACGGATCCTTGGAAGTTATAAGGGAACATTCTGATTAGAACATCTTCATGTGCAACTCCATTAAGATTCATGGCCAACATAAAGTTATTTAGATGTTCTTCGGCTAGAAGACCATCGTCAGGATTGTACTTGGGTAGCCATTTTTATGGGTTTGTTGGGAGTGCATTTGAATTTGCAACCAAGAAAACACTAGGGTTTGTCCAAGGTTGAGCGGGTTGATTGACCATAACTTGAGTTGGAGACCGAGAATATGGGAAGGTCGGTCCAAAAGTAGGTATATATGATGAATAACTTACTACTGGATTAGTACTACTAGTGGCAGTACTAATTAGAGAAGTGGATAGTTGAGAAGCTGTGGATTGAGTAGAAGTGAATAGGGAAGTGAATGGATGGAAAGGTGATGTGATTTCACTAGTATCCAATTCAAATCTTGGTGAGGTAACTTTCCTATGTTGTGGAGGGATGGGGAACCCAAAAGGGGTTACTCCAAGTATTTCACTTTGCAATATAGTTAATACACCAGTTTGTTGTAATAAGGAAGTAACACTTTCCTCAGAAACTTCGGGCCTCTCTGGTTTCTCAGTAGAAATGAATATCTGTTCTAATCTCTGTATCAAAGAATGGACTTTGGGTGACTCAAGAGTGTAATATGAGGAAGGTGGTTGTCTTACTATTTCAAGAGATGAGAGATATGTTTCTACAACTTCAGATTTCTGATTAGGAGATTCTGAACGAGATCTAGAAGGTGTAGAAGTTGTGGAGGGGTTTTGACTCTTATGAATGTTTTTTTATTGATCTTTAGGTTTATATGCCATTCATATTCGGATGGCCCTCCTTCTAGCACCAAAATGTTGCAGCCTCAGATTTATGCTATCCTAACATGGGGGATAACCACCTGGTCCGGACCTTAAGACAACTCCTTTTCCGTTTAAAGTGGTGGCTCCGACTGGGGATAATGGGACCAGTTTCCCAATGTGGGTTTTAAGATGAGAGTGGGTGGTTCATGAGTGATTGAAATAGAATAATGATAATCTAAATGACCTATTCTATCATGCAAATCTCTAACTAACTTATTCTAATATAAACCCGGGTATTTCTATGTGGTATGTAATCTACAAAGATATCTTCTTAACATGTGATAATAAAGATTAATCACGCATAAACAGAGATGATAACGTATAAGATAATTTCTTTGACTAAATAGTTAGTCAAATAAATTTATAAAATATATCACATATATGATGAATTATATATATGAAAATTAACAATTCTAGCTAGGCATCATACAGTAGTGCAATTAATGCTTAACATAAAGAATAGATCTCACATACAATTCATGAAAGTAAAGTGTTGTCACTAATTAAACAAAAAACAAAATCAATCATACAAGATAATAGTACCATATGTGTGAAGTTCTGCTCATTTAACTAATGACATGGATCAACTCCTTTCTTCAAATCAAATTATCTCCCAAGAACACAATAGTGCATCAACAAAGGAAAGTAGTCTGATATCTAAAAGAAACCATTATGTTCCATAATTTCACCAAAACATTCACAAACATACAAAAGTGCACTCTTTACAAATGTTTTTGATAAAATTTTGGACCCTTCTCTAAATGCATGAGAAGGGTATAAATATTATTCCAACTAATGTGAAAAAATAGATTATACAAAAATTTGAAGAGGTTTCAAACAACCTTCCTCCTAACTAGTTAACTAACTCTAAAAATAAACAATGGCTTGATGAGAAGAGGCTAAGATGATGTTTTGTTGTCTGCCATCTTGTCCTTCAAATCGAATATATTGGTCATTGGTTTGAGTTGAGGAGGTGCCCCAAAATGTGTCCTGAGTTGTCTTACGAAAACAACATCAGTGAGAGGTGGCAACATCCACTGAGTCGAACGAAGTGAGCAGTTAAGGGTCATGATCTGGCTGTGCGGCTTCATGAGGTATTGCCAATACGACTCCCAATTAGTCTTGGTCAATCTTTCGATTACTTCCCTTTGAGTCTCTGCCTTTTCCTACTAGCTTTTATAAAAAGCACATAAATCAAGAATTTCTTTTAAATTGCCTTCCTTTAGTAGGTTGGTGACAAAAAACGTGTGGTTCACTGCCTTGATTATATTCTTCAATACCCCAGCTTCCCTTGCCACTACTAGCTCAGCTTTCTTGATTCTCACATCCCAATCCATGAAAACAATTTCTTTGTGTGTCTCCTCAATTTCAGGCAGATTGGCTTTCCTTCTGTCTTTTGTTTCTTTCCATTGGATGAACTCTGAGATTCTGGTGTTCAGATCAGTAAACTTGGTTCTATGGTGTCAAGCGGAAAGAGTTGACAATGCGGACACAATCAACCTCCCTAGGAGCCTAAGACTCTCTAGTGACAAACAAAACAAAGTAGAGCTATCCTTCTCTAAACATGCATTATTATATGAGAAATCAAGTACGTGGCTCTTACCTTTGTCCAAACGCTGTTGTAGAAGTCCAAGCTTTGTTGATCTGGATGAGCTCCTCCTTTTCTCCAAAACCTGCAATCACCAACAGTCAAACCATTAAATAGCACTTGATTATAACATAAAACAAAGCATATTCAACATGTAGACCAAGGAACACATGAAACAACCCATAAACAACAAGTTATTGAGAAGAATGGACTAATTTGCATTAAAGGTAACAAAAGGAACAATTACAACCTGAGCGCCTTGGTGTTGTGCAAGTTCCTCCCAAGGGTCCTTCAAGATTTTCCTCTACTTTGACAAAGCTCACCCCACTTCCAAGTAGAACAAGTAAAGATGACAATCTCTCCTCACAAGCTTCTAAATGGGAGTCTCTATTTCGACAGCATTTACCCTTAGAAATCTATAGCTTTCAACCTCTCCTCCTTCTGGCCCAATGCCTGTATTTATAGTGCTCAAGAGGAGGTTAATCAGGTCCACCATCAATGGGATAATCCCCTCTTTGGGTGGGATAGCTCCCTTATTGATGGGATAAGTTCCTCTTTGATAGGAGTGCATGAACCATCTGGAGGCGCCCAATACACGTCGAACAACCTTCTAGAATGCTCTAGAAATGACCACAAGTAACTTTTTTAAAGATGAAACTTGCGCATTCTAACCTTTACAGGGGGACGCACCTGTCCCTTTACATACAGAGCGTCTTTGGACGCAGCTTTTGTGAACATTGGGTGCGTCCCCGCAGGTAAGGTTGAGAGAACCTGCGTCCCCAGAGATAAATACATTTAGAAAGACTTTCTCTCTTTTTTGGAGTTTGACATGGAGAGCAGAGGCTTAAGACTTGCCTAAGAGGATAGCATGACTGTTGATAGAGCCATACTAACTGTACATAGCCATGGTGACATTTTTTAGTGTAACAGATTGCCCCCTAAAGTGCGAAGCCTGTAATAGATTAGGGTTTTGTATTATCTAGGAAGGGTGAAGCGCTTTATCATTTCAAGGATTGTCTCGTGGAGAGCCTGGTCAGAACCTGCAATTTTCAACACAAAATACATATATAAGATTATATCATCGCTGAGGTAGGCATTCCCATACTCAGATCAAAAACTTTAACTAACCGACTAACTACTGCTCTGATACAGGAATGATTTTGCAGTACATCATAATCATAGACTTTTGTAGACACAGTATGGACGCAGCCATCTGTTTATGATTAGTCTACTTAGATAATGAATACAAAACTCCTCGCAGCCTGGATGGTGGAAACTAGATCCAGGGTCTTCATTTCTACTTCCCGAATTGGTACGATTCTAGCCATGCGAATAAATGAGTTGATGTCGAACATGGTAGAAACCACTTGATTACCAGTCGATGATGTAAACTGTTAACAAGCGTGAGAGAGACCACCAGTAATGTCAATGGTTCTCAAAGTACCCAGTACAATCCATGAGATGTGAATGAATGAGTTGATGTCGAACATTTCACGGAATCCTTCGATCGAAAGTCATTGATGTAAACTGACGTCAAAGGCGAGAAACCTGCCATTGATGCATGCAGACTTCAAGGTACTGACGATTTCTAAGTCATCTCTCTAGATAATGTGCTGATGTCGATAGAAAGCGACCCGTTGCAGGCAAGCCCGCAACACGAAATCATTGTTCAAGTTGAAGAAATGTTGCTGTAAGGACTGACTCAGGGATGGTCAAATGGATGACAAGTATTTTGCAGATGAAAGTTTTGCTTGCAGACCTCTTGAACACATAACGACACGACAGATGGCTTGGTGACGAATAACTCAAAGTTAATCCCCGGAACCCGGTTAAAGACTTTCAAAGTGGTTTGATCAACTGTGAGGTAAAAGATTTCCCAACCCAGGTGAATGAAAAGTGTCGTGTTCAAGAGTGGTAATAAAGTTTCTTTTGAGACAAAAGGTAACAAACAGGTTCATTCTTCTCTCTTTTCCCCCACCATTTCTGGCAAGTACCTCTTTATTTTTAACAAGCTTGAGGAGGATAACATATGCTTGGTTATAAGCTCATCCTTCGGATGAGTCCAACCTAGTTTTGATTCGAACCCTAGGAAGGAGTGGTTCGTTCCTGTTTGTAATTGAACAGGTCCTTTACTGTGAAATGTTTAACGAGCCCAGTATAGGAGAAACTCGGCGTTTTTCAATTTTAGAGAGTCTGAAAAACTTAAGAAGACTCCAAGTTGGACTTTTTCGTAAATTTGTGTCCCTCAAGCCCGAAAAAGTATAAAATAATACCTGGGGGAACCGCTTGATCTTGCGACCAAGGAGTACTTTCATAATTAGTGCCACTGACCTGAAAAGTAAAAAGTGATCAAGGACACGTCGTTTTATTTCTAGTATCGAGTTTGAAACGACAAAAACCCGGCAATCTTTTCCTGATTTTACGGTCAAAAAAGAGCTATAAGGGGACCGTCTTTTAATTTCGTTTTAACGAGTGTAAAAGAAACGCTCGGCAATCTTTTCATGTTTTAGGAGTCTGAAAAGGGCTTAAAAGATGACTCTGAGGTTTCACCTTTTCGTAAGTTTTAACGAGTTCGAAAAAATGATAAAAATGTACTCATATGGCCGACTTTCAATTTAATTTACGAGCAGGAAAAGACGGAAAGAACTCGGCATTTTCATTTGTTTTACGAGAATGAAAAATAGCAAAATAATCTCGGTATTTTCATGAGTTTAACGAGTCTTGAAAATAACTAAAATTGACTCGAAATAGGTTTCATTTTTACGAAAGCTTGAAACAGAGAAAAACTATGCTTCAGAGTAGTTTCATTTTTACACAAGCTTGAAACATAGAGAAAACTGTGCTTGATGCCCCCTAAGCATAACTGCTAGAGCGCATGCCCCCCAGCTTCATTTCATGCAACCAGTTGGATGAAATGAGGTTTGAGTTACGAGATCATTTGAAAGACTTGACCTAAAACTGTAAGAAAATTATGCAAAACACTGAAAAAACTAACCTAAATATACAACTTAACATTTACGAGATCTAGTCAATCTCTCGACTCAAGTAGAGGAGGATTTGTTTCATTTTTTAACGAGCTTGACACAGGAAAAGAACTATGCTTGGATTCGTTTTTATGTTTACGCAAGCTTGAAACGAAAAACTATGCTTGTTATAAGTTCACATGCCCCCAGCATAATGACGCAAAACGAGGTACATGCCCCCCAAGCTTCATTGCATTCAATGAGGTGGATGAAATGAAGCTTTACTTTCAAGATCTTGGAAAGACTTGTGGGAGTTGTTTCATTTTTTAGTGAGGTTGACACAGGGAAAGAACTATCCTCAAAATCCTTGTTTCATTTTTTAAACGAGCTTGACACAAGATAAGGAACTATGCTCATAACTACTCTCTACAATCTACCTACTTAACCTACCCTTGTTTCATTTTTTAACGAGCTTGACACAAGACAAGGAACTATGCTCAAAAAGTTCGCATGCCCTCACTATAATGATGCAAAGCGAGGTACATGCCCCCCAAGCTTCATTGCATTCAACCAGATGGATGGAATGAAGGTTTATTTTCAATATTTAACTTGAAAAGGGAGTTGTTTCATTTTTTAAAGAGGTTGACACAAGAAAAGAACTATCCTCATACCTGATTCATTTTTTAACGAGGTTGACTCAGTAACAGGGACTATCCTCAAATCTGATTCATTTTTTAACGAGGTTGACTCAGTAACAGGAACTTTCCTCGAAACCCTACTTTCTACAATCTACCTAACAAAAAACTCTACTCTAAAAACCTTGTTTCATTTTTTAACGAGCTTGACACAAGACAAGGAACTATGCTCTAAAATCCTTGTTTCATTTTTTAATGAGCTTGACACAAGACAAGGAACTATGCTCATGACTACTCTCTACAATCTACCTACATATCTTAAAATCTACCTGATTCATTTTTTAATGAGGTTGACTCAGTAAAAGAACTATCCTCATGCTAGCTTGTTTCATTTTTTAACGAGGTTGACACAGGAACGAAACTGTCCTCGCAACTCCTTGTTTCATTTTTTAATGAGCTTGACACAAGACAAGGAACTATGCTCATGACTTCCAGTTTCATTTTTTAACGAGGTTGAGACTAGAATAAACTATCCTCGTACTCACTGATTCATTTTTTAACGAGGTCGACACAGTAAAAGGAACTTTCCTCGTTACAGCCTATTTCATTTTTTAACGAGGTTGACACAGGAAAAAACTATCCTCGTTGCATCCAGTTTCATTTTTTAACGAGGTTGAGACAGGAACAAACTATCCTCGTACCCATTGATCATGGCTTCCAACTGGAAGAAAGACATGTCAATGGACACACCTTGATCATGGCTTCCAAGAGGTCTTCATCAGAAGGAAGAATAGTTCTATGGAAGGAACACATGTCAAGGGACTCAAAAGGGATAAGAACATCGTGTTCAAGTAATCCCATAGAGTTTTCCATGTCAATTACCGGATCTAAATCAAAGGAAGATGAGCAAACAGTGAGAGGCTCACTTACATCGGTAACTAAAAACATGGGACCAGTTGCCACATAATTAACCCGTGGCAGGGTAGATACCACTTTAGAATCAGGAACATTTAGGGGTGTCATATTATTGGTAGTTGAGATAGGACTAGGGAACGAAAGCTGGTCTACAGTCACAATACTGCCATTGTGAGGGAAAGACATCACGCGAAAGAGTGTCGATATGACAGCTTTCATTGCATAAACATAGTCTCGCCCAAGGAGTAAATTGAAATCCAAGGGACCTCGAACTACCATAAGATCAATACAGACAGTTTTACCTTCCAAGGTAATAGAAAACTTAGGAAGGATCCCTAAAGGTTCACTAATGGTTTTGTTAAAAGCTTTCAGATTCTGCGTAATAGGTGCAAGCTGAGGGGAACCCAAAGCTTTCCAAACAGTTGAGGATAAAATACTAACAGAAGCACCTTCATCTACCTGAGTACGATGTAAGTCCCTACCACCAGCCTTGACAATGATTTGGAAAGGGATGGAGGAAGGAAGACGAGGTTCTGTCAGTCTATTCCAATCAAAGGAAAAGACCTCAGTACTTGGAGGGGGTTCTGTAGAAACAGGTGAAATGCCCCCCGGCATAGAAGAATCTGATGTAACAAGAAGAACCTGAGCGGTATGAAGTTCACTCTCTAAATGGAAAGTGGGATCGACCGAATGTGAAATTGAATCGACCACTTGATCAACTAATGGATCATCAACCTGAGTGACATGAGTTTCACTCTCCAATGGAAGAGTGTGATTGATGGTACTTGAATTTAGATCAATCACTCCGTCAGTTGACGGTAGGTTGGGAGAAATTTACGGTAACCAGTTGGAAATTCTTGCTGTGGAAGAGGAAGGTTTTCCAACAATGTTGAGGCTTCATCCATGTGAGGGCAAATGTGAGTTTGATGACTCCCTTTGCATAACTTACAAGGAAACCTAACTTTACCCTTTTTCCCAGGAACCTGACTATCACTGGTTGATGGATCAATGGAAAGTTGATGAGATTTTTCTGACCATACTTCCAGGACCTTTGGAATACCAGGACAATTGACAAGGAAGTGGTCACCCTTACAAAGCCTGCAAGGGTATTTGGGTTTATGATGCATGTCGGAATTTTCCTCAACACAACTAACACTTACAGCCATGGTTGGTTGGTTGACTTCTTTCTTATCTTGCTTCTTCTTCTTCTTCTTCTTCTTCCCTTTCTTCTTCTTCTTAGCCTCCTGGTTACTAGCATCAAGGCTTTTACCAGGCGAAGAGGAAGAAATGGAGGAAGAAAAATTAGGCGAAGAAGGTAAAGGGTCAACAGAAGGTTGGTGATGTTGAGATGGTGAACTCTGTTGAGGTGAAGCATCCGGTTGAGATGGAACAATTGGAGTATTTTGGGCCAACGAAGTTGAAAATAACCATATCGGTAAACCTATTGTAAATCCAGGTAATGACAAAGTAGCCATATAAGGAGGACCAACATTTCCAAAGTAAGGAAAAGTACTAGGATTCTCATTAGGAGGGGTTCCTAGGTTGGTAAATTCCGGAACATTTGCCATTATATTCAACTTCAGTGAATTTTATTAACAATTTAAAATTAAAATTAACAATTCACAATTCACACCTAACAATTAAAATTCACAATTCACACCTATGGTCTCTAAAAGTAAAAACAAACAAATTAACACGCGCTATCAAATCTAGGAGTCAAACCACACACAAACAGTAGCCTTCCGGACCGAAAACACTAGTTGGTGATGAAATCCAACATCGCCGAATTCAGTACAGAAGTGGAGGGTGGAACAGTTACCCCGGCAACCTGCTTAATGAATAGACCGGCACAAGTTCCTCCACTTTAACCGTCTCGAAGTGAAGCGAACCCCCCGGAAAATCCAAGTGAGTATAACCGACGTCTGCTCCAGGTACAGTGGGATCTTCCCTCCACCGTCACCTTGGGTAGAATCCTAAAGATTATGGTCACTAAGGTTACCAACGGCCACAAGTACACCTGGGGGAACAGTCTAAACTCCGACAGCACGCAAGGGCAGAGTAGCAAGCTCAATCCCCTTACCGGCTCCTTGACAGTAATCCAAGGTTTACCGATAAGTGACCCCTGGCTCCCCGACAATGGTTAATCCGAGGTTTACCGTTTGTAATACGTGCGTGTCTGGCGTCGTTCCCAACGAGGGAGGATTGATCCCCTCACTGGTTCGGACACGAGCTCGTGCTTCTCCTTTAAGAGGAGATTTCCCAGAGTACAAATGAAACAGTTGGATTTATCCTACCACAAGATGAGCTACTTGTTTGGTTTTGCTGTCTTGGAGAGTTAATTACTCTCCTACTCCAAGACACTAACCTGATCTATGTTGGTGTTTCAGAGCCCTAGAAATGTAAAAATTACTAGATGAATTTTAATTAAGCGCTGTGTTATTAAGGCTGTTTTTACTCAAATGGGTAAATGGATACGAAACCAATGGTGTTATGACCCGACTCAACTGAATGCAATCGAATATGATAATGTAATCTTTTCAATTCGATGAATCCTATCTAAAGTAAGGAGAGAGTTTCCATTCACTTCCAACAATGCAAAAAATTGATCACTAAGAGAAAATATAACAAATTCTCTAATGCACTAATTTTATCAAGAAAAACTAATGCAAATCAATTCCAAACCATTTTTTCATTTTTATTTTTATGCAAATTCAAATCAAAGAAAACTGATCTAAATCTACAATTGATTTTTCAGAATGTAAACTATGCAATTGTAATCTATGCACAATTCACTTGAAAAGTATGCAAATGTAATCTATGCACATTTTTCATTCATATTCCGAAAAGGAGAATTCTAATTATGCAAATGTGATCTATGCAAGAGAATTCTCAAACACAAGATGATTCTAATGTAATCTAAGAACCAATCAAGTGCAAGTCGAGAAAATTGGGTGAGAGTTCCAAAGATCAAAACATAAAAACACTCAAAGGCGATTAACACTCATACACAATTTAGCCCCCCCCGGCGAATGAGGGGGAAATTTTTTTGCAAAAACAGAAGCAAAAAGATGCAAATTTGTGAAAGGACTGAGACAAAACCTCCAAGTAATGACCAAAGGAAATCAAATCAAGAATTTCTCAAAAAGAGACTCAAAACACCCAATTGATGAAAGCTTAAAGTAGGAATGCTAATGAAACAAGTTTAGGTGAAGATCTTTGACAAGAGACTAATGGATCTGGGCAGAAAAAACTAAGAAAAAACAAAATCTAAGAGCAAAAAGTGTAAAAAATGGAATTTTTTCAAATTTTAGCAGGGGACGCAGGCAACCCGTTAGCACAGGTGCGGGCCCGCTCTGTGCACACAGCAAAAGTGCGTCCAGGGACGCACTGTGCAACACTCAGAGGGTGCGTCCTACTAAAAAACTCAAGAAAAACTAAAAGGATTCTAACTCTAAGCTAACCCACCCAAAGACAAAATCACAGAGCCAAAACCAGAAAAATAAACCAATTTTCTCAAAGCAAAGTTCACACAAAGGAAAAGACTTTTCTCATCAATGGAATCCCCAGCGGAGTCGCCATTTTGTCAAGCGGAAAGAGTTGACAATGCGGACACAATCAACCTCCCTAGGAGCCTAAGACTCTCTAGTGATAAACAAAACAAAGTAGAGCTATCCTTCTCTAAACATGCATTATTATATGAGAAATCAAGTACGTGGCTCTTACCTTTGTCCAAACGCTGTTGTAGAAGTCCAAGCTTTGTTGATCTGGATGAGCTCCTCCTTTTCTCCAAAACCTGCAATCACCAACAGTCAAACCATTAAATAGCACCTGATTATAACATAAAACAAAGCATATTCAACATGTAGACCAAGGAACACATGAAACAACCCATAAACAACAAGTTATTGAGAAGAATGGACTAATTTGCATTAAAGGTAACAAAAGGAACAATTACAACCTGAGCGCCTTGGTGTTGTGCAAGTTCCTCCCAAGGGTCCTTCAATATTTTCCTCTACTTTGACAAAGCTCACCCCACTTCCAAGTAGAACAAGTAAAGATGACAATCTCTCCTCACAAGCTTCTAAATGGGAGTCTCTATTTCGACAGCATTTACCCTTAGAAATCTATAGCTTTCAACCTCTCCTCCTTCTGGCCCAATGCCTGTATTTATAGTGCTCAAGAGGAGGTTAATCAGGTCCACCATCAATGGGATAATCCCCTCTTTGGGTGGGATAGCTCCCTTATTGATGGGATAAGTTCCTCTTTGATAGGAGTGCATGAACCATCTGGAGGCGCCCAATACACGTCGAACAACCTTCTAGAATGCTCTAGAAATGACCACAAGTAACTTTTTTAAAGATGAAACTTGCGCATTCTAACCTTTACAGGGGGACGCACCTGTCCCTTTACATACAGAGCGTCTTTGGACGCAGCTTTTGTGAACATTGGGTGCGTCCCCGCAGGTAAGGTTGAGAGAACCTGCGTCCCCAGAGATAAATACATTTAGAAAGACTTTCTCTCTTTTTTGGAGTTTGACATGGAGAGCAGAGGCTTAAGACTTGCCTAAGAGGATAGCATGACTGTTGATAGAGCCATACTAACTGTACATAGCCATGGTGACATTTTTTAGTGTAACATATGGTCAATCGCCTTATCTGTTAGCTAGTTGCTAGTGATCAAATAAGGAGTAATGTGTGACATCTTTTGGCAGAAGTTCTCTTACTGTTTCATCTGGAGGGAATTTAGTTCCAGTGCCTCTTTAATGAATGTCTCGGTAGTAGGAACATCATTATATCTTTCCATGGCTTGCTACAATTCTTGGAGTTGCATGTTTTTAGCCAATATATCGGCTTCGTGACTTATTTTCGGGACCTCCATGCTCTGTTGCAATTGGGCAAGCTGCTCAGATGCTTGCCTATTCACACTTGTTTTCTTTGTTTCAAGCTGCTACTTGAGCTGTGCAATCCTCTCTTCTTTTTCTCTCAACAAAGTAGAGACTTCAGTAGCTTTGTCCATGGTGGTTGTTGCATATTCTCCCATGAACTGTGACAATCTAGTCAAGTTCTTAGCTGGGTTGAAAGGAGTGTCCCTCCAAACTATGTCCATTGGCTCATTTCCAGGTGGGATTTTGAGTTTTTCTACCCTTTTCCTTTTCCTCTGTCTCCTTAGTATAACCTTGTGGAGCGGGCTATAGAACACATCAAGTGGAGGGATTTCGGTCACTTTCAAGATGATCTCTGATGTGGGAAAAGCAGGGATAATCTCAGTCTGTTGTAACATTGTCACCTGCTCATCCATAGGATTGGACTACTCATCCATGGATTTGGACTGCTTGTCCATAGACTTGGACTCTGTATTCTCCTAAATATGTAGAGGAGTTTGACACTCCATTGTTTCTTCTGTATTTGTTGTTTTGGGAGTGTCTTGCAGTTTCTGATTATACTAATCCCACTCCTGCTCCAAACTGCTGCCTTTGACCTCTGAACTGATTTCTTTAGGTGGGGTGCTCATAACCTGTTTCTCAGCTGACTACCTGCTAGACTCTGATGTATTATCTCTGTCTTGGGTATTCCCTGTATTTTGTTTTTTCTCAGTATTCACGTGAGACTCTATGCGAGAACTAGGTCCTTCACTGTTAATAGTCACAACTGGTGTAGGTTTATCTTCGATCTTCAACAAGTGCATTGGGATTACTTCGAGCCTTTCATTTCTGAATTCCCAAAATCTTTCAAAATCTTCGAGACTCAGGTTCGCTTTAGCCCATTCAAACGCTTGTTCGAAGGATTCGGCTGACTATAACATGTCTTCAAAATCATTATCCTCATGGTTGTATGGCTTGAGCTTTACCGTAGTAATGATGTTATATGCTACCTTGTCGGGATCAAATTTCCTTTTCGGCAATGCATGAAGCCTGAAGGCTTCCATGTTTACTGACTCCTTAATGGCATGATTAAAATTTACTAAAGCAAAAGAACTGCACTTGACATGAAAAGAGGGCCATAATAACTTCTTGCTTTCTTTGAGGAATTTAGTTAGGCCTTTTCCCACAGTCTGGTGGGTGATTTCCCTTGCTAAAAATTTATCAAAAACATACAAAGGAAGGACATGTGGGTCGGTTGTTCTACCAAAAACCCTAATGTAGGTGAAACATTCTTCAATAAAATATTTGCCGACAGCTAGAAGGTCTGTTGCGGCTTCTTCAGAAAACCTGGGGGCTTTCTTATTGAAAATTATTTGATGCAGGGGAAAAATAACAGAATGACATATTTTATAGAAATGGGGTATATAATGGGATTCCCATATTTTCTTATGATTGAGATGGATAGGGTAGGGGTCCTGTAAGGTCCATTTCTAACCCATGGTCGGAAATGTAGTGCAGAAATAGATGGCATCCATAATGTAGGCACTAAAATAGAATAGGGGAAGGTTCTATGGAGAGGAGGCTCTCTTCTATCGATATTCGGTAATGATGGTGGCTAGGTTATTAGATAGGATGGTGGCCCAATTCATGATGTGGGAATTAATGCAGACATCAATAAGAGGAATCCATTCTATGGAAAACTTAGAATTATTGGGCAACCCATATAATCTACATAAGATAGCAGCTATATAATTGTAGGGGTTTGCCAAAGAGGCTATAGCATACATACCTAATTTTTCAAATTTAATTTTGTTGTCCAATATCTCCAGCCCTGAATCAGCTTGAAGGGGTCTGGGTTCTTCTTTGCAAATCTGGCCACGTATGTCTTATCATATATGTCCTGAGGGTCAGGTATATGGTACATTTTCTTCAGGTCCTCTGCTCTGAATGACCTCATGAGTTCCATTCTTGAATTCCTGAATTGCCTATATTCTATGGTGATGTTTTCAACCACCCACCTGATCATATCCATGTATGGGAGGATTCTAGCCCTCGATCCTATCCTATGCAGGAAAGAACAGGAAACATCTTTGAATTGAAGCCCCAAAGGTCTTGTTGAGTCATTTTTTTCTCTTGTGATAGTAATCTTGGGACGCTCGTCCTCAAGCCTATTGTATATGACCTCCCAAGATGTTGCTCCTCCGTTAGCGTTGCAGACTGTATTAGAGAATATGGGAACCATCTATGTAAACTTAGATTCAGCAATGATCTGCTTTTTCTGTTTCTGCATCACCTTCCTCAATGACATGTATTTTGTAGCTTGCCTAAAATGGACAAGATATATCAGAGCAGACAGTGTTGGGAAATTAAGACTAAAATATTTTCTGAAATGACTTTGGATTGTGAGAAAGGTTTAATGAGATACTCAATGTTAACTACCCATAACCTGGAAAATGATTACCTCTCCTTGGCCCACTAAATATTTATTAACATGTCAATTCATTCGTTTTTGTATTTAAAACACAATTATTTATCATGCTTACCGCTCTTATTCACACATCAAAATATTTTAACGAATACAATATAATGTTGTCTTTTCTATAAGGAAAAATGTGATTGCAATTGTCGCAATATCGCATTTCGCAAATCGTCAATGGGCACTTTAGTGGCACAGATTAATCAGTTGCGAATTTTGCGAAGTGCGATTTGTGAAATGACAAGGTGCTTATGATCGGGATATCATAGCAGGAGGTTTGATCGCGCATCGCAAATTTTTAAAGGTGTTTTATGATAGTCACATGGAAAAGCATGATTTGCAATTTGTGATGAGGATCTCATCCTTGGGTTGTTTTGCAAGATTTTTCAAGGAAACTTCTTAGAGTTAGGTTTTATTATCCTAAGACTAAAAATTTAAAAAGGGTCCCCATTTATATCTCTAACCTTAGCTATTGTTATTCATAAATGGGGGGGTTGTTTCATAGAACAACAAAAGGTAAGGAACTCATACAATGCAAGCATGAATACACATCCAAGGATGGATACCAGTTCACCCCAAGATCCACCAAATCAATACTTACAGGTCTAGGAGGAAGAACAGATAACTCTTCAAGCAAGGAAAATAGCTCCCAATAAGAGGATCAAATATGATTCGACGGATGAGAGTACAGGAAGTGGAAAGTTGATCCTCTAAACATAGGAGTTATTTAAGAAGAATAGGAGAGGAGAGAAGTAGAAGAAGAATAGGAGAAGGGGCAACAAGATTACTTTCTTCAAAAGAAACATGAATAAGAATAGGAGAGGATAAGTGTTATACAAAATATTGTCACCATGACTATTTTCAGTCAGTATGGGTCTATCATTATTCATACTGTCCTCCTAAGCAAGTCTCAAACCTTAGCTCTTCATGTCAAGCTTTGAAAATGAGAGAAAGACATTAAAACTCAATAACGCTCTGGTTCCGCACTTTCTCTCACTATTGCCTGTGGTCCTGCACCCCCTGTTCATATTACCTGCGGACCTGCCCGCTCTGTCTCTAAAGGAGTGGGTGCAGACCCCTATGAAAGTAAAAAAGGCGCAAGTTTATTCTAAAAAACGCACTTTGGGTTAATTCTAGATGATTCTAGAAGGAATTTTGATGTGGATGGTTCACTCTTAGGTGGTTCATGCATCCCAAAAGAGAAGGAGCTAATCCCTTGATGAGAGGAGCTATCCCTTTGAAGGAGGGCTTTATCCCTTTGAACGTGGACCTAGTAACTTCCCTCCATTGCACTATAAATTAAGGCATTGGGCTGGTTGCTAGGGAGGTTAGAAGCTAAACATTTTTTAGGGTAAATGATGGTGGAATTGAGACTTCCTAGTTAAGCTTGAGAGGAGAGATCACATACCTTTGGCTTCATTGGGAAGAGAGTGAAACTTGTCAAAGTAGAGGAGAATTCTTGTTGGACCCTGGGAGGAGCTTGTACAGCATCAAGGCACAGGTTGTAAAGTTCTTCTTTGATTTGAATTAATACAATCAGATTCATTTTTCTTAACAAATTGTCTTATGTCATTTGTTTCATGAATTCCTTGATCATCATGATAAGTATGCTTTATGATATTGGCTTTTCAGGTGCTATTTAATTTGTGTGCTTGTTTGTGTTTGCAGATTCGCTACAAGGGAGCTCATTTGGATCAAAGGAGCGAGGCTTCCACAAACTTGCATTGGACCCAAGGTAGGCCTAAAACACTTGTTTGCCTTTGTTTATAAATTTCATATATAGAGAAAGATAGTTTTTGATTGGCTTGCTTGTCACTATATATCATTAGATACTAGGGAGGTCGGTCTTGTCCGCAAGAACGACACATTCCGTGTGACAAAATGGCGACTCCGCTAGGGAATTGATTTCTTGATTTGCTTTGCTTTGACTTGAGAAACTGTGTTTTTGTTTCTGTTTTTGGCTTGTTGTGTGTGGAATTGGGTAGATTTAGTAGATCTTGGATTATTTTTTGTTTTTCATACTTTTGGGAGAGGACCGCACCCTCTGCTTGTAACACAGTGCGGACCTGTCCGCACTTTTGCTTTACACACAGAGCGGTACCGCACCTGTGTGGTCTGCGGGCCTGCGGACCCTGTCAAAATTTTGGAAAACTTAAGATTTTCTCTTTTAGTCAGCTTAGTTTTTGTTTAGATGTTGTTATCCCCTGCCTAGACCTGCATGTGACTTGTCAAGAACTTTTCTCAGGTTAATTCCATTGGTATTAGGGTTTTAGGTGAAATTCCTAGAAGTTTTGGTTGCCGGGCTTGGTTTTCATTTTGGTCTTGTAGTAGCTCAGAGCTTAGAAGCCTTAGAAGCCTCAGATCACCTTGGTTTTTATTGGCCTTCTTATGAGTCTGACCATTTACGAAATCTACCTTTGTTGAGGAATCCATCTTGTGTTTCTCTTTGCGAAACTCCGAAAAGACTTGTGTTAAAAGTTTGGATTTCATTTTTAGAAAAGAAAACAAAAATTGGTTGTTTTTTGACTGATTTGTGATTCTGGACAAATTAATCCCTAGTTTTCTTATAGCTAAGTAAAACATCCTTGAAAAGACATCTTGTAAGCTTTTACTTCAAATAGTTCTTAGAATTTATAGATCTCAAGATTAGATTTTTCCATAGTTTTGAGTGTTTTATAAAAAATAAAAAGTCTCTTTTGGAAAAAGTTTGTTTTTGTAGTATTTGAGTGTTTGAAAGAAAAAGGAAATTTTTGTGAGCATAACTAGTTGTCTCGTTTTGAGTGCATTGGAAAAGACGAAAAGTTCTTCTTTTGATTTGTTTGTTAAGGAAAAGATTTGTGTTTACAAGCATTTGCATTCTCAAACTCTTTCCTAGCTAGAAATTCATTAAAGCGAAAAGATTGCTTATCATCTTAAGTGCATTTTTTAGTGATTTCGAGTCGAGTCTTCACACCATAAGTTTCATCTCCGCACCTCTTGACTTAAAGAAAAACCAATAAAAATAACACTTAAAGTAAAATCTATCTAGTAATCTTTTTATTTCTAGGGCTCTATTACACCAACATAGCTTAGGCTAGTATCTTGGAGTAGGGAGTAATTAACTCTCGAAGATAGTAAAACAAACAAGTAGCTGTATCTTGCGGTAGGAGAAAAATCCAATTGTTACATCTATGCTCTGGGAAAGCTCCTCTTCAAGGAGAAGCACGATATCGTGTCTGAACCAGTGTGGGAACCAATCCTTCCTCATTGGGAATGACACTAGATATTCACGTATTAAAAGCGGTAAACCTCGGATTAACCATTGTCGAGGAGCCTGGGGTCACTTGTTGGTAAACCTTGGATTATGTCAAGGAGCCTTCAAGGGGATTGAGCTTGTTACTCTGCCCTTGTGTGCGTATCGGATCGTAGACTGTTCCCCCAGGTATATTTGTTTCCATTGGTAACCATAGTGACCATATTCTATAGGATTCTTTCCTAAGGTGACGGTGGCGGGAAGATCCCACTGTACCTGGAGCAGACGTCGACTAGACTCACTTGGATTTTCTGGGGGGTTCTCTTCACTCGAGATGGTTTAGTGGAGAAAATTTTGCCAGTCTATTCATTAAGCAGGTTGTCGGGGTAACTGTTCCAACCGCCATTTCTGTATTGAACTCCGCGACGTTGGATTTCATCACCAACTAGTGTTTTCAGTACAGAAAGTTATTGTTTGTGTGTGGTTTGATCTCCTAGATTCTTTAGGCGTGTGATTCAAAATCGTTTGGTTCTTTAGAGGCTTTAGGTGGTTTTCATTGAGATTTTTCTTTGTTTGCGTGTGAAGTAGTTAAAATATTTAATCGTGGCTAAATTACCGAGGAAGTCCCATAGACTTCGGGGCCAACCTCCTGAGTTTTCACCGAGCCAGCCTGAAGGGTTAAGAGCCCTTGTAACTTCTAGAGACAGTAGAGTTGGGTCACCTAAAGAAGGAGAGTCTTCTTTAGTGTTACATCCTGATTATCAAGCTCTAGTAGCAGATTATAATCTGCAATCTGTGTCTGTTTTCGAAGTTACTGGTAGTTTTTCATCTACTAGTGATTTAGGTGAGGAACCTGAAATATCTAAACCTGAAACTGAATTTGCTGCTACTCCAACATTGGGATTTGCCTCTCCAACTTCTAGTGGTCCTGGTTCACCCAAGGTAGAAAGAATAATTACCCAAAATCTTCCTTCTGGACTTATAGCTATTGAAGAACTTGCTACTTCGGAAGAAGAAGGTATCCCTATCCCTGAAAATCAACCTGTTATAGAACTTAGGGAGTGTGAATCAATCTTTTACAGTCCACCTAGGAGCAACGCTTGGTATCTTTCATTGACCAATTTTTTGGAAAACCCGGGACTAAGCTTTTCCCCACCTCGCATTCCTTTTCAACTAACACCTAGGGGTTACTATCCTCCGTTAAATATGTCAAGACAGTCGTCCATGTTTTCTCAATCTCCAGAAACCTTTATATACGGCGGTCCTTCTGTTCCCTCTGGGTATCAGTCACTTACTGGTACTTTTTCGGGAGCATCTCCTCAACCTATTGAACAACGGTTATTAACTGGAAATAATGGTACTAAGCTGTTGAGTGTAGAAGATATCCTTATGATGTCAGGTACTATTCCTAATCCTCAATCTCAAGGTGGCCAGTTACCGCATGGGGGGCAGCCTCAAATTCCTCAAGTATCGCCTGGGGGGCAACCTCAAGGACAGTACATACCTATGGGATAGTACATTCCTCAAGGTCAACCCCAGACTCAATATGTACCTCAAGGTCAGCCCCAGTATCAATATGTACCTCAAGGTCAACCCCAGTATTAGTACGTGCCTCAAGGTTATCAACCTCAAGGTCAGTACCCAAACCAAGGTTTCCAACCACCTTCCGGTCAATCATATGTCCAAGGAGCTGGAAATGTACCTTTGAATTATCAACCCTACCCTCAACCCGGTTATGGTACTCAATATTCTCAACCTATTATGGGTCGGTACGCTGGAATGAACTTAGTGTGGGATCCATCTCAAACTCAACAGGTCTTGCAACAGAATGTACAGTTGTCATATCAAACTGGACAACCCTTGGTTTCTGGTTCACCCCAGCAACCTGTCCAGTCTACTATTCAAACTTCTGCACCTTCTGTAGTTTCTCAGCCTGGGCCTAGTACACCTCGTACTCCGCCTCAAACGACTGTTGTAACTGCTGCGACATCTGTTCAATCTACCCCACCTACTTCTGGAGTATCGACAGCTCCGGTTTCTACTGTTCCTGTATCAACTCCTCAGACATCTTTACCTCAGTCTGGATCCACAATTCAGACTTCGGTTCAAATGCCTGTAGGACAACCTGGTCCAAGTACGGTTGTCACAAGTCAACCTCAATTTCCTTATCAACCGTACCAAGGACAGTACCAATTCGGTCCTGTTGTGAAGCAGCCAGTCTATCAGTATCAACCTACCCTGGGCATACATATCAACAACCTCAACAACCCTAGTACGGTCCGGTTAATCCTGGTTTTCCACGAGGATATAATATCCCAAATGCAATTCCAATTCCTATCTATCTTGGATATCCTCCTTCTGGGGCTGGTCTCTTGACCCAGGGTTTCAGGGACCCTAATCGTAAGTTACCGTTCATTGCAACTTTGGACTTGCCTGACTTGTCACGCCTTATGAACGATCCAATTAACTATCTTCCGTTTTGGCCGCCAATGCCGAATAAGTTGCCTAGTGATATTCCTAAGTTTGAAGGCAAATCAGGAGAGGACCCGTCGAACCATGTGATGACTTATCACCTCTGGTGTGCGTCTAATTCTATTTCAGATGATTCAATCCGTTTAAGGCTTTTCCAGCGCACTCTAATTGGTCTTGCGGCCAAGTGGTACATTGAGTTACCGCGAGCCACTTTTTATAATTTTAGTTCATTTTTAACTTATTTTCAGTTGCCAGTCAGATATGACAATGGCACGGAATTATTAACTTCACTAAAGTAGTCAACGTCCACTTACATTTTAGATCACATTCATGAATGGAGACGTCGACGGCGTTTAGTGAAGGTTTTTATTCCGGATCAGATTTTAGCTGAATGGTTTGTAAAATCTTTATTACCAAAGATCACTGAGGATGTAGCTAAGGCCGAAGTCGTTACTAAAGAGCAAGTAATTGCTCAAGCTCAGTACCTTGACTTAGTTTATACGCAATCAAGTACGTTACACGAGAAAATCCCTGATCTTACTAAACAAAATCAAATCACTGCAGCTCCTTCAGGGTCTCATGCCGCTAATGGTATGATTGGTACGGTTAATACCAAAAGTAAGAAGAAATCTTCCAAGAATTCTTCTCCTATCATAACCTTGCCAGTTTCCCTGACAGGAGATTCTTCCGTGGAAATTTGCGCCGATATTCATGTTGTAGAGTCATCTACAGCCAAATCAAAATCCAGCGGTAAGAAGAAAGGGAAGAAGAAAAATAAAATAGATAAAAATTCGAAAGAGAAACCAGAAAAAACAGAATCAACTGATGAGAAATGAAAACCTCGTTATCCTTGTCTCATTTATGACGAAGAGAATTTTATAAGAGACTGCCCTCATCATGCAGAGGTTGCGAAAATTGTCAAAGGTTCCCAAACGCCTGCTGTTTTGAAGGATCCTTTTCCAAGTCAAGACAGTAAGATGATAGGTTCTTCCTCAAATGCCTCCAAGGAACCCATAATGATGATGTCCCATGTTAGGATTGCGGCTCGATCGCATGATTATGGAAGTAAAAGTCCTGTTGATGGTAAAGAAGTAGAATCTTCTCATTCTAACCCATCAACCTCAGCTCCCGGTTCTGATCCGCTACAGATCGAGAAACCTAACCCAGACTTAGTAATCAAACCACCCGCCAAGGGTATACTTCGAAAGTCAGCTTTCAATCCACATGCAAGAGCGGCTCAGAACTATAACATTGTTGAAGATTTGGCTGTTTCACCTTCAGCAATGTCGGCTTTGGAAGTGCTACAATCATGTCCAGCACAGCATAAATTACTATTGTCGGCTATAGGAGCTATTGACGTTCAGGACTCGAACCTTATAATTTTCGATCTAGAAAATAGTACACCGCGCTTACCTCATCAAATGGTTTTCCAGATCCCAGTGTTAGTCAAAAACAGACCTTGTTACAGGACTGTGATTGATGAGGGAGCCTCAACATGTATTATGTCGATACAGTGTTGGAGATCGCTTGGTTCTCCTATGCTAAATCAATCCCCGACGATTCTAAAGGCCTTTGATGGCTGTGAGTTTCATCCTTTTGGCATTCTACAGGATTTACCTATAGGGGTTGAAGGCAAAACTGTTAATCTAGATGTGGAGGTGGTTGATGCCCCTCTAGATTACAACCTTCTCTTGGGTCGTAGTTGCTCTTATGCTATGACGACTGTCGTTTCATCGGTCTTTTGGCTTATAAAGTTCCCTCATAATGGAAAGATCGTAACTATAGACCAGCTGACTTACTTTTCATCTGACCCAGCCTCTTCTGAAAGTATTCAGTATGTCGGCAAAACAACTATCCCATATAAGGATGTTGGAGTAGGACTAGTTAAAGATTCTGGTTTACTGGGAACTTTTCCTTTTCCTCCTATCAATGCATCATCTTCTACTACAAAAATTCATATGATTTCGTCAGACACTATTGTTTATGATGATCCTTGGATCGTACCTTCTGAATCTGAGATAGACTCATTTGGTGATGTTATGCCTTTGAGTCCATATGAAATTGCGTATCAGGCCGTGCAGTCGTTTACCGACCCATCTTCAACCAAAATTGACTTAATGAATGTGGTCCATGAGGAATCACTTTCAACATCAAATTCGGATTCAACAACGTTTTTAGAACTTGTTCACACTGATGAGAAAATTCATGAAATCCTATGTGTCGATGATTTACCATGGGAAGATCTTCATCAAATATCTTCGTTTTTACCCGAGAGTGATCATTTTGAAAATGATTTTTCATCTATTTTTACGACTGAATATGTCAAGGAACCTCAAAATCCAATGAAAAATCCTGATTCAGAGTTAAATTTGGGAAACATTTCTCGAACTATTCCTATTGATATTTCGGTTAAGCCTGGAATTGTTGAAAACATTCATATAGGTGCCTCATGTACGGAAGATGAAATTCAAACATATAAGGCCCTATTTCAAGAATTCTGTGACGTGTTTGCCTGGTCATATGAGGAAATGTCAGGAATTGACCCAACAATTGTTGTTCATGAAATCAAAACTTACCCGGATGCTAAACCTGTTCGGCAACGTTTGCGTCAGATCCACCCCCTAAAAGCTGCTGCTATTAAAGCAGAAGTTGAAAAATTACTCAAATCAGGTTTCATTTATCTGATTCCGTTAACGGAATGGGTATTGAATATTGTTCCTGCTAACAAAAAGCAAGGGACAATAAGAATATGTATCGATTATAGGGATATTAATCGAGCCTGTCCAAAAGACAATTACCCAACTCCCTATATCGATCAAATCATTGATGATTGTGCCGGCAGTGAAATATTCTCCTTCATGGATGGTTTTTCTGGATACAACCAAATCAATATTCTACCTGCTGATCAACCAAAAACGGCTTTCATTTGTCCATGGGGGACATTTACTTATTGCAAATTACCTTTTGGGCTCAAGAACGTCGGGGCAACTTTTCAAAGAGCCATGTCTTACGCGTTTCATGAAATCAAGCACATTGTGCAACCCTATCTCGATGATTTACCTGCTCATTCATTACATCGAGCTGATAATCTCATCCATTTATGAGCAATATTTATCAGGTGTAGGCATTATTGAATTAGGTTGAATCCACACAAGTGTGTTTTCTGTATAGAAACGGGTCGGCTACTGGGGTTTGTTGTTTCGAAAGCTGGCATTCGCGTCAATCCCTCGAAGGTCGAAACTATTATCAAATTGCCTCCTCCTTCGAGTCTTCGCCAACTCCAAAGTTTGCAAGGGAAAGCAAACTTTTTACGTCGATTCATTCCTAACTATGCCGAGATCACAAAGGGTTTTACCCGATTGTTGAAACAGAATACTCCATTCTTTTGGGATGAGATAGATGATAAATCTTTTGATGCACTAAAACACGCGTTGACCCATGCATCGTTATTGCATCCTCCCAACTACAACCAGGACTACTTCTTGTATCTCGCTGCCTCCCATTCCACCATGGGAATGGTGTTAGTTCAGGAAGATGAATTCGGTATTGAACATGTGATATATTACCTTAGTCAAACTTTAAATCCAACTGAGCTAAGATACTCACATGTGGAGAAATTGGCATTGGCAGTTGTTCAAGCTGTCCAACGTTTTCATCATTACATTTTACTATGTAAAACTACAGTAATTTCTAATTGCAACCCTATGATCTATATTTTAACCGAGCAATTCCTAGGGGGCAAGTACTCCAAATGGATCGTCATTCTGCAGGAGTTCGACTTGGAATTTAAAAAGTCTAAGTCGAAGAAATCTTTAGTTTTTGCAGAGTTAATGTGTGACTTCCCACGTGCTGATACGGAAACTGTGGTGGAGGAGCCCGTTGCGGATGAATCCTTGTTTCTAATCAGCACTTTAGATCCATGGTATGGGGATATCATCGTTTATCTCCAAACCCAATCCTTTCGGCTAGAAATTTCAAGGTCAGAACGTCGAAAAATACGATTCCAGTCCCAACAATTCAGAATTATTGGAGATACACTTTATCGTCGTGGGGCAGACTCTGTTTTTTGACGTTGTTTAACTCATGAGGAAGCTAAAAGGGTTCTGAATGACTGTCACTCTGGAGCATGTGGCGATCATATTTCTGGGTTTGTCACAACCCAAAAGATATTGCGTGCTGGCTACTTCTGGCCTTCTTTGTTTAAAGATTGTATTAACGCGGTTCGAAAATGCCACAACTACCAAATTTTGTATTGAAAGATGCACGCTCCACCTGCTCCTCTCCACCCTACAATTTCCGTCGGTCCGTTTGCGAAATGGGGTATCGATTTTATTACATGTAACCCTCACTTGGCCAGGGGGCATGCGTATATCATCCTTGTGGTAGATTATTTTACCAAGTGGGCCGAGGAGATGCCTACATTTGAGGCAGACGGCAAAATTGCTGATTTTCGTGTTCAATCATATAATTGCTAGGTTTGGTGTTCCACAAGCGATTATCACTAATCATGGGCATCATTTTCGAAACGTTATGATGACTGAACTTACAGGCCAACTTGGTTTGCGTCACAACAGTTCAACTCCATATTATCCACAAGCTAATGGTCTGGTTGAAGCCATCAACAAAGTTCTAGTCATCATGATCCGACGAATCATTGGGATTCATAGGTCGAATTGGCATAACATGCTATTTTCAGTGCTTTGGGTGTATCGAACCTCAGTAAAAATGTCAACAGGGTTCACTCCTTTCCAACTAGTTTATGGTCTGGAAGCTGTGTTACCCATTGAATGCGAAATCCCGTCATTGCAAATGGCCATCAAGTTACTTCGAGCCACTTCTGAAGAGGAAAAATGTTTGTTATACTTTGCTCAGCTAGATGAGAATCGACATGATGCTGCATTAGCAATCGAAACTCATGCCAAACGTATTAAAGCTCAGTATGATCGAAATGTTACCCCTCGAAATTTTTGGAAGGAGACCAAGTCTTATTGTACGATCAAGCAAATGATAAATTAGGTGCTGGGAAATTCGTACCTATGTGACATGGCCCTTATGTTGTCAAGCGAAAGCTGGAAAAAGGAGCCTATGAATTTGTAGACTTTGACCGGGTCTCTTTAGGTAAACCCAGAAATGGTCTTTACATGAAGAGGTATTATGCTTAAAAATGGGTGTGGAGATTTTTAGTTAGGTTAGTTTTCTTTCTAGCTGGTGTGTTTTAGTTTAAAAAGTGTGCTTAGCTTAGAGAGTGTTTTTCGTCATTATTCCTACTTATCTTGGTTTTACTCTTGATATTGCAGATGTCGATGCCTCTCCAAACCTACATTGGTTTTGTTGATGGTGCTTGTCGTAATACATGGAACATTTCTTTTGCAGCTTGGGTTATTTATTCGCCCTCTGACGAGTTGGTATCTATGCATGGGGTAAGCGTCGGTCAACAACAAACAACATTGCAGAGTATAGTGCAGTGATTGAGTTATTATCTGAATCTATTTCATTTGGGATTCAGAGTTTGATAGTGAGGTTAGATTCTGAACTCGTTGTATTATAGCTTAATAGAGTATATTCCATTAGAAATCCAGTGTTATTGAGATTATTTTTAAGAGCGCGTCTCTTGGAACGTGAATTTGATTATATTGAGTATCAGCATATTCCAAGATATTTAAATACATTAGCAGATGCAATTGCTTCTCGAGTGTTAAGTAGACATTTGCAATAATCATACAAGTAAATTTAAAAACATTCCATAACATGTTTTACAAGATAAACCGGTAATAGTGATATAGTATAATATAGGAGTGCGTCAAATATACATCGTCTTCGATCATAGGTTGAAAAAAACCTTATGATCGGCAAAAATGATAGTACAAAAAGAAAAAAATGTCATATGTGTCTACAGTAGGCGATCATCCTATCACTGGTGATGATCTCGATAAGAAACCACTGTATGGGCCACCTTACAAAGGAACCTCCTGAAAGGTCCTAGGACCCCAATCACATAGCGCTATAATCGAAGAGGAATTTCATCTATGCTGGTCTCCGGAATGTCTCTTGTCAAACGCTCTAGATGACTCTCCAATTCGGCCAAGGTCTCTGCTGATTCGTCCTGTGGGGCTAGTGCCGTTGCAGCTGGTTGTTTCCTCTTGTAAGGCCGGAGAGTGGCTAGTCGCCATGGACCTACATCTGCATTTTGAACTTTTACTATCAATTTTGGGACGAGAAAAAAAAATTAAATTAGGAAAATGTTGAAAATGATTTTACCTGAGTCATCCCTGGTGGAAGAGCCATGTCTGGGTCACCACGAAAATCTACCCCAGCGTAAGGAAAGTCCTAAATAGTAAAAACATGGTTTTCAAACCAATGGAAATGCTCAGGAGTGAATCGAACGACCTCTGTCCCCTCCTCAGGATGACGGGCCATAACTGCAACTCATCGCATCAGTTTGGGCTCTCGAGGAAGTCCAGCTCCAACAGTGAGGTGCTGTGGGACCAACATTGGGACCCTCTCCAGACCAAAGCTCACGACTAAAGCACCATATCCAAAGGTCTTCAGTTGTCCGTTCTTGGCTCTAGTCAGTTGGCCTTTTATATTAACCAACACAGCATCGCACCAGTTGAAGATGGTGCCTTGAAAGTAGTCAACTGCCATCCGCATCTGGGATCCAGTGGCTACATGTAGTGTTGCACTCCCGCAGAGCTTGGTAATAGTAAACACTATTACCTTGAGTTCAAGAAGGGATATGGTTTTGATATCTATCCCTTTGTCTCTAGTCTGGTTGTTACAAAACTCTAGCTGAAGGCTATCGACAAACTGGCCACCTGGCCTAGTCCCGAATAGAGTCAAGTTTTCACCTCTCTTAGGCAAACTAGTCAAAAAGTATATGTCTGACGGCTCCATTTCGAGCTGGTGACCACCAATGAAGAAGCACTAGTCCTGTATGCTCCACCTATCTACCAGCCACTGCAAAAAGTCCACCTAGGCCCTCATGCCACGTATGGACCAGAATTTGTATAAGCCGCATGCCTTCAATGCATCAATCGAAGGTTGATGATTTATCACGGCAAGATCTACATCCTCATTCTCCCGTTCTCGCCAATCAAGCATGATGTATACTCTACATTCAACAAAAAGGAAAATTAGAATATGTAAAATTGAAATTTTTGGGTGAAATTTGAGTTTGTTATGTTTAAAAAACCTTTTCGCGGGGTACACGCCCTCTCTGTTAGAGATAGTGCGTGGGTCTGCATGTTGCCTTAAGGGTAGGTGCGGACCCCCGACTTTTTTCCTTGTGCGAAAAAGTCGGGGTCCGCGGGTCCCCTATGTTATACCTGCGGACCCCCGCGCGTGGGTTTTTTGACCTAAAAGCTCCTAAAAAATGAAATGAAACCCTAAAAATCACTTTGAAATGGATGAATTGAAAGAGTAGGATGATGTGGATTACTTGGAGGAGACAACATTTGATTCCAACGGACGGATTTTCCGCAATCTTCACGGGACGTTTCTGACCAAAAGCTCTATTTTCTCACCCAAAACTCAAACGGTAAAAATGAATTTACAAAATCCCTTTTTATAAGTTTTTTGAATAAATTAGTTTTTAATTTGTTTATGTTTCACTTTAAAGAGGTAACTTTTGAAGCATTTTATCCATTTTAAACAGGTATGAGTAATGTTTGAGTTTTTGTTCAGGATAACGGATTTTTCAGGCGAAATCAGTCATTTTCGACGGAAAAACATTAGAGTCACCTTTAAGCTCTTTTCTGACTCCTAAAACATGAAAAGATCGCCGAGTTTTTCTTTTTAAACTCGTTAAAACGGAACTAAAAAGACGGTCCACTTACAGCTCTTTTTCTGACCGTAAAAACATGAAAAGATTGTCGGATTTTTGTCGTTTCAAATTCGATATTGGTTATAAAATGACGTGTCATTGATCACTTTTTTACTTTTTCGGATCAGAGGCACTAATTATGAAAAGTAATCCTTGGTCGTAATGATCAAGCGGTTCTCTCAAGTATTATTTTATACTTTTTCAGGCTTGGGAGGCACAAATTTATGAAAAAGGACAACCATGGAGTCTTCTTAAGTTTTTTCAGACTCTCTAAAATTGAAAAACGCCGAGTTTCTCCTATACTGGACTCGTTAAAATTTAATAGTAAAGGACCTGTTCAATTACAAACAGGAACGGACCACTCCTTCTTAGGGTTCAAATTTAAACTAAGTTGGACTCATCCGAAGGATGAGCTTATAATCAAGCAAATGTTATCCTCCTCAAGCTTGTCAAAAATAAAGAGGTACTTGCCAGAAATGGTGGAGGAAAAGAGAGAAAAATGAGCCTATTTGTCATACTTTGTAACCACTCTTGAACACGACACTTTTATTCACCTGGGTTGGGAAATCCTTTGCCTAACAGTTGATCAAACCATATTGAAAGTCTTCAGCCGGTTTCTGGGTATTAACTTTGGGTCAATTGTCACCAAACTGTCTGCTGTGTCGTTATGTGTTCAAGAGGTCAGTGCAAATAAACTATTCATCTGCAAAATATCTATCATCCATCTTGACCATCCCTGAGTCAGTCCTTGCAACTAAATTTCTTCAAACTTGATCTATGATTTCGTGTTGTGGGCTTGCCTACGACGGATCGCTTTCTATCGACTTCAACTCATTATCTAGAAAGATGATCTAGAAATTGTCAGTACCTTGGGATCTGCATACCTCAATGGCAGGTTTCTCGCCTTCGACGATAGGTTGCATCATTGACCTTCGATCAAAGGATTTCATGACATGTTCGACATCAACACATCTATTCACATCTCATGGATTGTACTGAGTACTTTGAGAGCCATTGACATTACTGGTGGTTTCTCTCACACTTGTTAACAGTTTACATCATTGAATGGTAATCAAGTGGTTTCTACCATGTTCGACTTCAACACACTCATTCGCATGGATAGAATCGTACTATTTCGGGAAGTAGAAATGAAGACTCTGGATCTAGTTTCCACCATCCAGGTTGCGAGGAATTTTGTATCCATTATACAATGGACTATTTATAAATAGATGGTTGCATCCATACTGTGTCTACATGTATCTATACTTATGATGTATTACAAGATCATTCCTATATCAGAGCAGTAGTTAGTTTTCTAGTCAGTTTTGATCTTAGTATGGGAATGCCTACCTCAGCGACGATATGATCTCACATATATATTTTGCATTGAATGTTTTTACAGGTTCCAACCGGGCTCTCCACAAGATGATCCTCAAAATGATAAAGTACTTCACTCTTCCTAGATGATAAATGAAATCCTCCTCTACTACAGACTTTGCACTTTAGGGGGAAATCTGTTACACAAAATATTGTCACCATGACTATTTGCAGTCAGCATGGGTCTATCATTATTCATATTGTCCTCCTAAGCAAGTCTCAAACCTCAGCTCTTCATGTCAAGCTTTGAAAATGAGAGAAAGACATTAAAAATCAATAAAGCTCTAGTTCCGCACTTTCTCTCACTATTGTTTGCGGTCCCGCACCCCCTGTTCATATTACCTGCAGACCTGCCCGCTCTGTCTCTAAAGGAGTGGGTGCAGACCCCTGTGAAAGTCAAAAAGGTGCAAGTTTATTCTAAAAAACTCACTTCGGATTAATTCTAGATGATTCTAGAAGGAATTTTGACGTGGATGGTTCGCTCTTAGGTGGTTCATGCATCCCAAAAGAGAAGGAGCTAATCCCTTGATGAGAGGAGCTATCCCTTTGAAGGAGGGCTTTATCCCTTTGAAGGTGGACCTAGTAACTTCCCTCCATTGCACTATAAATTAAGGCATTGGGTTGGTTGCTAGGGAGGTTAGAAGCTGAACATTTTTTAGGGTAAATGATGGTGGAATTAAGACTTCCTAGTTAAGCTTGAGAGGAGAGATCACATACCTTTTGGCTCCATTGGGAAGAGAGTGAAACTTGTCAAAGTAGAGGAGACTTCTTGTTGGACCCTGGGAGGAGCTTGTACAACATCAAGGCACAGGTTGTAAAGTTCTTCTTTGATTTGAATTAACACAATCAGATTCATTTTTCTCAACAAATTGTCTTATGTCATTTGTTTCATGAATTCCTTGATCATCATGATAAGTATGCTTTATGATATTGGATTTTTAGGTGCTATTTAATTTGTGTGCTTGTTTTTGTTTGTAGATTTGCTACAAGGGAGCTCGTTTGGATCAAAGGAGCGAGGCTTCCACAAACTTGCATTGGACCCAAGGTAGGCCTAAAACACTTGTCTGCCTTTTTTTATAAATTGCATATTTAGAGAAAGATAGTTTTTGATTGGCTTGCTTGTCACTAGATATCATTAGATATTAGGGAGGTCAGTCTTGTCCACAAGAATGACACATTCCGTGTGACAATAAGGATAGAAGAAGAAGAACAAAGGCAATCCCAGGAGGAAGGAGCATCACAAAGATTGGAAGAAGAACAGTTGAATCGGGAGATAGAAAAAGAAGAGTTGAAGGAAGAAGATACCATTCAACCCATGCATGATGATCTGGGTTCTCCAATAAAAAATCCTCTCATAGGTGGCCATCTTCCATTTGGAGGGATGGGGATCACACCTCCACCGGCATATAGAGTCATGGATGTATGTAGTGTCATGTTTGATCAGCTTAAGAAGAAATTCATGCAACAGTGGCATAGATACATTCAAAAAGATCCTCAGAATCCAGTATCAGTTGCTACAGAGAAGGTGATAACTACCAACACCAAAAGAAATCCTAGGGTGTTCATGGTGACAAATGTTGCTTTTTCAACAACAGCATAGGATAACTCTAAATATCTTCAGATTGAGAATGCTAGATTGAGGAAATAACTTGTTGTAGTGAAGAAACAAGTGGAACATCTTGTGGCGGAAAATAAATGGTTATCATCATAGAGTTTTAACACCGCAGAATGGTAGTCAACCATGCAGGAAGAACTGGGGCTAGTGGAGGACACCATGGCACGATTATATGACAAGTTGATTCTTCTACAGTAAGTGTAGGCACCTCTTGTTGGAATTCAGAAGAGAGCACAAGAAGTGGGGAATCTCCTAAAGGGTGAAAATAGAGTAGTCAACCATCTTCAAGAGTGGGCTTCTAAGCATCTAGATGCTCCACAACCTTTGGAGAAGAAAGACAATATTGCCACGGAGATATATAAAGTTCAACTAAAACTACACCTTGAAAACTACTTGCGTCTTGGAGAACAATCCATTAGTACTATTTCTGCATATAATCAACTGCACAATTGTTTTGAGTCTCTAACACAAAAACATGGGATACCTTCGATAGGGACACTTGAGATAATAAGAGGTAGAGATATCATCTTCTATGAGATCAAGTATTACATTGAAGAGATCAAATAGGAAACATAATAGGAAGGCTTGGAGTTCACCAAAGACATTATTCTACAGTATGCCATCACATGGATTAAAGCCAATAAGAAACTTTCATGGCTATGTATTAATCTAGAGTCAAGCTCCAAGACCATATTGATGGATGCACTGGAGGTGAATATGCGCTACACAGGGGACTTTCCAGTTCAAGTCAAATCCATCTCAACGGAGTTCAGAGAATGGCACACTTATAATACAAATGAACTCCATGAGGAAGAAAATGATTTATCAATTTGATGAGCATTTATCCCATTATCAATTTTGTCTTATTAGGCCACCATTTGATACGTAATTTGTCTTATGTGATACATGGTATTTGATGAAGTCCAAAGGACACATGTGGAATGTGAATAGCTCAATATGGAATGTAATGAGTCATGAATAGAATATGCATAGTCATAGAAGTCAAAGAGTCATGAGGAAGCTCAAAGGTCATTGTTATTTTTTATAAATCCTCATAAATCAAGCTAGGGGCTTGGATTATTGGAGTCTTTCCCTGGCTTCTCTTCTAGTACATGGGAGATAGATCATTCTTTGTAGAAGCAAGTTGTGGCTTCATGTTCCATTACTGGATATAGTGTTTCATTCATCTAACAATGTACTTAGGATCTTTCACTCTTAATTAGAAGCTCTATGAGCTGACACTTCTTCATACATGTATCGTAGATAGAGTAGGACTATTCTTGTTATGTTTATGATATATGTTTCTTTAATTACATACTAAGTGAATGAACTACTTCTTTTCTTAGCTATGGATATTATTGTATAAGTGTTGTTATGATTTAATGGTTGTTGTTTATTATCTAGACTAATTTGTAGGTATTTAACAAGTCTTTCTCTTCCTTCCTAGGCCCCCCTTTAGGATAACACTATTACTTTTCTAAATGAAGGTTATTTTTCCTTTTACTAGTCGTGGATGTTCCCTCATACACATTACATTGGGTGTCTCACAAATCCTACATACTTGCTGCCCAAAGAGGTGTTATGATCTCTTATGTGTGTGTGTAACCAAGTGTTGGCTTGTTGGGGCTTGACCCAGGTTTGGAGTTAACTAGCCAAACAAATCCATGTACTACTGGCCCTTTCGGCAATAGTCCGTGGAGCGTGAACTAAGTTCTCACCCGAAGTAGTATGGGAGGGTGCTAGAACTAGGTTTCCGCACCCTTGAGATGTCTGATAGGTTCGACTGGTCCTTTGGTTGTTCCTTCACATAGGTGGCTTTGTGCACCTTCCGTTCCTCGTGGCTTGATACCCTACCTTCGTGCAACCCTAACCAGGGGTTGTGCCGTGCTCTAGCTATTACCCGAGATATTATCCAGTATTATTTAAGTGCCTTTTCCTACTTAAATGTCTTAAGTTATACTTAACAATAAAAACATTAATACAGGTTCGTGCAATAAATAAATAGTATATTCGCAAATTATATCCAATCATGCATTAAACCAGGAAAATATACACATAATTATAGCAAAAATTCTCTTTATTGATTCTCCAATGGTTATAGACTCGACCCACCCTGCGCACTCAGTTGCAGGGGTTTGCGCACTCAGTTGCAGGGGTTTGCGCACTCAGCTGCGGACTACTAGGCCTCTGCGCACTCAGCTATAGAGCCTTTTCCTACTCTACAACCCACATACACACTTTTTACCTCGACTCAATCACTTAGACTTCTCATTCTTCTATTCTCTTCATTATTAGTTAGTTCTCTTCTACACTTAGAGCCTCACTCTATTTATACAATCCCATGGTCTGTGGACCTCTATCTAGCTAACATTACATTACAAAAATAGGGTGGACAACCCTGTGACTCTATCATACTTTCGTGCCTCGCCCCCCCAATTTGCGGAGCTTTTACAACAAGATTTGGTCAAAACTTGGGCTTTAAGCCCCAAAACATGCCTTGGGGGGGATTCCATGCCCAACATGCCCCCAACACGAACATCATGACTCACCCTGAAGTCACTCTGTCAGTGCAGAGACCTTTGCGTGGAGTCCCTCCAACTGTTCTCGAACTGCGGCAAGGTCAGAAACACACTGAGTTGCTGCTTGCTGGATCTGCTGCATATATTGTTCTGAGACCTCTGTGTCAGAACTGCTTCTCTGCATCTGTGCCAGTATCCCGTGCATTTTTTTATAGTCCTGTGCCTTTGTCCAGATCCTTGGAGCATGAAGACTGTGTTTCTGTCAGTTAGTCAGATAGTCGGGCCACCTGTGTAGGGCTTCAAGCAGCTGCCATTCACTTTGCCTGGGAAAGGATCTCCATTTAGTTTGACTATCTATACTGTGCCTCCATCTGTTACCTCCTTAACAACGTATGGTCCCAGACAATGCATTCTGAACTTTCTTGGGAATTTATGAAACTTACTGTCATACAACAGCACTAAATCATTCACCTTGAGGGTGCGCAACTTAATATGGTGATTGTGCCAGGCCTTCTCACGCTGCTTTTGCACCTGTTGATGAAAGCCAGTGAGGAACCATTCCTCCTCGAGTTCTTCCAACTATGCGAGTCTTTTTTCCAGAGCTTCACGGTTCGTCATACCTGTGAGCACTGCCATGCGGCAAACTAGGTACAATATAATTCATTGGCATGACAACTTCCATGCCATAAACTAACCAGAAAGGTGTCTATCCCATCAGTTTCTTGCATGTTTTCCTATAAGCCCATAGTACTATAGGTACGCGAAGGTCCCAATCGCTCTGCTGCACATTGCATACTTTGGTTATTGTAGTCTCCAGTATTTTATTGAATGCTTCTACTGTCCCATTGGCTTGTGGGTGAAACAGTGCGCTTTTCTGATGATACACCTCGAACTCTTCTGTTAGCACAGTGATGGTTTCATTCAAGAAATGTGTACCATGATCACTCATTAAGATTTTCAGACAACCAAATCGAGTCAACACGTGTTCAAACAAAAACTTTGCAACCATGGCGGCCATGCAATATTTGACCGGCTGCGCTTTCGCCCAACGAGTCAAGTACTTTGTCGCGGTAATAATGTATCACACGCCCATTTTTCTTTAAGGTTTGATAGGTCCTACAAAGTCGATGGCCCACTTTTCAAAGGGCTACAACATTATTTGTGGATTCAAAGGCATCTCATTCGTCCGCGATGGTTTACCTGTCCTTTGACATATATCACAGGCCTTACAATGTGCTTTTGAATCCTGATGAAGGGTTTGCCACCACAACCTTGCGCGAAGAATATTTTGCATGGTTGATCATCCTGTATAATTTCCTCCTCCAGCACCCCCATGTGCTTTCGTGAGGATTTGACTTCGTTCAAATTCAGGTACGTACCTTCGCAGTATCTCATCATTTCCCATTTTGTATAGGTGCCCCGCGATGACAGAAAAATTAGCTGTGCACACCATCAGTTCCTTCTTTTGTTGGATGGAGTATTCCTTCGACGTAGTCCCCATTGTCAAAAAGTGGATTATATGTTCAAAGTTCCCATCCGTGACACGCACAGCAAAGAGTTGTGTGTCAGGTAATCCTTCCTCCAAACTAGTAGGTTCCTCGCCTGTCTCAATACACGACAAGTGATCCGGTCCTAGGTTCGGGCATCCAAGTTTTACCATGATGTCAAAGTCATACTCTTGGAACATTAAGAGCCACCTGCATATGCATCCCCCCAACATAGGCTTATTAACCAAGTATTTCAGTGCGGAATGGTCTGTATACATCTTGAAATGTCCTCCTAGAAAATAGTGCCAGTATTTTTGGAGCGCGTACACCATAGCGAACCCCTCGTGTTCCATTGTGGAATAGTTCTTTTTCACTTTGGACAACCTATGACTTGCAAACGCGATAGGGTGATCCAAGCCTTCTCCACCCTATTGTGTTAGCACCACTCCTAGTGCTATACATGACACGTAAAAACTCCACATCCCATTTTGGGAAGACCAGGATTGGGGCGGAGGCCAATTTCCCTTTTAGTACATCCAGGCTCTTCATGCACTCATCATTCCAGCAGTACATGACATCCTTTTTCAACAGTTTCTCCATTGGCGTGATGATCTGGGCATAGCTTTTGATGAACTTCCTGTAGTACCCCGTATGTCCCAAGGTAGCACGCAACTGTTTAACACTGTGCGATGCTTCCAAATTCAGAATTACTGCAATCTTCACGGGGTCTACCATTAGTCCTTGTTTTCAGACCACATGTCCCAACAGGTTCCCAAAGGGAACGAGGAATGTACACTTTTTAAGGTTCAACGTGATTTGGTGTCATCGAAAAGTATCCAACATCGAGTGTAAGCCTGCTACGTGATGCTTAACCAATCCAAATAGGGTCCAATCATCCAAATAGACCTCCAGGAATTTGTGGATATATTCTTTGAATGCAGCAACAACTATGAGCGAAAATATGGCTGGCATGTTCTTTAACCTAAACAGCATGATGATGTATTGAAAGCAACCCCACTCAGTCGTGAAGGTGGTCTTGTTCCTATCTTTCGGTGCGATTTTGAACTGGTGGTACCCTGAGAATCCATCAATGAAAGAATATGCTTCTTGCCTGCTAACATTTTCCAATACTTCATCTATGAATGGGGTCGGGAATGGGTCGTGCACATAGGCATCATTAAATTTTCTGAGGTCCACACATATTATTATCTCACCCTTTTGCTTCTTCTCTTGCACTACCATAGGGCTTACCCAGTCAGATTCTTCCACTGACTTAATAATTCTAGCTGTGAGAATTTTGTCTAATTCTATGCGGACCTTTTCCTTGTACTTTGGGTTCAAGCGGTAAGGCTACTGCTTAACTAGCTCTGCGTTGTGTTTTAGGGTGATCTTCATCATCCCTAAAATGCCAACGATCCCTTTTAAGTCCGTGATCTTGGTCGGGAATAAGTATTGGTACTCCCAGAGTAACTCAGCGACCTTATCCATCGTGGCATCATCCCAGTAGTCACCAAGCATCGCATACTTCAGTTTGGCCTTCGTATCAATGTTCACCTACTTCGTTTTTACCAGTGCGGTAATGTTAGGGTCTTCAATCAATGGTCCTTGAACCTCGCTATAGCCTTCAGTTTCTAGAATGTCAAATGTTCGCAAATTATCGTCGTCTTCTTCAATGTTTACGTTGTAACATTCGAACGTGCAGCTTAGCTGGGTCACCCATTCAGGCTGAAGCACTTCCACTGGTTCCTAGGGTATTTTAAAGATAACTACTTTTACTGCTTGTAGTGCATCATCAATAGTATCCCACCAATGATCCTCAAACGTGAAAGTTATTAGGAATCCTTCGCGTAGGATATCCCATTTGTTCGTGCCATGGCGGAGCTCTGTTTCTATATACCAGTTCATGGGTATAATGTCCAGGGTATGACAAAATAGGTGCACCCACTCGGGTTGTGGCTCTTCCCCATAAACCTTTGCCCATTTTTCAAGGTGTACACGTGGATCATCCAATCCGTCATATTTTTCTTTTAACCACATCTGAGGCTTCCCAAACTGCATGTGCATCATCCTTTTGCATTCACGCCAGTCCTCAAAACTCTTCTAGTGCATACCCCACCACCTTGCGAGCGTAGCGCACAGTACACATTTTAGAGCGTCGAAATGCTACTGTTCTAGTACTTCTTTATCAAATTTGTTCAGGAAGTCATCCACCTCACTCAACCCCTCATACGTAGGCAGATCTTGTACCTTTGTTGCTATGCAGCGCAACAACATTTTCATCATGTTATAGTTGAGTGTGGTTACATCGTGTATCCGGTTCTACCATCATTCTATCTCTTCATCAAAATTTAATGTGCAGGAGCTTTCACGCTCCCATGAGATTCAGACACTCATGGTTGGATTTACCTAGTCTTTCTCGTCTTTCTCTCGTGCAGTTATCTTGTAGATGTAGTCTAGATCATCGTCGCTATCGTAGTCATGCACGGGCTTTGTGTAGCACAACCCTTCCACAGGGTCTAAAGGTACCACCACACATAGTGACATTTTCTCAAATATCATCTTGTGCTCCTTTATATTTATCACTCCATTCATGTTAGTGGTCCAATCTATTGACAATAGTGTAGGGTAGGGATTGTTGGCCTGCCCATGCACTCCCATGTCTGTTTTGGCAGGGCATTCATGTCTAATCCTAGATCCAGAATCACTTGATCCATCTCATATTCCCTGATCTGCACGGTCAATCTTTAATCTCCCTTCCTATTCACATCATGTGCTTCCCGGGCCTCCGTACTACACGCGGTTCTCCTTGCGCAGTCCCAGCACATCTAGTTATGAGTTCTTGCAACCCCTTTACAGCATTGCTGTCATGCAACAGCTTCATGCATGTCTCCAAGAACATAGTGAGCATCGATGGGTCCATTTTTGGCTCCTGTCTGTATTTACTTTTGGAAGTGGAGGCATCAGCGAAGCTCCTCTTAGCTTCCATGAAGGTCTCCCTAGCGCGCTCCAAATCAAATTATGCATCCTTTGTTGGAGCCTTACGAACCCATGTACATTCTTCAGGCTACTTGCCTTTGTCATCCCCTATCGTAATACCACTCCGGAGCACGATATTTACATTACGGTCTTCCTCACACAGCTCAGACCTCATCATTTGTAAGTTCTGAGTCGGGGGAGACTAGAGTGCTCCTTTATCGTGCAACCTCGCTATCAATGTGGGATAGTCCTCCATCTCATGATCAAACTACATACAATATAAGCATGATGGTCTCATTGGATTTGTACAATCGTGGGCATAATGCCCCGACCCTCCATAATTGTAGCATATCAGTTGTCTGCGACCTCTTCTTGGTCCCATTCCACCTCGGCCTCATCTATGCCCCTGAAATCCAGTTCGCGCAATCCCTGGGTTCTAGTCAAGTGGCCATGTTTCGGCCTAAACTCTGTAGGTAGGAGTCTGATCCATCATTAGCTCATAACTTCTACAGGTGTGCTCATCATGGCCTACTGATCTACAGAAATTACAGAACAACTACTGGGAATTATGTGTATACTTTTGTAATAGATGGTAGTTATCTGTAGCATTCTTTCCTCCTATTTGACAAATTGTGCACCATAATGCAAGCACTACACTTGGTCCTACTTGTGCCTCTGGTCTCAGTGGCATTGGTCCTCCTCCCGTGAGGTAATTCGTGAACACCAGGTAGTGGTCCTTGTCATGCCCCTGACCCTTGCACTTTATGCACCATACCTCGTCACGTACTTCTGGACGAGCCGTCCTATCTTGTTTCAAACTTTGCATCTCAAGGCACAAGTTTTTCAACTGTGCATGAATCTACTGGACTCACAGATTAGGATTTTATATCGAAGTGTCATGCAATCTCATCGCAACCTCCAGAGCTTCATCTTGAGTGGTTAGTCTTTGTTTCTCTAGCGCGTTCCTTAGATATGGCATTAATGAGGCTACAAACCATTCACGATGTTGCCCATCTATTAAGCTCATTTTCTCTTTGCGAATTGTGCACTTTAGTCTTTGATCAAACTCCCACAGGGTTTCGCCTGGAGCATTGTGATTTCCTTAAATCCAATGATCAACTGTGCCTCCGATTTTGGCCTACTAAATTCCTTGTTTAGTGTAGCTTGGATATTTGTTATCCACGCATTCGAATTGTCATTGGAATGCTTAATGTACCAGGTCAGCACGCAATCCTGCAGAGTTCTGACCAACGTTTCCTTGTTTATATTGTCGGTCGTGACACCCTGTGCTTCCCATACATCTTTTATCATGAACCAAAACAGGTCTGGATCTTCATTCCCTACTCCCTTAAACACTGGTAGCTTTATCGCACTAGCCATACTACTTCGCGGTGGTGGCGGAGGTGGTATGGGTGAAGTCGAGGGTGAAGATGGTGAAATTGGTGGTGGTGTGGGTGGGGATGGTATGCGTGGAATTCTCTACCTTATTAGATTGATTGCACTTCTTGGTGAGACCTTCATGAGCTCTTCTTCACCTCCTCACCGAGGTGAAATCAAGGGGCTAGTCTCTAGTTCTATGCTACCTTCGTTTCTATAGATTCTCCCACTTCACGTAGCCCAAACATCAATTCATTCGCATAACCCACTTTTCACACAGTAGCATTTTAATCCAAGTGTTCAAATATTTGATGTACTTACCTTGCAGTCCCTTGAGGAAGCATCATTTTGCCTCGCTATAGCTGACTGAAGTATCTACTACGAATTCGTTTATGAATCCTCCTATGATTTGATCGAGCCAATGATCGACAGTGCGCGCAATCTGATCTTCCGATGCTTCCAGTCTGCGCACCAATTCTGGAATCCACACAATAGGTTTTTTGAGTTTACACCTTCCTTGGCTATCTCCTAGCTTCGCGATCCACTCGTACAACTTAGTAGGGAAGGATGCAAAGAAAATTGCATGGATCTCTATGTACAAGTAGCAATCTTACCACTCGTCCTTTGATAATCATGGATTGCTATTTTCCCGCACCAAGAACTCATGAATCTTTTTGTCTAACCACTCTTCAATTCCTTTCTTTGTCGGATTCCAGTGATACAACATCAGACATCTCTATGTAGATCCCGGTCCCGGCAATGGAATCATTTTTTGGCTTGTTGGGGCTTGACCCAAGTTCATAGTTAATTAGCCAAACAAATCCCTGTACTACTGGCCCTTTCGGCAATAGTCCACGGAGTGCAAACTGTGGTCTTACCCAAAGTAGTATGGGAGGGTGATAGAACCAGGTTTCCGCACCCTTGAGATGTATGATAGGTTTGATTGGTCCTTTGTTTGTTCCTTTGCATAGGTAGCTTCACACACCTTCCATTCCTCGCAGCCTGATACCCTGCCTTCACGCAGCCCTAACTAGGGGCTGTGCTGCACTCTACGCTATTACCCGAGATCTTATCTAGTATTATTTAAGTACCTTCACCTACTTAAATGTCTTAAGTTATACTTAACAATACAAAACATTCATACAGTTCCCACATTAAATAAACCGTATATTTGAAAATTATATCCAATCATGCATTAAACCAAGAAAAGATACATAGAATTATAGCAAAACTTCTCTTTATTGATTCTCCAATGGTTACAGACTCAACCCACTTTGCGCACTCAGCTATGGATTTCTAGGCCTGATTCAAATTGGATCCATAGAAAGACTGTTGAGAACCATGACTGAATTAGGTCGAACAAATCTCTAAAGAAATCCAAAACAGTATCAAAAACACCCTGAACCAGTGGCCATGGCAACTGACGTGGAGCGACGAGGACCTCGGTCAAAGCGTGCTGACCGAGGCCCATGGAGACCGCGCAGGAGGCCAAAGTAGCCCATGGGAGCCCTAGATTGGGAAATGGAGGTGGATTTTGATGCGCACTTAGTGCCTAGCACTAATCACGCATCGCTGGCGAACAACACCAAAATGGAGGAAGCTCGAGCACTTAGTCGAGTTGGGAACCAGAGGACCACAAGTGGAAAAGGTAAAAGTGCTAAAGTACAAAGGTAGGACCCACGCTCTGGAAACCGGCGGTATTGATTGGGGCAACCTTGAACGGTAAGAGGTTTTAGACGAGAGCAGAGCGATTCCATACATCAATCGATGCATGGCAAGCAGAGGTGGGAGAAAATTGTCGTTGATCGTACGCTATCGATCAAGCAAGTCAACCACATGAAACGTGCATATGGCGTCGAATTGGAGGGCTCAGATCGGATGGCTGAGATCACGCTCGATGGAGGAAGTGGAATTGACAGGGAATTAAGCCACGTTCTAGAAATGATTTGGAATCTGTTTGACTGCCACAGTGGAGGAAAGATTCATCCATGGCATAACTGAAGAAATGAACCAACAAAGCATGCTAGTGCCATTTAGAGGAGGACAAGTGGCCACTCCCTAAGCATTCATGATGATGTCGAATGCAAGGAACTCCAAGCACAGCTGCAAAAGGTGAATCGACACAGGCGGAAGGGGACCGAACAAGCATAGGGATCGAATGGATAAAGCCATGAACAGAGACAGTCGAATCAGTCAGAGTTGATTTAGAGTCAGAATTGAGAAGAGTCCAAGCGACCAAGAGAGACAGTGAACAGTGAACTCGGAGAGGAGGACTAAACACAGAGAGTAGTAAAGCCAAGCAGAAGAGACAAAGGGCCGAGCTGACCACAGGCATCATCGAGCATTAGAGAGCTTGAAGATTCAAGCCTTCCCATAGAGGAATCTATCCAGACTGAGCATCACATTTGGCTCTTTCCACTGTAGACCAAGGGTCACAGAGCTGATAGGAAGAAGACGAGTCTATGTACTCCAAGTGGCTTGGTGAATCCATGAACCACCCTGCCAAGAAAAATCTGCTTCAGGAGAACTCATATTGAGTCCTTGTATTGTAATTTCTCTGCTGAAAGACACGATAAAACAAGGCCACCAATGAAGTTGGACTGGAGACATAACCCTGGAGAATAGGGTGAACTCCTTGTTAAAACTATTTGTGTCTTTATGTTGCTTACTGCATTTCTCTGCTGTCTCTCCATTTTGTTGTTTGTGTATTGGCAATTTGATCGATTCGTTGTTTCAATAACATAAAACACACACCAGCACATGAGTCTGTAATACCTTAGCTTAATAAATCTTTAACTGATGGCACTCATAGGGTGAATGTCAGATCAAGTGGTATCAGAGCTTAAGGTTGTAAGGTTAAACAAGCTTGTGTTGGTATAGCTATGAATGCTCACAAGATCAAAGCTCAAATTAGGAGAAGGAGAGTTGGTGGAAACTAATCCCAAAATTGGAAGAGTCTATCCTCAAAATACCATGTCAAAAGAAGGTTCTATGAGGCCAGACCCTCAATTCATAGAGATTTTCCTAGCTATAAAGTCTATGGTTGAAGAAATGTACAGAGACTTTAGAAAGCAAAAGGGGGAAGATGCATCAGGCTCTAAGCAAGAGAAAGAAGACGATGAGTCTCACTTCCATGACAACTCCAAAGGAAAGGGGAAAGAGGAAAACTTTCTCACACCTCCTAATAGCCCTGTACATACTAAGAAAGCATCTTTGATTAAGTTAGATGTTAAATTTGATTTGCCTATCTATGATGGAGAGCTAAATGCTGAAAAATTAGAGAATTGGATTAGAAAAATTGACGTGTGTTGCAGGGTACAGAATATAACCTCAGACAAGAGTAAGATTCAGCTAGCAAGCCTATGCCTACGAGGAACTACCTTGGTTTGGTGGGAAGGTAGAACCCAAGTTGATATGAAAAGTCATGATAAGACCATCTCTGTCTGGAGTGACTTCGATTCTGCAATAAAAAAACAGTTCTATCCATTGGCCTACATGCAGCAAGCCATGATGAGTTGGCAAACTCTTCGGTAGTTGAAGGGGAAAAATGTACAAGGGTATACTCAAGAGTTCGGAAAGAGAGCATTGACATTGGGTATCTCACTATACTCACCAGAGACTCTTTTGAAGTACATTGGTGGTCTACATAGCTACATGAGGCATACCATCCTCATGTTTAATCCCACTAGTATAGATGAGGTATCTGTACAAGCTACTCATCTACAGGCTAGAGGAAAGAATGGCAATCCAGAAGTTGGGGGACCATCCCAACCCACTGTGAGCAAGAGCAAGGAGAAAAGAAAACAAAAATGGAAGGCAAGGAAGGCTAACACTGCACAAAAAGCCAAAGCTTCATGCACCCACTGTAAAAAGGAGGGGCATGATGATGAGCATTGTTGGATTCTGCATCCAGAGCTGAGACCTAAGAAGTTCAAGGGCAAGAAGAAGAAGACAACTGCAGCTATTCAGAGAGATTTGGGGTCAGACTTGGGAGATGAAACAACTATAGCAACCACAGGTATAAGAGGTAAGAATTCTAAAGCATCTATTAGTAATTCTGCTCAATCTGTTATTGATGAAGAAAATGAGAGAAAAAGACAAGAGCTTTTCCATATTCGAGTTATTTCAAAAAATCAAAAGATTGATACTTTGTTTGATAGTGGCTCTCAAGTAAATTTGATTTCTGAAGCAATTGTAAAGAAATTGGGATTAACAACTAAACCTCACAAGAAACCATACCCATTAGGATGGTTGAATGATAAATCACAACTACAAGTGACTAGAAAATGCAAGCTCAAGTTTTCTTTTGGGTCAGCATTTGTAGATGAGGCTGAGTTAGACATAATTCCTTTGGATATATGTGGAATTATTTTAGGAAGTCCTTACTTGTATGATAGAAAGGCTATTTTCTATAGAGCTAAGAACAAGTATCTATTCATTAAAGATGGAATCGAATACTTTGTAAGAGCTCATAAGCTCAAGAATAATTTTACTCTCATAAACTCAGGACAGATGAAGAGAATGATTAATTCATGCAAGCAATTCTTACTGATGGTTGTAAAGGAAAAGAAACCTGATAAAACCAATGTATTTGAGGGTTGTAATGCTGAACAACAGGCTGATATAGAAAAGGTTGTTTCAGAGTATGATGTCTTGTTTCAAGAACCTAAAGGTCTGCCACCCAAAAAGGGAATAGTACATGATATTATTTTGCAGCAAGATGTTCCATTGCCTAACATTGGGATATACAGGTTGTCTGCTTTAGAGAATGCTGAAATCAAGAAGTAGGTGCAATAGTTGCTCGAGAAGGGCTTCATCAGGCCTAGCACATCAACATGTGGGTCACCAATTGTTTTGGTGAGAAAGAAAGATGTCTCGTGGAGACTGTGCATTGATTACTGAGCACTGAATAAGATAACAATAAAAAATTGTTATCCCCTTCCTCACATAGACGATCTTTTAGATCAATTAAAAGAAGTTGTTTATTTCACCAAGTTGGATTTTCACAGTGGATACCATCAGGTCAGAGTCACAGGGCAAGATGCATGGAAGACTGCTTTCAAAACAAAGTAGGGATTGTATGAATGGCTGGTGCCTTTTCGCTTAACTAATGCTCCTGCTACTTTCATGAGATTAATGAATGATGTGCTCAGACCTTTTCTTGATGATTTTTTTATTGTGTATCTAGATGACATTCTGATTTTTAGTAAAACGTGGGAAGAACATTTAAAGCATGTTAAGCAGACATTAGATGTTTTGAAAAGAGAAAAACTTTATGTTAAACTCTCAAAATGTGAATTTGGCCAAAAATCTCTAAACTACTTGGGTCATGTAGTAGAGGGAGGTGAATTGAAAATAGATCCGTCTAAAGTGGCAATCATTGTGAACTAGCCTAAACCTAGGTCTGCTACAGAAGTGAGAAGATTCTTAGGAGCAACACAATATTGGAGGAAGTTCATCTCTAACTTCTCCTTTATTGCAGCTCCCTTACATGCTTTAACAGGATTGAATAAGGTGTTTCAGTGGGGAGGCAAACATCAAAAAGCCTTAGACACCTTGAAAGAGAAAATAAGTACAACACCTATACTAGCACTGCCAGATTTACAAAGATCATTTGAGATCCAAACTGATGCCAGTGACTATGCCATGGGAGCAGTGTTGACACAGCACGGAAAACCCATATGTTATCATTCTGAGACTTTTAATCCTGCAATAGTTAACTATCCCACATATGATAAAGAATTGTATGCATCAGTTCAGAGTATGAAAAAGTGGAAACTTTATTTAATGGGAAAAGAGACAGTAATACATACTGATCATTAGCCACTTCAATATCAACACTCCCAAACTAAGTTGCAACAATCAAGACACTATAGATGGATGGGTTTTATACAACAGTTTCACTTAGTCATCAGATATAAAAAGGGCATACATAACAAGGTTGCAGACATGTTATCTAGACCCATTATAAATGCATCTACCATACTTAAGCATAATTTTGTGCCACATGAAAGCTACATAGAACAATATGCTCAGGATATGGATTTTAAAGATGTATATGCAACTTTGAGTCAAGGAAAAAGAGTAGAAGAATTGGACTATCATATAAAGGACCGACTCTTATACCATTGTGGCAAACTTTGCATTCCACAAACCGAGAGGATAAAGATAATTAGGGAAGCACACACTTCTCTAATATCAGGTCACTTTGGGGTAAGCAAAATAGTTGCACAACTGCAAAGATTCTGCTATTGGCCGAAAATGAATGAGACAGTTTCTAGATATGTAAAAGGGTGTGCCATGTGTGCTAAAAGCAAGCCTAGCAATAGAAAACTAGGCTTGTACACTCCATTGCCAGTTCCTTCTCACCCTTGGGAAAGTGTTTCCATGGATTTTGTTGGAGGACTGCCTAACTCTAGGAAAGGTCATGATTATCTATATGTTGTTGTGGATAGGTTCATCAAAATGTATATTTTGATACCTTATAGTAAATAGATCACAGATGAACAAACTACAAAATTGTTCTTTGAACATGTATGGGTTCATTTTGGATTACCCACTTCCATTGTATCTGATCGAGACACCTGATTTGCGGGGAAGTTTTGGTCTAGTCTGTGGGAACTGATGGAGACCAAGTTAAAGAAAAGCACAGCTTTTCATCCAAAAATAGATGGCCAAACAAAAGTAGTAAATAGCACTGTGATCCAGTTACTAAGAGGTTATTGCAATAAACATCCTAATCTTTGGGATGAACACTTATGTTATGTGCAACATGCTTACAACAGAGCCAAACAATCTTCTACATAGAGATCTCCTTTTGAGACCTGCTTTGGTTTCACACCAAGGTCTCCTTAGGATTTTGTCTCTGGTAAAGACACCATGGTTGATGGACACAGTGATGTGGACAAGGCAACCAGGTTCATTGAACAGATCCAAGAGATCCACCAGGCAGTAAAGGAACAACTGGAAAAGAGCCAAGTCAAGTACAAGGCTAGGCATGATAAGCATCGGATGGAGCATAGTTTTCAAGTTGGAGACCAAGTCTAGCTGTATATCAGCAAGGACAAGATTCAAGGTGAAGGTAAAAAGCTAAAGCCTATCAGGTATGGACCTTTTAGGATACTTGAGAAAATTGGTGAAAATACTTTTTGCCTTGATATACCAGCTTACATGCACATCTACTCAGTCGTAAATGTAAACTGCTTGAGATTGTTTGAACCTTCAATGATTGAGGACCCTAAAGAGCAAAGTCAATTGCCTTCTATTGATGACCTGCTACCTGAATACCTCAATGAGTTGCAGGAAGACACCATGTTGGATAGGAAGGTGAGGACAACGCGTAGGGGAGAAGTTGTGTACCTTAGGATTGGGCTCAAGGGTTCAAAGCTGAGCAACGCAAAGTGGATTGAGATTGGAAAAGTGAAGAAACAGTATCCTCACTTAGTCGATGCTTGAAAACCAACTTTTGGTGGTCCAAAAGCTTTCCCAGTAGGGAGGCCATGATCTGAATTTGATCTATAGAAAGACTGTCAAGAACCATGATTGAATCAGGTCGAACAAATCTCTAAAGAAATCCAAAACAGTATCAAAAACACCCTGAACCAGTGGCCATGGCAACTCACGTGGAGCGATGAGGACCTCGGTCAAAGCACGTTGACCAAGGCCCATGGAGGCTGCGTAGGAGGCCAAAGTAGCCCCTCAGAGCCCCGGATCGGGAAACGAAGGTGGATTTTGATGCATGCATCACTGGGTGAACAGGGCCAAAATGGAGGAAGCCCGAGCACTCGGTTGCGTTGGGAACCGGAGGACCATAGGTGCAAAAGGTAAAAGCGCTAAAGTACAAAGGCGAGACCCGCACTCTAGAAACTAACGATATTGATCAGGGCACCCTTGAATGGTAAGAGGTTTTGGATGAGAGTGGATCGATTCCATACATCGATCGATGCGTGGCAAGCGGAGGTGAAAGAAAACCGCCGTTGATCACGTGCTATTGGTCTAGCAAGTCAACCGCGTGAAACGTGCATATGGTGTCGAATCTGGAGGGCTCAAATCAGATGGCTGAGATTGCACCCGATGGGGGAAGCGGAATCGATATGGAATTAAGCTATGTTCTAGAAGGGATTTGGAATCCGTTTGACTGTCACAGTGGAGGAAACATTCATCCACGGCGTAATTGAAGAAATGAACCGACGAAGCATGTTGGCGCCATTTAGAGGAGGACAAGTGGCCACTCCCTGAGTGTTCATGATGACATCGAACGCAAGGAATTCCAAGCGCAGCTACAAAAGGCGAATCAACACAGGCAGAAGGGGAACCAAACAGGCATAGGGATCGAATGGCTAAAGCCATGAACAGAGACAGTGAAATCAGTCAGAGTTGATTTGGGGTCAGAATTGAGAAGAGTCCAAGCAACCAAGAGAGATAGTGAACAGCGAACCCAGAGAGGAGGACTAAACATAGAGAATAGTAAAGCCAAGCAAAAGAGATAGAGGGTCGAGCTGACCACAGGCAGCGTCGAGCAAAAGAGAGCTTGAAGATTCAAGCCTTCCCATAGAGGAATTTGTCTGGACTGAGCATCACATTTGGCTCTTTCCACTCTAGACCAAGGGTCACAGAGCTGGTAGGAAGAAGAAGAGTCTGTGTACTCCAAGTGGCTTGGAGAATCCAGGAACCACCTTGCCAAGCAAAATCTACTTCAGGAGAACTCATATTGAGTCCCTGTATTGTAATTTCTCTGCTGAAAGACACAATAAAACAAGGCCACCACTGAAGTGGGACCAGAGATGTAGCCCTGGAGAATAGGGTGAACTTCTTATTAATACTATTTGTGTCTTTGTGTTGCTTACTGTATTTCTCTGTTGTCTCTCCATTTTATTGTCTGTGTATTGGCAATCTGATCGATCCATTGTTTCAATAACACAGAACACACACTGGCACATGAGTCTGTAATAACTTAGTTTAATAAATCTTTAACTGATGTCACTCATAGGGTGAATATCAGATCAAGGCCATGCGCACTCAGTTGCAGAGCCTTTTCCTACTCTACGACCCACAGACGCACTTTTCACTTTGACTCAATCACTTAGACTTCTCATTCTTCTATTCTCTTCATTATTAGTTAGTTCTCTTCTACACTTAGAGCCTCACTCTATTTATACAATCCCATGGTCTGCTATTCCAACCAACATTACATTACAAAACTAGGGTGGACAACCCTGTGACTCTATCATACTTTCACACCCTGTGCCCATAATTCGCAGAGCTTTTACAACAAGATTTGGTCAAAACTTGGGCTTTAAGCCCCAAAACATGCCTTGGGGGGGGGATTGCATGCCCAAAACCAAGGCATAATTTTGAAACCTTTATAATGGTGGCCAAACCGTATGACCGGATGGGACTCCTACACCAAATGGTGTGAGGCCTAATTGGGACTTCACATTGGGGTGATACCCTTAAAATGTCCGCGACATCTAGCACCATCAATATTTTTAGCACTAGAAGGAGGGATAGATGAAAATTTGAGCCTGTGAAGTTTGTTTGAATCTCTTATTTTAATGGCTTCATCCCAGATCATAATCCCGAGGTGCTTTTACAAAGTTTTAGATATTCCAATCCCCATGGACTTTTTACATAACTTGTTACATTTTTAATTTGAAGGTAAGGGTACATCAACCGACCTTGATTATGTATGAATTCATTCAATTTTATTTTTCAAGTGGTGTTTATTCTGAATAAATTCTTGCGCAGTTGTTTTCCATTACATTCGATGGTCATAGAAAGAAATGATGTTATTCTTTACCCACTACTTTTGTCTCATCTTTTAGAAAATTGGTTAATGAGATTCATTGCGTTTTCGAAGAATATGAATATCAAGATGTCGTTAATGAAATTGATCAGCTTAGGATGGAACCATATGAATATCTTGAGAATTTTGTTGATCGATTCTTCCACCTTTGTTATGAATTCCTGGATGAGGATGTGAAATGTTAGTTATTGGATAAAAAGTTTTGATTCTTAGTCTGAATGTTAAGAAAATATTTTGAATCTAATTCACCATGTCCTCCTGATTAAAAATAATGAGCTTCATCGTGTTTTTGAAGAATATGAATATCAAGAAGTCCTTAATGAAATTCATCAGCTTAGGATGGAACCATATGAATCTCTTGAGAATTTTGTTGATCAATTCCTCCACCTTTGTTATGAATTCTTGGATCATGATGTGAAATGGTAGTTATTGGATGAAAAGTTTTGATTCTTAGTCTGAATGTCAAGAAAATATTTTGAATTTGATTCTTGTTATGCTCTTGACCTGCAAGAAGATACCAGAATACCAAATATGCGAAGAAATATACCCAGAACACATAACAATAAGAAATAACAGCATGTATTTTATTATTCAGAAAGGAAAGCAATGTTCACTTGCCTCTTTGAGGGGGCATCCTCCAATAGAGCTGGGCTCAATCACAAAATAAGACACGATGCTCCTCAAGGTGAGTCTCTATCCTTTATATAGGATTCATACATGCAATACCATGGGTCAGTACCATGGTTCTTATTAATACCATCTATCTAATACCATGGCCCATTTGCAACTAACTATGGTCCCTTCTTTAAATGTGGGTCAAGCAATTACAATTATTAATATGGGATTTATTGAGTCTTTAACTAACTATAACTATGACTCGACCTTATTACATAAATAACGGGGTTAGGGTTGGACCCTAACATGCCCTCCCCCATAAAAATAGTCTTGTCCTCATGGCTGAAGCTGCGGAAACTGTTGAAGAACAGTGGCTGGTTCCTAGGTCGCATCTTCAGGAGAGGTGTCTTTCCACTTGATGAGGACTTCCTTGATCATGTGGCCATGTAGGTGTCATTCTCACGTGTCAAGAACCTGTTTAGGTTGGAGCCAGATTGAACCTTCTTCACCCAATTCTGGTAGACTAGTTTGAATTCTACAATGGTTCCCAACCACTTTCTTGAGGCATGAGACATGGAAGACGGGATGGATTTTTGTAGTGGGTGGCAAGGCTAGCTTGTAGGCTACTTCTCCGATGCGCTGAAGTATTTGATATGGTCCATAGAATTTTGGATATAATTTCTGACAACCCTTGTATTTCAGTGACATTTGCTTATATGGTTGCAACCTCAAGAATACCTGATCCCCTTCTTGAAATTTGCACTCTGAACAATGTTGGTCTGCCTATTGCTTCATGCAATTTTGAGCTTGATGGAGATTCTTTTTGAGGTGGGCCGAAATGGTTTCACAGTTCTGTAGGAGTTGATCCACTGCTTGTACCTTCGAGCATCATTGGATATAAGAAGTAGGTGAAGGAGGGAGTTGACCATAAACTACTTCATATGGAGTCATTTTTGTGGTGGCATGATAATTAGTATTATACCACCATTCGGCTAGAGGTAACCACTGTACCCATAGATGTTGCTTTTCTGAAATGAAACACCTAAGGTACCTGAGGTAGGTCTCCAGACATTTGTTGACTGCTTCAGTTTGACCATCAGTTTAGGGATGATAGGAAGTAATGAGTTGTAGGTGGGTACCTTGTAGCCTGAAGAGTTCCTTCCAAAAGTTACTAGTGAAGATCGAGTCACAATCAGACATAATGGAAGTGGGCATGCCATGCAATTTGAAGATTTGGTCCATGAAATATCGAGCCACCAAAGCTGGTGTAAAAGGGTGGGGTAGGGTGCAAAAATGAGCATACTTAGAAATTTTGTCCACAACCACCATGATGACCGACTTGTTGCTTGACTTCAGAAGACCCATAATGAAATCCATAGAAACCTCCATCCAAATTGAGGTAGGGATGGGAAATGGCTGTAATGTGCCTAGCGATTTGACTGTTTCTCCTTTTTGACGCTGACACACATCACACTCAGATACAAAAGTAAGAATGTCCTTTTTCATTCCTATTCAAAAGAATGAACGTCGAGTGCGAGCATAAGTCTTCTGAAAGCCTAAATAGCCTACAGTGGGAGATGAGTGCAACTCTACCAAATGCGACTTTTGATGGTGGATGTTGGTGATATCACTACTTTGTCCTTGTAGCGAAGAATCTCATGCTACCAAGAGTAGCCTGCTGTGGAATTTGGATCTGCCTGCAATTTATTAATGAGTTGGGAGAGCAAAGGATGTGAAAACCATTCCTTGCAAGCCTCTTCAATCCACTCTGGAATGGGAAGAGAGATTTCTAGCAAGGTTCTTTCCTCCTCAAATTGGCATGATAAAGCATCCACTACGACATTTTCATGCCCTTTCTTGTAAATTATCTCATAATCATATCCCAACATTGTAGCTAGCCATTTATTTTGTTGTGGCGAGGATAGGCATTGCTCCAAAAAATATTTAAGGCCTTGATTGTTTGTGCAGATTTGGAAATGCCACCGCAATAAGTATGGTCGCAGGTTATCCACTGCATGTAAGATGGCCATCATCTCCTTCTCATAGGTATATTTTCCTATATTTGTCCCACTTAGTTGTTGGCTAGTGAAGGCCAAGGGTCGACCTTCCTGCATTAAGATAGCCCCAATACCTATACCTGAAGCATCACATTCAATCACAAAAGATTTGGTGAAGCTAGGTAGTGCCAATACAGGAGTGGAACACATGGCATGTTTGAGAGCGATAAATGCCTATTGCACTTCATCATTCTAGAGGAATGAATTTTTCTTGAGAAGGTGAGTGAGGGTTCTAGCAATGCGACCATAATTGTGGAGAAATTTGTGATAGTAGCCAGTGAGACCCAAAAATCTTCTCAAGCTCTTCAAGGTCTTTGGTTGAGGCCAATCTTGCATTTCTTGGATCTTTTTGGGATCCACCTTGACACCTTCACGCCCCACATTGTGGCCCAAATACTCAACTTCTTCCATGCCAAAAGAGCACTTGGACAATTTGATAAATAATTTATGCTTCCGGAGCAGTTGCAAGAGTAGATCTACATGCTGAAGATGTTTTTCCAGGTGACGCTGTAGATGAGGATGTCATCAAAGAAAACAAGGAAAAATTTTCTGAGATATGGTTTGAGCAGGTGATTCATGAGGCTCTGAAAAGTGGATGGGGCATTACAGAGACCAAATGGCATGACCAGGATTTCATAATGGCCTTCATGAGTTTGGAAATTGGTATTTGGAATGTCTACTTCTTTCATGCAAATTTGGTGATAGCCCGAGCAAAGGTCGAGCTTAGTAAAGAATTGAGCCCCATTTAGTTCATCCAGCAAATCATCAACAACCGAGATGAGAAATTTATCTTTGACCATCAGCTTGTTGAGGGCCCTGAAGTCTAGACACATATGCCATTCCCCATCTTTTTTTAGCACCATGACCACAGGCGATGAACAAGGACTAATGCTAGGACGAATGACATCGGCTTCCAAGAGTTCCTTGATGATTTTTTCAATTTCATTATTTTGGGAAAAAGGATATGTATATCGGTGCACATTTGGTGGTTATGCCCTTGGGACCAAAGTACTGCTATGATCATGTTCCCCTCTTGAGGTTGGAAGATCATGAGGCTTGTCAAAGACCTGCAGATGGTTGTTTAAGACCTGCTGCATCTCAGGATGAATATGAAGGGAGGTGGGTTTGAAGGCCTGGATGGAATTAAATTGGGCTATAACTCCATGGTGGCCCTTTTTTAACAATTTTTCTATCCTATGCGAGCTGATGATAGAAGGAGCACCTGCCTGGAGTCCGCGGAGGGTATGTGTGTAGTTATTCTGCTGAAAGCTCATATATAACACCTAGAAATCCATTGTGATTGGGCCAAGTGTGTGGAGCCATTCAGTACCCAAGACAATGTCACACCCACCCATGTTGATGGAAAACATGTGGTTCTTTAGGTAATAATCCCCCATTTGAAGTTTGACATTTTCATAGCGGCCTTCACATTTCATTGTCCCCCCATCAACAATCTGGACCTAGAAATTAGAGACTTCTTTAAAAAAACAATGCACTGCTTCAGTGACTCTTTGATGGATAAAGTTATGCATACTACCACTATCAATCAAGAATACTATAGGGAGATGCTTAATAAAACCTTTGATTTTGAGAGTTTGGGGAGAAGAAATTCCTGCCAAAGCATGAAGCGAGATAACTAGTTCTTCAAGTGTAGCTAGGAGCTCATTGTTTGGCTGGTTGTCCTCATCTTCCTCCTTTAGTCCCTCAAATGGTGGGGCTTCCTCAGATGAGCTGTGATCAGTAGCATCAATTTGAAAGAATTTGGGTTCCTTGCATTTATGCCCCAGGGAGTATTTCTCATCACAGTAGTAACACAATCCTTGATTTCTTCTTTCTGCCATTTCCATTGGTGACACCTTTTGAACCTTAAGTGTTTGGGTAGTGCCTGAAGCCTGGGTGGGGCGTCCCTTGGCTATGAAATTGGGACGAGTCGATTGGTCTGCTAATTCGTGTTCTACTTCACGAGCTGTCTTGCAAGCTGCCAGCCATGAGACTGGGTGTTGTTGTCGGACGTGTGCTTGTATGGCATCTTTGATACCACTAACAAAACATTTCAAGTAGAATTCATCTGCTAGACCTCCTGTGTGGAAGGCTAATGCTTCAAAGGCTTTAATATATTCTTGCACTATGCCTGTCTGTTGGAGCTTAGTAAGACGACCCAAAAAATTAGATTCATGGTCAAAGCGATCAGAAAGGGATTTTAAGAATATCTGCCAAGTCATTGGCATTTCATAGTAGCATTTATGCCACTGCCACCATTGCCATCTTTCTTGGTCCAAGTACAGGCTTCCCACACTTAGCTTAGTCGCATCATCTTTGATGTGATTCAATGTGAAATATTGCTCCATTTGTTCTAGCCATATGGCCAGATGAAAGCCATCAAATTTATACATGTCTAGCTTGGGTGGTCGAGGCTAGGACTGTTGGTGGTTTCCATAGAAGTGAGGAGAATGGCTAGACTCGCCCTCAAGGTTTTCATTAAAATCATATGCCTTCAATTGTTCCCCCAACTTGCCCTTTGTGATTGTGTCATTTAAGGTATAGATCTACTTCGTTAAGGCCTCCAACTTTTGTTCAAGGGTGTCTATCTTCTCATTGGCCATAGCTTGAGCTCTGGTTTGTACCATGCACAGATCCAGTGCACTTGTCATTACTGTGAAAAAAAATTTGGGACCACTCGAAATTTTGACGCCAACAAGTGAATGGTACCACCTTGCTTAGCCTGTCGACCAGATTCTTATGGGCTAAGTCTCCTATAAGTAGTTTTACTCCTCACTTAGGAATATTGCAGTAGCCGATTCCCAGAAAATTTTATTTTGCCCAATGTCCTGCGAGAATCATGCCTAGGTATAGGAGCCACACAAAAAGTTAGATATGTCGGTGAAACCCTCAACTGCAGAGTATGAGTAGGAATGTGGCAGTGATCGAACCCCTGCTACTAGATCTGAATGGCGGATTTGATTGTTGCGACTGCTACAGAACCCAAACTACTAGATCTGAATGGCGGAATTGATTGTTGCGGATGTGACAGAACCCAATCTACTAGATTTGATTTGGCAAAGATGATGGGTGATCTAGAGAGAGACAAGGGAACTATGGTCTCAAGGAGTGTCAGGTGCTACAGATCACAATATACATAAGGGTCTGACAGTAGTACTTGGCCCAATCTTTTAGGGCACTAACTAAGGAGGATCAACCATACCCTTAGTGGTACTACCCGACTACCCTATCGTACGCGCAAGTAATCTCCCCGAGTGTTGTTCTCAGAGTACTATAGTAGCAAGATGGCCGACGGTTAATCTATGGCGAGGTTTCAAGAGAGTCTAGGGGGCTTCTGATATACCCAAGGGTTACCTAGAAGATAATCCATGCACGGTTCTGTCTAATGCACTACTACTTGAAGGGGTACCCACAAGGGTTACAAGGGAGTCCAACAAGTGTGACCACCTCTTGTATTTCTTGCGTGCATGCCTCCACAAATCTGCAGGTTTATGCACTCAATGATAGATCCTATGTTTTAAAGATGCCGGAACATGTCTCTAGCTAAAAAAAAAATATGCTAAAAATGGAGATCCCACCGGCCCTGGAAAGTTCTCTGATACCACTTGTTATGCTCTTGACCTGCGAGAAGATACTAGAATACCAAATATGTGAGGAAATATACCCAGAACACAGAACAATAAGCAATAACAGCATGTATTTTATTATTTACAAAGGAAAGCAATGTTCACTTGCCTCTTCGAGGGGACAACCTCCAATAGAGTTGGGCTCAATTACAAAATAAGACACGACGCTCCTCAAGGGGAGTCTCTATCCTTTATATAGGATTCATACATGCAATACCATGGGTCAGTCCCATGGTTCTTATTAATACCATCTATCTAATACCATGGACCATTTGCAACTAACTGTGGTCCCTTCTTTAAATGCGGGTCAACCACTTACAATTATTAATATGGGATTTATTGACTCTTTAACTAACTATAACTATGACTCGACCTTATTACATAAATAAGGGGGTTAGGGTTGGACCCTAACATTTACCCACTACTTCTGTCTCATGTTTTAGAAAATTGGTTAATGAGCTTCATCGCGTTTTCAAAGAATATGAACATCAAGATGTCCTTAATGAAATTGATCAGCTTAGGATGGAACCATATGAATCTCTTGAGAATTTTGTTGATTTATTCCTCCACCTTTGTTATGAATTCCTAGATGAGGATGTGAAATGGTAGTTATTGGATGAAAAGTTTTGATTCTTAGTCTGAATGTCAAGAAAATATTTTGAATCTAATTCACCATGTCCTCCTGATTAAAAATAATTTCAAAATCCTAAGGAAGAGTCCGATATACCTTTTGTCCCATGTCCCCTCCATTTGATGTTTCATGTATTCTGTTATCACTCAGGTTGTCCTTAAAGCTCCAGAAAAGGATACGGCCGAGGTAACCACAAACCAACTTTGGACTGCAGGTTCTAGCCAACCTGCAATCATAGAGGGCTCTCTCTTTTAGATTTAGCTTTGTTTGAAAGGATTTTAGGCTAGGTCTTGGGTCCAGAGGGTTTTTTGTTTTGTTTTGGTGGGAAAATTGATTTTTAGGTAGAGAGGCAGTGCATAGTCTGAATGTTTCAAACCATTGGGCATGGAGTCGAGGAGGGGAACTGCTGGTGCATTTCCTTAATAACAGTGAGGGAACATGGAGCAAGATAGCTGAGCTTGAAGCAATTTTCAGGTTTAAAGGATGAAATGAATGCTAAAGAAAGAGAGGCAATTAAGAATCTCTCCAACAGATTAGCAGAGAAGGTAACAGGGCGCTACCTAGGGGCAGTTAAGAATCCCTAGATAATTGGCCAAGACGGGTGAATTGGGGTAAACATGAGCCAGAAGGAATTCAATATTCATAACCAATTCATTCAGAGGAAAACATCAAGAAACAACATAAATTGAGCATAGAGAGTATTTAAACTAATTCTAGGCTATTCTTTTTTCCTGCTATTTAGATAATGGCAAACACATAAACAGAGATAAGAGGCACTTATTGCTTCAGGCTGCAGCACAAGAATTCCATCTTCAGTCTCCAAAACATTCATTAACAACAGACAGTTCGCTCTCCAAGCTTTCGGCAATCTTTGATTATAGAAAAATTCAGGTATACACAACGAGTCTCTAGTGAAAATTCTCAATTAACCAACCCTTAAAACTATACAGAGGGTGGTATATATAGGGGAAAAACTCTCTGCAGAGTTCTTTATTACAACTTGACCTAATCAGGTCATAAAAAATGATTTATTGACCTAACTCTATCTGAAATAAATGCAATGAAATCAACTTAGGCTGCGCTGGGGGTGGCCGTATCAAAAAATGAATAAATTATGTGTCCTTGGTGGCTTGGTGCAGGTGCTTCTGAAATAAATGTGCATGGTTTTCTGCTTCTGTGCTGTCCTGGTGCTTTGAATGCCTTAATGGTGATTTGAAGGCAAGGATGGGCTGATGCTGCTTGATTTGACTTTCCTGGGGGCTTCATTAATGTTCAGGTGCTTCGAGCCCCTAAAAAATCTTCGGCTGATACTCTTTGGCTCTTTCCTTTGTCTAATACTCTTTGGCAATAAATCAGGATGCTGCTCTGACGTGGTGTAGGTCTAATCACCAGTAAATGGCCGCTGTTCGGCCTCTGTATCATCTGGAATTGTCTTCTGCTCCTTTTGATATGCTCTGTGAAGAAAACAGATCATTTTTGCGCCTTTTCGGGCTTCCTGGGGCCGCATGATGAGAAGATTCCCTAAAGATTCCCTGAAGATTCTCCATTTTGGCCCAAAAAATATCGCTCATCAAAAATTGCCTCAGAATTGGATTCCGGGGCTCCGAAGTGTGATTTTTGCTCCTTCTTGCCAAAAAAATGCTGATGACGTCAGCATGATGTGACATTGTACGGTGGGTGACATCAGCATGACGTCAGCAGGACGACGTGGCAGGATGACGTCAGCATGACATCATCATGTACAGACGGTGACATGGTAGGTACGGTGGCAGGGACACTTGGCAGTGACGTGGCAGGAGGCCACGCAGGCAGGTGACTTGTTGGGTGACTGGGCAAAGGGGTGATGTACGCTGTGACTGTGCAGGGGGGTGACGTAAGCTGTGACGTCACGAGTGGTAAGCGGTTTTGTGGCGCACCGCTTATGGACAAAGGTGGTTTCGGGGGATGGGGCTCCGCCACAGCCCAGAGCTTGATGCGTGGCGGGAGTACGGTGGTAATACCGCCCATCTCCCGGACGCTAAAGCTCGGGCGGTTCGAGGATGGGGCGACCCGCCAGCCATTGATCTGCGGGGCAGGGAAACGGATGGCTGGCGGCGATGGCGAGGTGATGGCCGATTAAGGCAGGAAATATTCGCAGGAATATTCCTTTTTTAATATGCGCACGGGTGGGTTTAAACTATGGGAAATGGGTTTAGGAGGTTAATAAGCGGCGGGGTTAATATTTAGTGCCAAAACTTTGGGTTGGCGGTAAAACATGGGTTTTGAGCGTGGGTTTTAGGGCTAGGAGGTTATTAATCTGGCCAGGTGTCAGATTAATCCCTTTTATGACTCGGATGGGCTAAAAACAGCCCCAGATGGACTATTTTTCCCCTGGACTTATAAAAATATGGCTATATTGCCAGGGAGGGGATATTTACATAGGGGAGTTATATGTACATAGTTTAATAGGGGGATGGGAAAACTGATAGGGAGTTATATAATACCGTTATTGGTTAATATGAAGGTGACTAGCAAGCACTAAGATCAGGGACCTTAGGCAAATTTTGGGGAAAAGAATTTGTAGAGAAATGAACTCCTTGAGTGAAGCAGATCTTCACCAAGGCAACTGATATGGAGTATGATGAGACTAAGAGGCATCAAGCAGATCTTGACCTCTTTTAGGGGAAGTTAGTGAGAGATTTGGGAAAAGGGGAAGAAGGGGAAGTTAGACATGCCTCGCTTGAAATCCTCCAACTGAAAAAACTACCTCAAACTAAAAATGAATTGCTTACCAAAAATTGGAACACAGCAGTGGCACTTAGACTAGCACGCTTTCATGGACAGTTCTTTGGCCATCTGTAGCAAATATGGAGCATTGCAACATGCATAGAACGACATATTTGGCATGTAAAAGTGTCGATCATGAAAGATGATTAACCTGCTGCAGCAGGAGGCTAATAGTGGCTCCACTTGGGGATGGCTTTTCCTTGTGAAAAGCCAAGAACAGCAGGTCAGACTGCCTTATATTCAATTGTTGCTGTGTTCTGCAAAATTCCCTTGGATGGCTACCTTATTGATCCTACCTACCTACCTACCCTAACTAGCACTTACTTTGCTGTTAGGTGAAGTGAAATAACAAATGCAGCCATTTAAGCAAAATAGACATCAGTGAGCTTTGCTGCTTGTGCTTGCCGGTGAGAAAAACTGAGATCTTGCAATCTGATGTGGCTTTGTTAATCTTTGAGAAGATCAGGAAGCTACTGACCTCCTTTGCTGTGTTTAAACACTGTACAAAACTATCCTGCAACATATATATACAATTGCTAGGCTGAAATAAAGAACTGTACAAAGGTTCAGGATCGCTACCATGCCTTGGAGTTGGGAGATCATCAACAACTCGATACTGAGCCTTGCAGCCTGCTAATGGAGAAAAACGCTGATCTCTTTCATCATTCTTCCTGCCAGCAGATAGGTCATTCAAAACTTGCAGAGGTGCTTGCAATTTATTACAATCTGGCTCGAATAGGACTTAACTGATCTGCGCAGGCTGCTCCTCTTCTTCTTCTTCGAATAACTCAGATGGCTAAAAACAAAGAGGCAGGGGATCCACTTGGATCATTTGATCATATGTTGCTGCTTCTAAGTCTTCCTCAATCTGATATTCGATGGCTCTTTGGGGCTGCAAAACTAGAGGTAGTACCTTTGGAACAATATTTTGATTAACCTCCAGGCGGTCAATAGCAACACAAGGTGACACTTGATCATACACAGCATGATAATTATCCCTGATAAATTGAAAAGACTCAAAACAAAATGGTAAAGTTCCTTTGCTGAAATCAAAATTTTCTGCGCTTTCCTCCTTTACTTCATAGCTGAATTGGGCAAGTTGATCATTACATTCAAGCTGCTGAGCCTGAACTTCGCTTCTTGCCATAATAGGATCTGATTCCTCTGCAAGGCTGATTTGGTCGTTAGGCTCATAATAATCATCATACTCATCATATTTTGGCAAGCAGTTGAAAGAAGAGAAGCTGCCATATTCACATAGTATATCAGGAGATTGCTCCTTCACATATGGCTGTATGAATATGTCATCTGATTTGTGGTAGGTTTGTTCGTGAATGTCACTACTTTCCTCATGCACAACAGATGTGTTCTTGTGCTCTAAGCATTCAACTTTCTTTGTGATCAGCTGCATCATTTCTTCCGTCTTTTGTAACACACTATGAAGTCTTTCCTCTAGCTCTGCCTTGCGCTGTTCTTCCCTCCTCTTTAGATTTGCCTCCACGTCCACGGCTACGTCCTGCATCTGTTTCAAAGTGGACAGGCATCTTTCTCTCAAACGAAATTCCATTTCTAGATCAAAAGCTCTTGGATATTGCAATAGAGCCAGATCAGGGGGAGGCCTAATATTCAATGGCATAGAGAGATAGACTTGATTGAATCGATCAGAAAATTGCTGAACCGACTCATTTGGAAGCCTTTTTAACTGATTATATTCTTGAATGAGTGAGAGGAAACTAACTTTGATCATCCATCTATCAAGGAAGAGCTTGGAACACTGCTGAAGATTTGAGATGCTGGCCTCATGCAATGCTTTAAACCAAGTCCTAACTTCGCCTTGCAAAGAAAGGGAAAACAGTCTAAGACTAACATCTTCATCTTCCACTTCAAATATATTAAGATAATCTTCAAAATCCTGGATATGTTTCTGGGCAGTAATACCATTCCCTCCATCAAATCTAGGGAGATACTCAGGATGATTTGCAGGCAGAGGATTGAGAACGGGAGGCAAAATGAGAGGCTTATATCTATCAGGAACTTTACGAGACACAGGAGTATATACAGGAACTGTAAGACTGGGCTCTATTTTTGGTTCCTCCTTGGCTGTATGATGATCTTCAACAGCATTTGAAGACTGCTGCTCTAATGTGCAAGGAGGCTTTTCAACAACATTTTCTAAAGGAAAATCATAAAAATCTGATATAGAATCGTCTTTAAAATACAATATACACAGCAAAATTTTATGGAGAAAAAACATGACCTCTTGGATAGTAATCCAGGACAAAAGCCTGATCTGCTCATATATCTCTTTTGGGTTCATTTCTCTAGTGGAGTCTTTATTCTGAGTGGAGTCGCCAGGTGGATGAATTAACCTTGAAGTGCTTGATCTCTGTCCACCGTCACAGATCAGAGCTAAGAATGAGAAGCTCTGAAGAAAAGGGACACTTTCTCCAGAAAACAAGGCAAACTGATCAAAATTGGGGGTATACAGTAATAAACAAATGATTTCAGGTCCCCAGTGGAGCTTTCCAACTTTGTTTGTGAAACTATCTGAGGAAGTTCCCCAGTGGAGTCGCCATTATGTTATCACTCAGGTTGTCCTTAAAGCTCCAGAAAAGGATACGACCGAGGTAACCACAAACCAACTTTGGACTGCAGGTTCTAGCCAACCTGCAATCAGAGAGGGCTCTCTCTTTTAGATTTAGCTTTGTTTGAAAGGATTTTAGGCTAGGTCTTGGGTCCAGAGGGTTTTTTGTTTTGTTTTGGTGGGAAAATTGATTTTTATGTAGAGAGGCAGTGCATAGTCTGAATGTTTCAAACCATTGGGCGTGGAGTCGAGGAGGGGAACTGCTGGTGCGTTTCCTTAATAATAGTGAGGGAACATGGAGCAAGATAGCTGAGCTTGAAGCAATTTTCAGGTTTAAAGGATGAAATGAATGCTAAAGAAAGAGAGGCAATTAAGAATCTCTCCAACAAATTAGCAGAGAAGGTAACAGGGCGCTACCTAGGGGCAGTTAAGAATCCCTAGATAATTGGCCAAGACGGGTGAATTGGGGTAAACATGAGCCAGAAGGAATTCAATATTCATAACCAACTCATTCAGAGGAAAACATCAAGAAACAACAGAAATTGAGCATAGAGAGTATTTAAACTAATTCTAGGCTATTCTTTTTTCCTGCTATTTAGATAATGGCAAACACATAAACAGAGATAAGAGGCACTTATTGTTTCAGGCTGTAGCACAAGAATTCCATCTTCAGTCTCCAAAACATTCATTAACAACAGACAGTTTGCTCTCCAAGCTTTCGGCAATCTTTGATTACAGAAAAATTCAGGTATACACAGCGAGTCTCTAGTGAAAATTCTCAATTAACCAACCCTTAAAACTATACAGAGGGTGTTATATATAGGGCAAAAACTCTCTGCAGAGTTCTTTATTACAACTTGACCTAATCAGGTCATAAAGAATGATTTATTGACCTAACTCTATCTGAAATAAATGCAATGAAATCAACTCGGGCTGCGCTGGGGGCGGCCGTATCCAAAAATGAATAAATTATGTGTCCTTGGTGGCTTGGTGCAGGTGCTTCTGAAATAAATGTGCATGGTTTTATGCTTCTGTGCTGTCCTGGTGCTTTGAATGCCTTAATGGTGATTTGAAGGCAAGGATGGGCTGATGCTGCTTGATTTGACTTTCCTGGGGGTTTCATTAATGTTCAGGTGCTTTGAGCCCCTAAAAAATCTTCGGCTGATACTCTTTGGCTCTTTCCTTTGTCTGATACTCTTTGGCAATAAATTAGGATGCTGCTCTGACATGGTGTGGGTCTAATCACCAGTAAATGGCTGCTGTTCGGCCTCTGTATCATCTGGAATTGTCTTCTGCTCCTTTTGATATGCTCTGTGAAGAAAACAGATCATTTTTGTGCCTTTTCGAGCTTCCTGGGGCCGCATGATGAGAAGATTCCCTAAAGATTCCCTGAAGATTCTCCATTTTGGCCCAAAAAATATCGCTCATCAAAAACTGCCTCAGAATTGGATTCCGGGGCTCCGAAGTGCGATTTTTGCTCCTTCGCGCTAAAAAAATGCTGATGACGTCAGCATGATGTGACATTGTACGGCGGGTGATGTCAGCATGACGTCAGTAGGACGACGTGGCGGGATGACGTTAGCATGACGTCATCATGTACGAATGGTGACGTGGCAGGTACGGTGGTAGGGACACTTGGCAGTGACGTGGCAGGAGGCCACACAGGCAGGTGACTCGTCGGGTGACTGGGCAAAGGGGTGACGTAAGCTGTGACTGTGCAGGGGGGTGACGTAAGCTGTGACGTCACGGGTGGTAAGTGGTTTTGTGGCGCACCGCTTATGGACAAAGGTGGTTTTGGGGGATGGGGCTCCGCCACAGCCGAGAGCTTGACGCGTGGCAGGAGTACGGCGGTAATACTGCCCATCTCCCGGACGCTAAAGCTCGGGCAGTTCGGGAATGGGGCAGCCCGCCAGCCATTGATCTGCGGGGCAGGGAAACGGACGGCTGGCGGCGATGGCGAGGTGATGGCCGGTTAGGGTAGGGAATATTCGCAGGAATATTCCTTTTTTAATATGTGCGCGGGTGGGTTTAAACTATGGGAAATGGGTTTAGGAGGTTAATAAGCGGCGGGGTTAATATTTAGTGCCAAAACTTTGGGTTGGGGGTAAAACATGGGTTTTGAGCGTGGGTTTTAGGGCTAGGAGGTTATTAATCTGGCCAGGTGTCAGATTAATCCCTTTTATGACTCGGATGGGCTAAAAACAGCCCCAGATGGACTATTTTTCCCCCGGACTTATAAAAATATGGCTATATTGCTAGGGAGGGGATATTTACATAGGGGAGTTATATGTACATAGTTTAATAGGGGGATGGGAAAACTGATAGGGAGTTATATAATACCGTTATTGGTTAATATGAAGGTGACTAGCAAGCGCTAAGATCAGGGACCTTAGGCAAATTTTGGGGAAAAGAATTTGTAGAGAAATGAACTCCTTGAGTGAAGCAGATCTTCACCAAGGCAACTGATATGGAGTATGATGAGACTAATAGGCATCAAGCAGATCTTGACCTCTTTTAGGGGAAGTTAGTGAGAGATTTGGGAAAAGGGGAAGAAGGGGAAGTTAGACATGCCTCGCTTGAAATCCTCCAACTGAAAAAACGGCCTCAAACTAAAAATGAATTGCTTACCAAAAATTGGAACACAGCAGTGGCATTTAGACTAGCACACTTTCATGGACAGTTCTTTGGCCATCTGTAGCAAATATGGAGCATTGCAGCATGCATAGAACGACATATTTGGCATGTAAAAGTGTCGATCATGAAAGATGATTAACCTGCTGCAGCAGGAGGCTAACATATTCAACCTCAATCAATCACTAAAATGGCAGATCAATTTGTTGATGAAGAATTAATTTTTCTTTCACATATCTCCCTTGATGATGATTTGTCTGATCCTATCAATCAACCATCTTCAAATATTGATATTTCACTCGTCGATCCTCAACCTATTAATCAAATTAAGCCTTTGGACAATCATGACCCTGATCATTTCCTTTTCTCTGAATTATACGCTAATGATTCTTCAAGTAACATGGATGAATCTCTGTTCCTACATGAAGATTTATTTTTGCGGGAATTTTAAATGGAGTTTGATGTGATTATCAAATATTTTATTTTAGGTATAACTCCTTTTGATCAAGAAGCTGACATAATTATCATTGATAATTTTTGTTTTAATCTTGAAAGGCTATCTGATCAACCTCAAAGTTTTGAATCTCGTGATTTGAACAAAGACCCTTTTCTTGATAAGAAGCTAACCTTGTTTTCTCATAATTCAAAGTTGAATAAGTTGAGTAGGACACTTCAACCTACGTTGACGGTTATTTCATGTTCTTGTCACCATGATGATTTTGTTGGGTGTGGAGCATGATTATCATCCTAATTTAGAGGTCTTTAATTCAGCCAGATGTATACCCCAGGAAGATTGTACACCCCTCCATGCGAGGTGGGGGGGCGAGGGGGGGACTTGTCCCCCCCGCGGGGGTTCGAGGGGTGGAGCTGGGGGTCTAGGGGCCAGCGGTCCCCCGACGGGGGTTTCGGGGGCAGTGCCACTGAAGCTAAAAATAGATGTAAAATTGCCAGGTAAAAGTATAGTAATTTCTAGTCAATCTAGGCCATTCATTAGGTAGATGATCTGATAGTAGAATCTATGTTTAGTTTAGGGTTTTTTTCTCTAGAAGGCAACCCGTCTCTTTGTATGAGGGTATTGTATTGAGGTTGTGGAATATGTGTGTATTCTCATAGCAAGAAACAGAGAGGTGATACTGTGACAGAAAATAGAGGATATTACATTGGATCTGCTGTAGGTTGTGTCTCTTCATTTTGCTGGATAATAGAAAGGAAGGATTGGTTGTTCGAGGTGGACGCAGCCCAAACTGGGTGAACCATGTATATCTATGTCTCTCTGGTTTTATGTGTTTGTGTTTTTCCGCATATTATATGTCTCGCATTTCTCTATCATATATAATATTTTTCTAGCAGATATTTGTGATTTCGATCAAGTCATGGTTGTTTCGCACAAATTTTCTATTAATGTCATCATTTGTGATATTGACTCTCTCTTAAGGGATTCTCATTTTCTTCACATAAAAAATTTTAGCCCTCAGGGAGAAAAATTTAATCAACTATTGAACTTCCACTGCTGCATCCCACCTCAAGAAAATCACTAATCCATGATGTCGAAAAAGAGGAGGATATTAATGAATATTTTAAATCATCCATCAAAGGATTTCAGTTTCATGATAGCATGGATTATGGTCAGCCTATTAATGTCACTTATCATACATGGATTGGTCTTTCCTTAGTCTTTCTTGTCTAATTTTACCTAAAGGTTGTTTCCATGATCCTATCGTAGAATCATTAGAAGAATATTTTAATTTTGGACCCATGTATCGTGAGCTCTACTTGCATGTGCTTCGTCTAGTCCTGTATGTCCATAGGCCTCGTGATTATTGTTGTTGTGGTTTTTGTTGTTTGAAAGAGAAATTGATTGCGATACACCATTGTGATTGGACTTCTTGTTTTTACATGTTAGTGCACATGTTTGCATGGTATGTTTTTTTCATTACACTGCTTTTTTTTTAATTCTACATGATCACATCTTATGGCCCAAAGGTTGAGAGCAACTTCTATGGCTGCATTGGAAATTCCACTTCACATGACCTAACCATGTACCATTTAATTTAGGTTAGGATAAATTTCACTTAGTTACATGCATTGCGTGCACGTTTTGTGTTTGTATGTTTCCTTTTGATTCTTTTGCTTTCATTTGTCTTTGAATAAAGTTGGGTTTGAGCTTCCATATGATGTGGCTAATATTTTGTAAAAGGAAAGTTGTAGTAACATAGAACCCTTGACTTGTATGTTATCCTCTTCCTTGATTTATTTTATTGCTTTAGAGTCGATGATTTATATGATGGAAAATGTTATCCTTTAGTCAGGAAGTTGTAAGAAAATAATGATGCCCACATCTATTTAGGATTCTCATTCCTATGCTCGATCCTGTTTTATGCATAGTGTGTTCTTGCTCATCTATATGAGTAGAGTAAGTTAAGGGGAAAAAATTTAGCAATCAAAGAATCATAGGTCTAACACCTATCTCTGAACGAGAAACCTATTCTCCTCTCAATAATTTGGGATCCCTCTTCTACCCGTTGAAAAATAATAAGTGTATATGTATAGTCCTATAAAAAAGAAAGGAAAATAAAAGGGTGAAAGAAGAGAAATTATTTATGCGTAGGGAGGTGAAGAAAGAAATTTCGGTGGGGCATTGTCCAGGATCGTTGGCAGTGAGGCAATGTTTGTGTTCTTGAAGTGATTCTGTCAGGGTGCTTCCTAGGCCTGTTATTAGCAGAGCAACATTAGAGATGTAAAACTCATACTCTGAATCTTTAACTCATTGTGTTATATTACTCTTACTTACATCAACAAGATAATGATATGTATTTCTTTATGTTGTGTCATGTCGAGTAATGGAACAAGAAAGACTATACCTTTAACTAGGTGAGAGTGGGGAGTTAAGGTAACCCTCTAATTGAATCAATACTTCCTAGAGAATTGAGACTTTGTATTTAATATGAAAAAATTTTAGAGAAGTTGGGGTTCTCCCAATGTGTCACCAAATGTTTTCACTGCGACAACAACCCTCTATGTTTTTTTATTAAGTCAATTTTGGAGCCTACATGAACTATCATTTGAAGCAACCTAGCATCATCACGTTGTTTGATTTTTTATTTGTGTTTTTTATTCAAGTGTCGTATCCTCCTAAGTCAATGTTTACTAAGTATTGTCACTTAATACTTAGAAGCATTTAAGCTATCTAGTCCATGGTTAGGTGAACTCATGACTTATATTGACTTAGAAAATTTCCCTTTTGCCATGCACACACTAGAAAAACACTCAAAAGCACAAAAAAAGCAAACAAAATAAAGAAAATCACCTTTAAAGGGAAAAGCACACACTAAGTTGGTGATGACATGCGCTTAAGTTGAGCACACTCCTTTGAGATGAAGAAGTGTGCTCTCTTTGAGTGCACTCCTTCATGTTGGTAAGTATGCCCTACCAAAGTGCACTCCTTCATTATGAACACATGCACTCTTCCTGGATGCATGCATGTACCCATTTGTTGCATGTGGGCACACTCCTAGAAAATAGGAGCATACTTAACTTCCCTTAACTAACCCTTTCACTCATTGACAAGTGGTGATCATGCATGAATCAATTTTGCATTTAAACTCTTTTAAATCAACCCAGTTAATCATTCATTTGCATAATCATTCTCAACTGAGTTGGGCGCACAATTGTGGATCAAGAAACTCTTCATCAACCAACATTACAAGTAAGTATTGCATGTCAAATTTTTTCATTTCCTTTCATTATTTCACTATCGTTCTTGCTTTTATTGTTGTCATTTATTAGTTTTTTAGTTTTATTGTTGGCATTTTAGTTCAATCTTCATGCTTCCAGTGTTAATTTGTTGTTGCATGCAAAAACTCTTCACATTATTCAACCCTTCATATTCCATCATGAATGCGACAACATCTATATAAGCTAGTAGATACTACCTCTCCTTATTATTATCATGAAATGTTGTTGTTAAACTTGTTTTTGAGATTTCAATAGGAAAAGAACACTTCTGGAACTCGAAGCCTGATCAGCCTTGAAAGCTGCACCTAAAACAACCAAGTTTTCCTCATGAATGCACTTCTTGACCACAAAGAACTATGCCCACCCTTGAGAGAATGATCACACCATGAAGACTCAAAGAACTTCCCTTCATCCCTTCGGCATGCGCCAGTGTGCCCTCCTTGGATTTGAGTGCATGAGTGCACTATGAAGGCATGAAGCCTTGAAAACTAATTTCTTTGACCCTTCAGAGTGTGCCAGTGCACCCTATCTCTCTCCTTGAGCACATGAGTGCATTGTGAAGACCTGAAGTCCCAAAAACCCACCTCTTCGACCATTTAGAGTGCGCCAGTTCACCTTAATGGTTTTCTTCACTTGCTTGAGCACATGAGTGGACTACAAAGCTATGAGTGACCCTTGACCTTCCTTCATGCTTTGATAGTGTTCCCTCCTTACTTGCATGCCTATTTTATTATGCCTGCAAGTTATTTTAGGTTGTTTTTGATATATTTTCATGATCGCTTACCTTTGATGGATCTTTGTGCATGATTTACAAGTATTACTGCATAGTTAGTTTTCTTTAAGCTAATCTTGTCATTATAAGTGTGCTACCACAAACATGTGTTTGAGCTACAAGTATTATCACCCTTGCATCATCTATTGGAGTCATGCCTCCCCATAAAGTGGCCTCCAAATAAGTCTCAGAAGATTAAACTAAGGAACTTGTTGAATATACCAAGCCAACTATTCCAATATATGCAGATACATAGTGCTTTGTTGATAAGGCTACAGAGGTCACATGGATCAAGATGTACAACACATTCATGCAGAAAATTTTTGCTAAGAACTTGGAGGACTTGGAAGTGTACATCAACATTAAGAGGTATAGGATGCATAGGATCACATGAAGATTCCCCATCATCCCTTGTGCATAAGTGATTGAGTGGATCATTACACACATGGATGAATCTTATCTTGTGCTTCACAATGAGAGTGGTGGTAAACTTGCCACTTATTATGGAGAAGACATGCAAACATACTAAAAGATGCCTAGGCCCATAGAATATGAAAGTAATGACTTATACACCAAATGGGTCAGCCTCGACACAAGTGATATTATCAAATATTGGTGTCGTGATCTTGCTAAGTTTCACCATCACCCATCCACAGTTTATCCGAGTAATATCCTCAAAGGCGTATATTAGTATCTAATAGCCATGTGTTATCGGTTGCATGGGCAAAAGAATGGTGAAGTCTTTGAAGAAAATTGGATATATATGCTCAATATGGTGGTAACTCGTGGGAGAATCTTCAATTTGGTGGATATATTGTCATTTGAGTTGCAGTGTCATGTGGGGGAGGAAAATTAATCTTTGTGGGTGAACCAAACACTAGAATTCTACATGTTTGCATTTATTTTAGATGGAATTTTAGATGGAATGTATTGGAATTAGACCCTTGAGAACAAGCTCCCATTTTACTTTCACTGCAAAGTGTTATCAGAATCAAGTTTGAGAGGTGCATATGATATATTTGCCAAGAAATTATTTATAGTTATCTTTCATATGATATTTGAGATTGATCCTCCTTGCATGACTAATTAGGTGAAGGAGTCACTACGGGATATTGTAGATTTGTTTGCAGTGCCTAAGGGAATAGACATTAGATGTTTTGGTTATCATATATCCTGACATCTCATGCCACGATATGTGACCAATAAGGTGGTCATGTAGGAAGTAGCAAGTTAATTGGACAACAAATTGTTAGGAGTTCTTCACAGGAGGAAGAAATCCCCTTGGCTCACCTTCCCATTGAGGATCAGATTATATGATTTGAAGAGCCATAAGGTGGCAACAATAGAAATAAAAGACCTGGATTGTGTGCACTTTTCCACTAAGGAATTTCATGGACATGATCCCATGAGAGCGTGCAAGAAACATTGTGAAAGGATCGGTCACAATATGGGGTATTCATTGATATGTATAGCAAAATATGAGAAGGTAAAGAAATGGTAAAATGAAAAAATTAAGGCACATCCAAGGATGGAGATAGTTCACTCCAAGATCCACCATCTCAAGACTTGCAAGTCTGGGAGAAAGAATAGATAACCCCTCAAGCATGGAAAATAGCTCCTAAGAAGAGGATCACATACGATTCAATAGGCGAGAGCAAAAACAAGTCAAAATTTAATCCTATAAACATAGGAGTTATTCAAGAATAAAAAGAAAGGAGAGAAGAAGAAGAAGAGGAGGAGAAGAGGTAGCAGGATATGTTGCTTCAAAAGAAATAAGAATAAGAAGAGGAGAGGGGAAGGATAGAAGAAGAACAAAAAATGTATTCCCAGGAGGAAGATGCAACACATAGATTGAAAGAAGAACAATTGATTTGGGTGATATAAGAAGAAGATTTGGTGGAAGAAGATACCATTAAACCCATGGATGATAAGTCAAGTTCTCTAGAAGAACCTCCTCTCATAGGTGGTGATCTTCCATTTGGAGAGATGTGGATCACACCTCCACCGACAAACAGAGTCATGGATGTATGCAATATCAATTTTGATCAGCTTAAGAAGAGGGTCATGAAGTAGAGACATAGATACTTTTTGAAAGATCCTCAGAATCCAATCTTAGCTGCTAGAAAGAAGGTGATAACTTCCAACACCAAAAGGAATCCTAGGGCAGTCATGGCGAAATTTTTTTCTTTTTCCACAACAACACATGATAACTCTGAATATATTCTGAGTGAGAATGCTAGATTGAGGAAATAACTTGTTGTAGTGAATCAACAGGCGGAACATCTTGTGGAAAAAAATCAATGGTTATCATCACAAAGTTTCAACACCACAAAATGGAAGTGATCCATGCACGAATAATTGGGACCAATGGAGGAAACTATGGTGTGAGTATATGACAAGATGATTATTCTATAGAAAGTGGTGGATCCTGTTGTTGGCATTCAAAAAAAAGCATAAGAAGTGGTGAAACTCTTGAAGGTAGGAAAAAAATAACTTTAACATATTCAAGAGTAGGTTTCCAAGAATCTGGATGATCCATAACTTTTGGAGAAGAAAGAAAGGATTGTCACTGAGATATATAGAGTTTAGCTGAGGCTCCACCATCAAAACTACATGCATATTGGAGAACAATCAATTATTACTATTCTTTCATATAATTGAATACACAATGGTTTTGAGTCTCTAACATAGAATCATGGGATGCCTTTTATAAGGATACCTGAGGCGATCAGATGCAAAGAGACCATCTTCCAAGAGATTAGGAAATACATTGATCAGAACAAATAAGCAACAAAACAAGAAGGCTTGGAGGTCACCAAGGACATTATTCTACAGTGCGCCATTGCACCAGTTAAAGCTCATATGAAACTTTCATGGCTATGGAATAATGTATAGTCAAGCTCCAAGACCATATTAATGGAGGCACTGGAGGTGAACATGTGCTACATAGGGGACTTTCTAGTTTCGATCAAAGCCATCTCAATAGAGTTCAAAGCATGGAACACTATATTAAAAATTAACCCCATGAGAAAGCAAATGATTTATCAATTTGGTGAGCATTTGTCCCATTATTTTTTTTTTCATGATTATGCCATCGGCTCATATGTAATTTTCCTTATGTAATAAATGGTATGTATGTTGGAAATACTGGGGGGGGGGGTGAATCAGTATTTCTTTTCAATTGTTATTTTACTAGTTAAAACATTTATATTCAAAACACAAGATGAACAACAAGAATAAATGTTTTTATTAATATAATCTTTGCAATAAAATAGATACAGTATATATATGATTCCAATCTGTTGCCATGAACCAACTTGGACTTTTGTGAGGCTCCAACCTCCAGAGCACCAACTCTATTTTGTCAAGGCACCAACCTTGGACATAGGAGAACCAACTCCTAGGACACCAATCCTTCCAGTTCTGAGGCACCAGCCTCAAGGGCTCCAACCCTCTGCTGCAATCTATCTAGATCTGTTTTGTCAAGGCACCAACCTTGGATATAGGAGCACCAACTCCAAGGACACCAATCCTTCAAACTTCTAAGGCACCAACCCCAAGGGCTCCAACCCTCTTGTCAAGGCATGTTTGATAGTAATGCTCTGCTCTCAGAACTCTTCTTTATTGATTTTTTCCTGTTTACAGCTTCAGTGTAGTCTCCATGCTATAGCATCAATGGAAATTAGTCTTCATATGAAGAAGTCCATACAACTCTTCATACTGTCCACACAGAGTCTGCAATAGCCATCATGATCTCTGATAATGTCTCCACACATCGTTAGTGAGTCTACTATTAGCTGCACTAAGCTCTAATTAATTCACCACTGGTCTAAGCCTTTCACAGGTTAGCCCAATCAACAGAGTTGCTCGTCCTTCGACTTCCTCTTGTCCTGCTAGACCTTTGGCTTGCTCTTGTACTGTTGGAACTTCAGCTTCCTCTTGTCCTGCTAGACCTACCACTACCTCTGTTTCTTCCAGTTTGTCAACCTCTAAACTTTCCTTGTTATCTATTTTATATGCCTGATACACCTGACCTTTGGCTTCTTCCTTGCTTGCTTGAGCTTTGGCTTCCTCAATGCTCACTCAAACTTTAGGCTTCCCTCCTCTGGTTACTTTAGCTTCCTCTGCGCTCACTCGTCCATCTATGCTTACTTGATTCTTCGGCTTCCCGGTCCATGGCTTCCTCTAACTATTCGAGTGTTCCAATACTCACAAGACACGTAAATGTAGAAGAGAGGCCGTATTATAATAATATTGCATATTAAAGAAATAAATATATTAGAGAGGCCCCCCTTTTTTTCAATATTCATACAATGGACCCAAACCTATTGGAAGCATTTATTTGAATTAAGCCTTGGGAAACACATTTATTGGAACCACATAAATACACGGAAATAAACCCTCTGAACACATAATTCTGGACTTCAAATGCATTACGCCCACATCTATAACTTCATCGGGTCCACTCCTCCACAACTTTATCGCAATTGGCAGATTTGCACATAACATAGCCAATTCCTCAATACTCATACGCGATATTATTATAAACTGTTTTAATAACTCCGTCTAGTCCATATATATATCGCAATCGGTGCTTTCAATGTAGCAAGGCTTTAAGCCTTTAAACCCGAGACCATACAACATATCTTCCGACGCAGAAGATGCGATATTACAATAGGGTGCATTACAATGGAGCAGCAGGTCCATGGTATTATTGCAATCAGAGTTTTAACGTGACAAGGCCTTAAGCACTGCGATACATAACTCCTGATACGATGGATGTGATATACCATTAGGGTGTGATATAATAGGACCATTGGGTCCGCAACTGTATATCGCAATAGGTTGTTTCAATGTGGCATCCCGTTAAGACTTATGATATGATAATTATGATGAAGCCGATGTGATATGATATTAAACAGTTGTTAATACATCCGTCAGGTCCATAGCTTAGCGCGTTCAGCAGTTTTCCCTTGTTACCTCTCTTCAAGACTTGCGATTGTTGTGGATCCGATATTACAATAGAGCATATAGTTATGGATCCATAATACATATCACAGTTGAGGGATTCAATGTGAAACATAATAAAGCGATAAAGCCGTCGATATTGATTTTTCACATTATTCTTTAGTGATCCTCCACCGTTGATCTGCTCATGATCTGACGGTAAACACTTAACCCGATCAACCTAGAACCGTCCGTTGATCCTTCACCGCCGATCAACCCACGCTTGATCCAACAGCCTGCATGAATTTCAGGTGAGAGGTTTGCAAGGGAAATAACCACCCGAAAAAGTGGTTTTATCTCTCCACTCATGTGCTACATGTCGCCCATTGAATGGAATCGGGCGCTCTCCTATAAATACCACTTACAGCCTAGCATCCACCCGAAAACCACTGCCACTATTACAAACCCACTTATAGCTATTGAATGCCGAGTAACGACTCTCCACTCCAATAGTTCTTTCCACTCTTCTCTGGTCTAATATGGCTCCACGATGGCTTCCGATACACTACTCCAATAGCTCTTCTCTTATATTCCTCCTCTATCTCATGATATGGCTCCTCTATTAACTGCTCTTCTACTGGCTTCTCCTGCTCATGCATCTTCCTCTTTGTTCCTTCTAATGAACAATATGGCTCCTCTATTAACTGCTCTTCCCTTATGCACCTCCAATATGTGTTTCTCTTTATTTCTCATGGCTTCCAATGACCCTTCTTCTATGCTTATCTTGCTCCTCTGATCGATCTTCCCCTTGGATTCTGATAGTTCTTGTTTGGCATATATTACATGCGATACTCCCGATATTGTTGTTTATGCTCCTCTGCTATGTGTTCCTCTTTGTTTCTCAGTTCTTACATTTTTTCTTTATGTGTTCCTCTTTACTTCTTCCATTGAACTTCTTCCTCTAGATTTTCTTTGACTCCTCCTGTTCCAAGCTTCCAATGAGCTCTTCCAATGGTTTCCCTGATGGCTTTGCCCTTGGCTTCTTACTCTTGTTTCTTCATGGATCTGCTCTGATTCTCCTAGAATATTACCATATTGACATCAATGAAAATCCAAGTCAACAATATCCCCCTTTGTTATTGATGGAAATATTCTTTTTCTCTCCCCCTTTGACATCAATGGCAAAGGAGTGCTCAGGGACTCCCCCTATCAAACTGCTTCTGTTCTTTATGAATAGTAGATCTTCATGAGTATGTTACTCACCCTATAATAGTGCTCTTCTTTTTACTCAAGATAGAGGGTTTGATGCTTTATCATCAATTAGCACATTATCTCCTCTTCATGTCTCATAACTACTTTATAATGGCTTCAATAATGCTTAAGGATACTCCACTTCAATGCTTTCAAACATATTGCAAATAGACACACACCAAATGATCAAGTCCAGGTTTTTATGCTTCAATCCATATTCTGTTATCTCCACGGTCAGAATTAAGAGGCCTTCATAGACCGAATCAAGAGAAAATGCCACTGAAATTGCCTTTCTTGCTATCTCTCTTTAGATCAGAGTTCCTTTGTATTTCTATGATTCTCCTTAAGTTACTGAGCTATATTCGACTGCACAACATTCTCCTTTCTATATTCTTTTGATGAGCCATCTTTTCCTTGTGTTCTTGAAAAAATGATCTCTGCAAGTTATCTCCACAAGCAGACTTTGATATCCAATTTGTGACTGTCTTTTAAATTCTTTTTACTGATTGGCATCTTTTTGCAATGCTTCAGTTTTGTTAGATGCTGCCAACTTCTCTTTCTTCATGCTTCATTCCCAGATGTATCTGTTTGTTTGAAGGTTGCCTCTAGTTGTGTCCATAATCTACCCGTTCTCACATCAAATCCCTGAGTTGAAATATTTAACATCTGTAATATCACCACCATAGTTATTTTCCCTATTTATCTAGTATTAGATGACCTTCTTTGTTGCTCCAATTACTACTTAGTGATCAAGTGGAAAACATCTTCAGCAATAGTTCAAAGAATAGTTAAGAGATCAATTCTTCAATGGAGTGCTCCTGAGAGACGATCTTTATCAAATAATGATTGTTAATATAGCTCAATAAGGATTTCATACGGACCCTTTCACGAATAGCTTCTGCAATAATGATCAAGAATCACAGGCTCCCCCTAACTGTATGCATCATCTCTTTTGGCAGAGTCTTCCCATCAAATGCTTAGATTGTCAAAAATCAGGCCAATAACATGTGTTCTTGGCTGGAGAGTTCAACGAACTTTCGGATTGTATTTGCTTCCTTCTCCATACATGTGTAACTTTCTTCTTTTGCATGGTTCTAGCTTGTGTAAGAGCCCAAGTTAAGTTACAATCATGTGCCATATGACCAATGTTATGACACTTGAAGCATTCTACATTTTTCATGAATAAGAATTCATGATTTATTCCTGCAAAATTGTTCCTTGGAGATTGTTGGGGACCATAATATCTATCTTTATGATATGTTTGGGGACCATAACATCTATCTTTATGATATTCTTTACAATCTTTTTCCATGTGACCAAAGTTTGTACAAGAATAACAATAACCAAGAAATAAACTTTGGTACCTAGGAGATGGAGATTTCCTTGATGTACTTCTGAAGTATTTCTATCTTGAGATCCTTTGATGATAACCATTGCTTCTAGCATCCTTGACATTATCTACATTTCTTCTTGGAGCAGGATTTCTTCCATTGCTCCCTTGATTTTTCTCCTTGCCTTTGCTGGAACTGGGAGCATCACCATTTCTTTCTGGCTTCTTCACATCCTTTTTGTTTGAAGCATTATCATTCTTGTTTGAGGGTTCACCTGCATACCCAAGACCTGATTTATCAAATGGACATCTTTGATGGTTGAGCATGTCATCCCAAGCTTGAGAGCTCTTCAAGGTTTTGTTCATCCCTTCAACCTTTTTCCTAAGGAAGACAATCTCTTCTTCCAATATTTCACACTCATTATTCTTCTTAGCAAGTTGTTTCTCAGTTTCTTCCTTAATATGAGTAGCTTCATTTGCTTTTATTTTAAGGGAGATGATATCTGACTTCATTTTGAAGATTTCTTCGTTTTCCTTTGCTAGACTGCTCTCCATTTCTTCCTTGATCCTTGTAGCTTTACATGTTTCGGCCTTAAGAAGTTTGATGTTAGATTTTTCATCCTTTGCTTTTAGTTGACATATCATGGTGTTTCTCTCCTTTTCTGCTTCATCAACTTGTTCTTCTATGATTTCCAATGCTTCCATTTTCTTCTCAGCTCCTTGTGCTAACTTTCTTGCTTCTTGTAGTTCATATTTGAGAGAGGAGACCTCTACCTTGTACCGACCAATCTCTTCTTCAATTTTGTTCAAGTTCTTGTGCCTTTGTTCAAGTTGACTTGACAAGGTGTCTTCTCATTTCTTTGCTTTATCCAATTTATTTGTCACGGATATGACTTCTTCATGTTGCTTTCTTTTGCTTTGATGAAATTCATTCTTAAGATTGACAAGCTCTTCATCCCTTTCTTGTACTTGAAGCTTGACAAGGTCAACTTTCTTCCTTGTTTGGTCTTGGTCACCAGCTAGTGCTTTCTTCTTAAGTTCCTCGTTTTCCTTTTTCAAATTGATAATCTCTTCCATGGCAGCCATAAGTTGAGCGAGGAGATCTTCTACAAAATCTTTTTCATTCTCTTCATCTTCTAGGTCTTCTTTAGCCTTGATTTCATCATTCTCACTTTCAGCTTCTATGACAGGTTTTGGATTTCCTTATGAGTTTCATCATATTCTTGATTGATGGTCATGGTCAATTCTCCTTTTGAGTGAAGGTCATGGAGTTTGTCCCATATACCCTTTGCTGACGAACATTTTCCTAAATTGTTCTTTATAGAATCAGGTAGCCCATTCAAGATTGCCTTCATTGCTTTTTCATTGTACTCCTTGCATTCTCCATCCATCATGCTATCAATAATCACTAATTTCCAGATTTCAATGCCTTGATTCTTTAAGAAATTCCTCATTCTTTCTTCCCATATATTAAAGTTTCCATTGAACCATGGAGCCTTCTCAAATTGATTGTCTTCAATTTTAGTGGAAGAGGGAGACACATCCTTAGGAGGATTGGACACTTTCTTCCTTGACTTCGCCATTTAGGTTTTAAAGATCAACCTTCAATCTGTTAGGCTTTGAATGAAGGTACTATCTCTGATAGCAATTATTGGAAATATTGAGAGTGGGGTGAATCAGTATTTCTTTTCAATTGTTATTTTACCAGTTAAAACATTTATATTCAGAACACAAGATGAACAACAAGAATAAATGCTTTTATTAATATAATCTTTGCAATAAAATAGATACAATATATATATGATTCCAATTTTTTGCCAAAGCACCAACTTGGAATTTTTTGAGGCTCCAACCTCCAAAGCACCAACTCTGTTTTGTCGAGGCACCAACCTTGGACTTAGGAGCACCAACTCCCAGGACACTAATCCTTCCAGTTCTGAGGCACCAACCTCAAGGGCTCCAACCCTCTATTGCAAACTATCTAGATCTGTTTTGTCAAGGCACCAACCTTAGATATAGGAGCACCAACTCCAAGGACACCAATCCTTAAAACTTCTGAGGCACCAACCCCAAGGGATCCAACCCTCTTGTAAAGGCATGTTTGATAGTAATGTTCTGCTCTCAGAAATCTTCTTTACTGAGTTATATCTATTTATAGCTTCACTGTAGTCTCCATGCTACAGCATCAATGGCAATCAGTCTTCATATGAAGAAGTCTACACAACTCTTCATACTTTCCACAAAGAGTTTGCAATAGCCATCATGATCTCTGATAATGTCTCTACACAGCTTTAGTGAATCTACTATTACCTGCACTAAGCTCTGATTAATTCATCGCTAGTCTGAGCCTTTCATAGGTTAGCCTGATCAACAGAGCTACTCATCCATTGGCTTCCTCTTGTCCTACTGGACCTTCGACTTCCTCTTGTCCTATTGGACCTTTGGCTTCCTCCTGTCCTGTTAGACCTATCATTGCCTCTGTTTCCTATAGTTTTCCAACCTCTAAAATTTCCTTGTTCTCTATTTTATATGCCTAATATGCCTGACCTTTGGTTTCCTCCTTACTCACTTGAGCTTCGGCTTCCTCAATGCTCGCTCAATGTTTAGGCTTCCCTCCTCCGGTTGCTTTAGCTTCCTCTGCGCTCGCTCATCCATCTACACTCGCTTGATACTTCGGCTTCCTGGTCCATGGCTTCCTCTGTCTATTCGAGTGTTCCAATACTCACAAGACATGTAAACGTAGGAGAGAGGCTGTATTATAATAATATTGCATATTAAATAAATAAATATATCAGAGAGGCCCCCCTTTTTTTTCAATATTCATACAATGGACCCAAACCTATCGGAAGCGTTTATTTGACTTTAAGCCTCGGGAAACACATTTATCAGAACCACAAGAATACATGGAAATACACCCTCTGAACACATAAGGTTGGACTTCAGATGCATTACACCCGCATCTATAACTTCGTCGGGTCCGCTCCTCCACAACTTTATCGCAATCGGTAGATTTGCACATAACATAGCCAATTCCCTGATATCCGGACGCGATATTATTATAAACTGTTTTTAATAACTCTGTCAGGTCCATATATATATATCTATATATATATATATTATATATATAATATATATTTTATATAAATATATATATATATATATATATATATATATATATATATATATATATATTGTAATCGGTGCTTTCAATGTGGCAAGGCTTTAAGCCTTTAAACCTGGGACCATACAACATATCTTCCGACACGGCGGATGCGATATTACAATAGGGCACATTACAATCGAGCAGCGGGTCCACGGTATTATTGCAATTGGAGTTTTAATGTGACAAGGCCTTAAACACTGTGATACATAACTCCCAATACGGCAAATGCGATATACCATTAGGGTGCGATATAATAGGACCATCGGGTCTACAACTGTATATCACAATCTGCTATTTCAATGTGGCATCCCGTTAAGACTTATGATATGATAATTCCAATGAGGTGCACGCGATATGGTATTAAACAATTGTTAATACATCCATCGGGTCCATAGCTTATCGCATTCAGCAGTTTTCCCTTGTTACCTCTCTTCAAGACTTGCGATTGATGCAGATGCGATATTATAATAGAGTATATTGTTATGGATCTGTAATACATATCACAGTCGAGTATATTGTTATGGAACCTGCTTATAGTTGTTGAACGCAGAGTAACGACTCTCCACTCCAATAGCTCTTTCCACTCTTGTCTAGTCTGATATGGCTCCACAAATGGCTTTCGATACACTGCTCCAATAGCTCTTCTCTGATATTCCTCCTCTTTCTCATGATATGGCTCCTATGTTAACTGCTCTTCCAATAGCTCCTCTCTGATGTGTGTTCTTTTGTTCCTTCTAAGGAACAATATGGCTCCTCTGTTAATGCTCTTCTGCTTATGCACCTCCAATATGTGTTTCTCTTTGTTTCTCATGGCTTCCAATGACCCTTCCTCTATGCTTCTCTTGCTCCTCTGATCGGTCTTCCCTTTGGATTCCGATAGTTCTTCTTTGGCATATATTACATGTGATACTCCCAATATTGTTGTTTATGCTCCTCCGCTACGTGTTCCTCTTTGTTTCTTAGTTCTTACCTTTTTCCGCTGTGTGTTCCTCTTTGCTTCTTCTGTTGAACTTCTTCCTCTGGCTTTTCTTTGACTGCTCCTGTTCTGAGCTTCCAATGAGCTCTTCCGATGGTTTCCCTGATGGCTTTGCTCCTTGGCTTCTTACTCCTATTTCTTCATGGATCTGCTCTACTTCTCCTAGAATATTGCCATATTGACATCAATGACAATCCAGGTCAACAATGTAATGAAGTCCAAAGGACCCGTGTGGAATGTGAATAGTCACATATGAAATGTAATGATTCATGAATAGAATATGAATAGTCATAGAAGTCAAAAGAGTCATGAGGAAGCTCAAATATCATGCTATTTGTTCAAAATAGCTCCTCATAACTCAAGCTAAGGGCTTGGATTCTTGGAGCCTTGCATTGTCTTCTCTTGTAGTACATAGGAGATAGATCATTCTTTGGAGAAGAAAGTTGTCGCTTCATGTTCCACTACTCGATATAGTGTTTCATTTATGTAACATTGTACCTAAGATATTTCACTCCTAATCAGAATATCTATGAACTGACACTTCTTCATACATGTATCATAGATATAGTAGGACTATTCTTGCTACGTTTATGATATATGTTGTTTTACTTACATACTAAGTGAATGAACTACTTCATTGCTTAGATATGGATATTACTGGATAAGTGTTGTTATGCCTTTAATGATTTTTGTTTATTATGTGGACCAATCTATGGGTATTCAACAAGTCTTTCCTTCCTTCCCGGGGGTACCCCTTTAGGATAATACTATACTTTTCTAACTGGAGAGCAGATCTCATTTTCTTTTACCAGTCGTGGATGTTTCCATCATGCTTTACCTTGGGTGTCTCACAAAGCCTACGTAC